>PVKU01002514.1:0-223374 GCA_004027475.1 Anoura caudifer | reverse complement strand
CCCCTCTGGTTACTGTCAGTCTGTTCATTATTTCAATGTCTCTGGTTATATTTTGCTCACTTGTTTGTTTTGTTGATTAGGTTACAGTTAAAGATGAGATCATTTGGTAGATTTCAATGAATATCTGAGTAATGATTGATCCAGAACTTTCTCAAAATATTGAAACTATTTTCTGCATTTGCTTCTAATGCCACTTTAAATAATAATTTGCTTTAAAAAGAACTCCTCGGTAAACTATTTTTCTTTTTATTGAATGGTCAAAGAATAATGAGCTAATATTTTAATGATAGTGAATCCACAAATATGCATATAAAAGGAACTCATAGTTTTCCGAAGCACACTTCACAAACTTCTTATCAAACAGAATAAAAAGCAAAGATATAAAAGCCCAAAGCCATAATGAATGACCAAAGTCATTCTTGCCCTTCATGGAATGCATTTCATTATACTTAACAGATATGGAAATCTGTCTGTCAGGCACCTAATCAAACTGACAATTATTTTCTTCGGGATCTGCATGAATAGCAAAATAAACCCAGCCATGGCATCAGCATTATAATAGTGGCTGAAATTAGACTTCTGACTGACCCTTCATAAAGGATAAGTCTAGACTGCAGTGGAAGGCCGTGACAATAAAATTGTGTCGTGACCAAACTGTAAGTGCTGAAATGAACTCAGTGAAAATACAATGGGAGAAAAGCAAGCAAGCAACCGTTATTTTCACATGCATTTAATTGTTTCGATTTATTTTAAATGGGACTATCCACAATATAGATACATCAATGAACATTAATTACTGACAATAAAGAGTCAAGTAACAACCATTTAAAAGTAGTAATCTACAGGGTGCGGCAGAAATAATGCCTGCTTGAGTATAGTTAGTAGGATAATAATAATATGGGTGTTATAATTTATAAGTTTAATTTGAACATTTCATCTAAAATGTCATATGGTGTGCTTGAGTGTGATATTTTATGTTACAGAGTTACCTGCTTATCATTTTGTAATAAAAGAGTTTGTAATAAGAAGGGGCATTATTTGTGCCAAACCCTGTACATCTGTTTAAAATAGTCTGTATCTTTTAAAACCTTTAAACTGACTGAATTTTGTACCATGTAAATTAATACCTTCATAATACAATTAAAAGAAATTAAATAGAAAACACAAAAGGAAAATAAAATCTATTGTCATTATGAGTGCAAATTCTCACAAAGGTGTAAAATATTCTACATCAATATGCAGGAGAGAGCCCTGGCTGGTGTAGCTCAGTGGATTGAGTGCAGACCTGTGAACCAAAGGATCGCAGTTCGATTCCCAGTCAGGGCACATGCCTGGGTTGCGGGCCAGTTCCCAGCAGGGGACGCATGAGAGGCAACCATACATTGATGTTTCTCTCCCTCTCCTTCCCTCCCCTCTAAAGATAAATAAATAAAATATTTAAAAAATATGTAGGAGAGAATAGAAAAATTTACCCACTGAGTGGCTGAATGTTAAAAGTTGTGTATTTTAAACCATTGCAAATGTTAGCAACATTTACACCAACTACATAGTACATTTTCCTGACACAAAGGACACTGCATTTGAGTTATATTGTTCTCTAGGTTTATATGTTTTAATTCACCCTGTAAAGTTTTTACCCAATTATGTAGTAGAGATTCTCACATCAAGACTATTCCTGCAAATTAAGATTTTAGTACGTTAACAGAACTATATATGTTCATAAATCCTAGTTCACAGAAGTTTATTTCCCATATTGATTTTTCTAGAGCAAGGATAGCAAACCTTTGTTTTTTCCTGCATAAGACCAGATAGCAAATGTTTTAGGCTTAGTGGGCCACACGGTTCCTGTCACAACCCTACCATTGCTCAGTGCACAGGCAGCAGGTGAGAGAACGGGCATGGCTGTGCTGCAATACAAACTTCTCTGCAAAACCAGACTGCAGCTTGGATTTGGCCAGCTGGCTATAATTTGCCAGTTGTGCTCTGGAAGAAAGAAGGGTGTTATAATGAGATCGTGAGAAGCTCCTCCCAGGATGGGGGCTGCCTAAAATAATCAATTTGGAAGATATGAAGTCACAAAGTATTTCACAATTTTGCATATATTCATAAGGAGCAGCACTACTATAAACAAAATGAACATAATTAAATACACCCAAAATTTCTACTAAACAAAGATATCCCCCAAACTTAAAAGAATCCTGTGTTTATAAGCATAATATGTAGTTAGTGATTTAAAAGAATGTTGATGTCAGTAAAATTTATACTGAAAATGCGTTCCATTCTAATCACATTTAAAATTTTCCAACCCAATACATGATATACGACATACCATATGTTACATAGTGTATATACCATGATCCACCCACAACATTATACACTTTCAGTAAACTGAAGAAATAAAGTGTAGAGCTTAAATCAAACAGAATCTTTTTTGTATATACAGATCTGTGTTTGTATGTGTACGTTAAAAAATCTGCTGGGGCCATGATGATATTAGTGATATTTACTTTTTTTCCAGATACTGCATCTTTAATTTCCCAATTTATTTGGCCAAAAGTATAGTACCTTGTGGACACCTGGCGGCTCCGCAAGGCAAGAGCAGCTGCAGAACGAGTGAACATTACATTATCTTGCCCTTGGGTTCTCTGACTTGAATGAAAGCTGTCAATGGCAGCTTCCTCAAATAATGGAATCCTGCTAACGTAGAGAAAAATACTTGTCTCGTCATAACAGAAATCTCTGATGCTTAACATTTTTGTCACCATTTCAGGAAAATTCACACTGTAATTTATATACTTGTTCTTCAGAAACTGTTTATAAATGTTGTAGTCTCCTGATTCTTGACTGAAATTTGTAGCCAATAAAACCCATGCACATCTGAGGGGAAATTCATAGATACTCTGCTCTCACTGAAGAGTTTGCTTCTAGTTTTCTAATGACTAGGAAAGCCTGAAGCTTACATTAATTTAAACAATTTCATAGTGCTGAGAAAAAATAAAATTTTGAACACAAAAATGCACAAAAAAGCAAATAGTACAAAAATTCTAAGAAGGGAAATCCAAAAGTTACAAGACCACAGTATAATATTTACCAAACAAGTATTTACTAATTGCCTAAAAGGAAATGGACTAAGGAAGCAGGAAGATAAATTGTGGAAATTAGACTATCACCCTCCATATATTCCCGCCATAGCTGACCCTTGTAGAACATAGTGGGTTAGTGGGGCCAACACCCAAAACAGGCAAAAATCAGTGTATGACTGTGTGACTAGGCACAAACTTAACTAATAGCCTACTATTGACCAGGAGCCTTATCAATAACATAAACAATTAACATATAATAATATACAACATATTTTGTATGTTATTATATTCTCTATTCTTACAATAAAGTAAGCTATAGAAAAGAAAATATTATTAAGGCAATCACAAGGGACAGAAAATATATTTTACAGTATTTTTTTAATCTGCATATGAGTGCACCATTGCAGTTCAAATCTGTGTTGTTTAAGGGTCAACTCATTCAAGAGCCTCGCTTTGTACTCTCAAAGTTGTTCTAATTCTAAGCCAATTCTGACAAAAGCAGGAAGGTCTCTTAGGTCCTAATGCAGTATGGTTTCGTATTAAACCCTTTGGAGAGAGGGCTTCCAGTGAGTAACAGTGAGGTCTTGGGTTTTGTATGATTTACTATCAGGTACATTGTTCTGACTACAGGGTTTCTGTACCCCAAATTTGTTTATTTTTCCAGTTTGTTACCTTGTATGTATAACTAGATCATTTTTATCTATTCTGGGTTTATAGTCAACTAACTTGTCTGGTTTACCTGATTCCTGAAAAGGTTGAAGTTCCAAAAGCAAGGATTAGCGTCTACCCTCTGAGTCACAAAATAACACCTTGAGTTATGGTTCTGCCTTTTGTGAACCTAAGTTTCATATGCTGTCCTGGACTTAACTCTGTTGAATTTCTTTGGGAAATCCTGTGTGTTATTACCTTAGATCCCAATGTTGACTCTTTTTGAGCTTGTTAAGACACTGTGTCATGTTTTTACAACTGACTGAAATGGCTTCAATCTTGTAGGACAGAAGCAAATCCTGGGTTTGGAGTCAGGTCAATGTTAGCCTTAACCCTTGTTCCTCTCTTCTCACAACAAATTTACCAACAGATTCCTGGTTTGGACAAAGAAATAAAAAACCTGAAATTATATGCTGCTATAGAGGAAAAGTCAACTAGGACAAAGTGACCCAGAAGAGGGACTGAGAACTGGGAAAGAGTTCTGTTTAGGTTACTTAGAAGCTGCCAGCTGTTGGATTTCAGCCAGGCAGTCATAATTTCTGCTTCGGCTTTTGTACACTCAGCTTCAGATTATGACGTCTCAAGGCTAACTCCCGTCTGCACATAGCAGCTAACTCCCGCTTTGGTTTCAGACCACCCAGCTTCAGATAAGGACACCTGAAGGCTAGAGTTATTTTTAGTTATTTTCGCATCAGCTTCTGTACCTCCTGCTTTTGCTACGTAGGGAAGGGTGTCCAGAGAGCAATAAAAGCCCTGCTCAGCCAAGGCTCGGGGCTCAGAATTTGGGGTCTATACTCCTCTGGGCCTGTGCACGTTAATAAAGGGTTGTGCTCCGCCATCCAACTGCGTGTTGAGTTGTTTCTTCCGTAACATAGCTATGAATAAATTTATATTTTTAATTCATTGTTTACTAAGTTAGGAATAATTTATCTGAAATCTTATGATTGCAAGTAAAAATACAACATAAACATAATAAAAGGGAATTATTGGAAAAAATCAGTGGTGCCCAAATATTTGAAATGAGAACTAAATAAAGGAATAGGAAGGTGATTTGATACATGACAAATGACTATTATTTCACATTATAGTAAGATCAGTGACAGAATAGTGTTTATGTGGATTGAGGTCAAGATCAATTACAAGAGAAGCCTCATGTGAGATGGGTCTGAATGGGGTTTTCATAGGTTAAGATGATATATTCATAATCAAAGTTCATGACACGTTTGGGGAAGGTAAAGATGCAAAATAGTCGAATTTGTCTACAGTAAAGGAGCACCTAGACACATGGACTTTATGGAGAAAACCATGACTATTAAACTGAGAATGTTTATTCAATTTGCTAATCAATGAGGAAACAATGATGCTTTTTACTCTGAGAAGTGATCTCATCAGAACTGTGCTTCAGGCCACTGTAGGTGTGAGAATTTGGAATAGAAGAAACAAGTGACTGGAGGCAGCAGAGAGTTATTGCAACAATGTAAGCAAAGATTTATCCCACTGGAATTTTTAGGTGTAAAGAAAATCTGAAGGTGACTGCAGCTGACAAAGTAAATAAAGAAGAAAAATGATCAAAGATAATTCTAGGCTGGGATAGTAAACACATGTGAGATGTATCTGTGGGAGACCTTTCTGCATGGCGTGGGCCCAGCTCCCACTCGGAGATGCACAGGACCCACGCCCACAGATAGGTTCTCTTGTGGGGAATCAGGTTTGCAATGTCCCTAATCCTCTTTGAGTCTTGCTTTTGCTAAAACTCCCTCACCCTGAATTGAGACAGCAAGTACTTACTGTAACTTCCTAAAATCCATGCTAAAACTCTCAGTATGGAATGTAACTGGCTCAGCCACTTTTCCTTTTCATTTGCTAATAGCCTTCTTCTGTGATGTGATTAGCAGCATTGGCTCCTTAGTTGTCTGTAAAAGGTAACCACCTAAACCAGACCTGCGCATAGTAAATGAGGACCATCATGTAATGGGGAAGAAACCCAATAAAGGCAGTCATGGCAGAGGCCACGGGCTTTTGCTCTCCTTGCGAGAAAAGCCGTGCTGTCCCTTTTCCTCCACCAGACTCGGTAGTCCGTGTGAATGTCTCATTTCATCCATAACAACACGGACACTGCAGGCCGGTATCTGCTTCATGTGTCATCTCACATCGTCATGAGAATAAGAGAGGACAGTATAGTAAGATATTTTGAGAGAGAGATCACATTTACATCCCTTTTATTAGAGGTTATTGTTAGAATTGTATTTTATTGTCAAAATTGTTAATCTCTTGCTGTGTCTAATTATAAATTTTATTACATATGTATGCATGTTTAGGAAAAATATACTTTATATAATGTTTGATACTACCCACCCTCTCAGGCCATCACTGAGGCTCACAGTCCTCAGAGATAAGGTGGGAAGTACTCTAATTTTCTTCACTAAATACTACCATCCCAAGTTATTTGGTAAAAGAAGAAAAAATAAATGATACTAAGTATCAAGAAAATAAGTCAAAGGAATTAAACCACAAAACATTTTGAAGTTTAACATATAATTACATTAAATTTGGTTATTAAGTATGTAATGAAAGGCATCATATTTTATATAACTCTGATATTTCCTATAGCATCTAATGCTAAATCTTTACACTATATAAGTACTTTATAAGAAACTAATAAATTAATGAAGTGGAATTACATGTATATACACTAATGAGTGCAGATGATAATGAATCAGCTTTTGATAGTGTAATAAAAGATGATCATTATTCTAATGTAATATTTGCAAACACATCATGAATTTGAAGTTACTAATACAATAAAGTCCATAATATGTAAAGCAATTAATAGCCTCATTAATTAGATATGGGTGCAATAAAATACTAAGGGAAAATAATTAAATTAAATGACATGCTATTATATTAAGGTATTTTTAAGATAAATATAAAGTATCTAAATAACTTTATCTGAGTAAACAAATGTTTTCTCATATTCAGTCAAGAATAAACCAGATTCGTGTCCATTTAGCAATTTTATAACTTGTTTTTTAAAGTGGCTACGATTATTATTCTTTATCTTCAGTATCTGAAATACTGATTAGCACAGCGTAGATGGTACTCATCAAATTCTGTTGAAAAAAATGAATGAATAAAAAACCTAGACAATTGCCCTGGCTGGTGTAGCTCAGTGGATTGAGCGCGGGCCTGTGAACCAAGGGATCACGATTCAATTCCCAGTCAGGGCACAGGCCTGGGTTGCGGGCCAGTTCCCAGCAAGAGACGCATGAGAGGCAACCATACATTGATGTTTCTCTCCCTCTTTCCTTCCCTTCCCCTCTAAAGATAAATAAATAAAATGTTTTAAAAAATAAAACTAGAAAATCAATTAACTCTGTTTCTTCCCCCAAACCCCTGGTCCCACAGTGTGATCTTGTACCACATTTTCCTTTCTTTCTCTAAGTCTTTCCTTTCCATTTATTATTAATTTATTTCCTGAAGAATTATTCTTACAGATACAGCTTTAAATTGCTGGTCTAATGTAACAGTTTCAACCACATTTTTATTTTAGTCATTTCTCATCATAAAATAATCTGATCAGCTCACCTTAGGAGGCTCATTGTCATTCAAGAGAGTTAGCTTAAGCAAGCCAATTAAACTTTCTGTGCTTGATCTTTTCCACTGGTAAATATGAAATATACTTGTTCAATCTATGTTGCTGTGTTCACAGAATCCATAACCAGTGATTATTATGATTTACCAATGTGAAAAAGAACTGGAAATTTCAATATTATTTTTAAAATAGTATTCAACATGTTAATTTAGCAGTTTTTTACTTCTCAAGTCTTAAGCTCAGATGTTATTAAATCATAATAATTATTAATATATATGCACATATATGTATCTCTATATATTTTCTTTGATTTATGGATTTTAATGCCCTTCTAGTTTTGTAAATATGGTTGCTTGTTCCTTCACACTTTTCTTTCTCCATAGTGTTCTTAAATATGATGAGGTTTGTCAAGCTTAGACATCCTCACTATAGCTTTTTCTTTAAAATCTCTAACATGTTTATCCTTGATATTTTTCATACTTATTGGTTAGAAAGTGTGCTAACATCTTCTGAATGACTTATGATTACAAACCTACTGGTAAGTCTTGTCAGTACCTAGCAACCCTGTCATGTCTGATAAGAAATGAATCATAGCCCACATCAATACCAGGGCAAAGCTCTATTATAGAAAAAAAAATTAATTCTTCTGTGTATACTGGGTTTTTGAATAACAAAACTAAATTAGATCAGCAAGATGTTTCAGAGTAGCAGTCTGTTTAGACTGTTGTATGAGAAAAGGTGTCCACCACCACATAAAAGGCTTAATAAGTCATGTGATGATAAAAATATATTAAAATAAAGACTTTTTTTTCTTTTGGATTGAAATGGTATGTACCTGAGACACAGTGAAGTGTAATAGAAAGGACTGGCCATAAAAGCTGCTTACCTGTCTTTTCAATAAATTTCAACTTCTCAGTAGTTTATCATGTCATTTAAAAGGGGAAAGCATATAAAACACCCATGAGTATAACTGTGGCCTCTTATCTTTGAAATGTGGACACACATTTTCATCCCAGGCTCCAGTGAAACTTCTTGTCATAAGGCCCATCCACAATTTGGTACCCCAACAACAGCAGGGTTTCTTTGTACTAAGTCTCTTTATCATTCAGAATTTTCTCATTAAGAGACTTTACCACCACAGTTTTTCCTGTTAAATTTTCAGTAATCAATTGAATCTCAATCAGCGCAATCATTTCATTCTAAAAATCATAGTCTCAGTGACAGCCATGAAGGCAATGGAGGTGACAAAAGCTTAATCTTTGTTTCACATAAAACGATCGTGTGTGTGTGTGTGTGTGTGTTTATTTGGATTCTTGTATGTTTATTTCCAACAGATGAAGCAGAAAGAACACAAATACAGTATACTACAGGCTTTAAGGCAGCTATAAGTGAATTTGCTTTGTTAGCAAGGCCGTCTGTCTCCCAAGGGCAACTATAAACCATGCTGTTAGTTTCAGGATATTTTTGGTTTTACTTGATGTCATCTTGCCCCCTCCCCCCAAAAAAAAAGCCTACTGAAGAGCAAAGCAAACAACTCTAAGGGACCTAGCTCACTCATAAATAACCTTGCATATTACCATGTTATTCTCTACCCACAGAGGTCCAAACGTTTTAAATGCTAAGTGAAATGCACATGCTTACCATTGTCTCCATGTTAGTTGCATGTGTGTATTTCCTTTTCTGCCAGTAGCAAGTTAACTTCCTAGAAAAGACTTAAGTTTTGTTTCAAATGTATTAATCTAGTCACTCATTATTACCAACTTAGACTTCTATTGCTAAAGAATCTCTTGAAATCAAAAATGTTTTCCAAATTCTTGTGCCTGTGATTTAGGATATCAGTTAAAAAAAGCAGGACTTTCTTACTGGGAAACTTAGATTAGATGATTA
Source organism: Anoura caudifer (assembly GCA_004027475.1). NCBI lineage: Eukaryota > Metazoa > Chordata > Mammalia > Chiroptera > Phyllostomidae > Anoura > Anoura caudifer. The sequence continues at coordinate 214,104 of PVKU01002514.1, read as the reverse complement.
TCAGAGTGGCAGTTACAAGTACTGCAGGTCTAAATACATGAAAACATAATTCTAATAAATGTTAGCAAAACTACAATTTATAGAAATAAATGAAATAGAATTTTATTAATTTATTTATTTTGAATTTATGGGGACAACACTGGTAAACAAATTTATACAGGCTTCAGGTGCACAATTGTGTAACACACCATCTGTACCCTGTATTGTGTGATCACCAACCACCCCAAGTGGTTGTCAAGTCTCTATCACCCTTTGCCCCCCATTCACCCCTCCATCTACAAAACCACCAAACTGTTGTCAAAAGATAACAATATTTAATGCACTAGTTCAACTATTTTTGAAACTTCCTCTGGGCCTATAGTTATTTCAAAATAAATATTTTTTAAAGGGCAAGGTAAAATTACTAGTTCTATTATTTCCATGTGAAAATCTGTCATTTAATTCAATCACTATATAGTTATTTGACTTTGTTTTTTCCCCCTCTTGGAGTCTGAAATACAATCTAGTAGTCATTAAATTGCTCCCATTTATTCCTGCTAATATTTTCTTCAATTCAAACACAGAAATAACAAATAATATTTATTTAGAAACTTTACTGGTGACTTTTCTTCAATGTATGTTTTTTTTTTTCACTATATGATTGTCTTAACAATTTTCTGATCCATTTCACCAATGACAAAACCAAGGTTCCAGATGAAAAGTGGCCGTGAACAAGGCCACAACTGGTTAAGTGAAGCAGCCAAGATGGGAATTTCTGTTTGAAATGTACATCTTCAGCTCTTTTATTTTTCTGTGTAAAAATTGAGGGGGCATTTGTCATCATTAGGACCAAACATCTCATTATAATGTAAAAGAAACTGAGGTCCAAATGGGTCAAGCAGCTGGGCACCAGGAGGTTTGAGGCATAGCTTGAATATCAACTAGTTGCCTCCAAGTCATTGATTGTAATAACTACTGCACTTGAAGCTTTAGTTGCAAAGTCCTAGCTTCTTCCTTGTTCATTTTTTTCTCCTCATGCTAGCATTCCTCAGTAGCCTTACCTTTCATATAACTTCAATGCTCTCTTTTATGAGGGATAACAAATCATCTTAGCATCAAGTCTCCAGAGATATCTATGTGACATAAAAATCCAAAGAGTAACTATTAGGAAGAAGTTAAAATAATTCCAGAGGGGTTAAGGGAAGTACCTGTTAAGGATGAGTGTTTTGTATTTTGAATTTGGTAGTAATACAATCTGATTTTATCTTTGGGCATGTGATTCTATCATGGAAGTATAGAAAAAACTGAAATCACTGAAATAGGTAAAGAGTACAGAGGGTCCCCTTATCCGTGGGGATATATTCCAAGACCCCCAGTGGATGCTTGAAACCACAGATAGTACTGAACCCTATATATATTATGTTTTCCCTATATGTACATAACTATGATAACATTTAATGCCTTTTCACTTTACGTAAGCAGTTACCACACCCTGTGGTCATAACATTTGCAGTTTGAGGCACAACAGCAAAACTAGCATGATTTCTTATCTCTTCTTCACTATTTCACAGATAAATTCATTCCCACCGTATATCTTGGCAACCTCAATCTACATTTTTTCTTTCCTTCCTTATTAAATTGAGAACTTTCACCTTTTCACTTAAAGAACTGAAATGGCTTTATTTTCGCGTAACTAAATTGCCAGCATCACTACTCTTGCACTTGGGGGTCATTATTAAGTAGAATAAGGATTACCAAGACAACCGAGAAGACTGTTACCTGACTAATGGGCAGGTACAGTGTCTAGGGTGGATACACTGGACAGAGAGATGATTCATATCCTACATTGCAGGAAGCAGGTTTGCCCAGGATTTCATTTTTTTATGCAAATGTTCATTTCAGCCTGCTCCCTTGTAGTTCATTATCTCACTTCCACAACAGATAATTTTTATTGCAGGGTTCTTTTCCAATTCTCCTGTAACACTGAGTTATTGCATTTTTAAACCATTTTTAAACAAATTTCATGCATGCATATTTTGATTGAGTAGATATCAATTAATAATAAAGAAAGAAAAGTAAGTAGTAGAGTTTGTGTATTAGTTACCTATCATCACACTAAAAATATTATATAATCCATTACTCTAAAATCAATGTCTTAGAACAATAATATTTATATAGCACATAAGACAGTAGATCAATCATTTAAAGTGGATTTAGTGGGGCAGTTCTGATCTCAGATGGTCTTCCTTAGACATCTGGTATTTGGGTGTATGTTGGCTGCCTGTTGGCTTGCTGTCTGCTAGTTGTTTTCATGGTGACAAGGTGTCCTGCTTCAGGCCAACATGAACTTGATCTCCTGTTAGCAGAGGAGCATGTGCAAGCATGTAAAAACATAGAAAGCCTCTGAGTCCTGGGCTCAGAATTGGGCACTGGTCAGTTCCAATGTACTCTAGTAGCCAGTGCAGGTTACAAGGCCAGCACAGACCCAAGGCAAGGGGAGACGGACTCCATGACTTCCGTGAGATACGGTGCAAGTAATAGGGCAAAGGTGAAGATCTTTACTGCAATATACGATGTTTATACATAATGTATTCCAAGATAAAATTTTAGCAAAGTCAATTTTGTCTTAACAAAATACTTTATCACTTTAATAATTTAATAGGTAAAAGTGTTTAAATTGAAATTGCACTACTGTATATAAAATTTCTTAGAATTAAAGATGAAAAGAAACCTTTTTCATGTGGATTTTTGTGATCAATTTAAAGCCATTTAATAGGAATTTATTAAATTACATTATATGCCCATTATGCCAGGTGTTTGGAGAAGACAATGACCAACACAATCAAGGTGATTTTTACAAGAATTGTTAATTTTATGTGTGAGGCTAATATTCTGCCCTTATAGAACCTGTAGTATAGTGAATACAATAGCATCATTCTAAATCTTCAAAACACTGGTTAACATCTTCACAAAATTAACAATAAAAGCTGGTGTATTATGGTGACCATTAATCCGTTGTCAAAATTAAGAATATATTTAGAATGGGAGACCAGGACACTCAAGCTGATCATGCAATTATGGAAAAGATCATCGAATGAATACTAGATATAATTTAAAATTATGTAGATGTAAAACATGTTGTTTCTTAACAACAAGTTCCAGTATAATTAGTTGACAAATTATTCTAATTTGAATATCTGTTATATGATGCGGACACAGGCCAGCAGTGTCGGGGTCATTATGGACAAAATAAAACATGCACACAGACTACCGAGTCTGGTGGAGGAATAAGGACAACAACATGGCTTTTCTCTCAAGAGGAGCAAAAGCCGCAGCCTCCGCCATGACAGGCCTTTATTCTAATAATATCTCCTCACATTACAAGATGGTTCTTCCTCACTATCCTGGTTACAGCAAAGGAGCCAATGCCCCTCGTTACATCACAGAAGAAGGATATTAGCAAATGAATAGGCAACCAGTTACACTGGGCCTGCAAGGTACTTGCAGGGTGAGGGGGGTTTTAGCAAAGACCAAGTATCAAAACCACCTAAGTATATTGCAAATCTGATTATCCACAAGGGAACCTATCTGTGGGCATGGGTCCTGTGTATCTCTGAGTGGGAGCTGGGCCCACGCCATGCGTAAGGGTCTGCCACAGTTATACACTTTTTATCCTCACGCTATTTGTCAGTCAATATCAAGTATACCTTCTGGAGCATCCATTTTGAAGTAATTTACTATGTAAAAAATTGTTTTTCAACACTTTCTTTTATAATCTGTGAAACAAACCTCTAAGATTGGCAAAACAGTAATTATTAGACATGTTTTGTAGATAACTTTAATTTGGAGTATTTGATTTGCCCTTGGTTTTCAACCAGTGCATTTTGGAATTAAGATGTACATCTAGGACAACTGATAGCTAGTCTAATGTTCTGTTCTTATAATAGTCTGACTTAAATTTTCTTCTGGACAAAGAATATTTTTTTTCTTCTTAGATAAATATAATGTGATTGCTTCATGGTAGCACCAGATCGTGTACCAATTTCTTTTTGATTCCCTATGCAGTTAATTACAGTATTTTCCACTAACGGTTTCCATGCAGCATAGCTGCCACTCTGCAGTTTGGTATCACATGCAATCGGACAAGCCAAGATACTTCGCTTTAAAGTCGCATTTTAAATTCAAAACATATTACATATATTTCAGATGTCATTAGACTTGAGAAATGTAGAAAGTCTATTAATTCAAACAATCTATGTATTTTTTTAAACAAAAGAAATGGTGTCATACTTTTCTTTTTGGCCATAAGTTTTATTTCATTTCTACCTTCAATATTGTCTGTAATTTATAGAAAAAGTGTATATACATACTTATAAATATACATATATTTGATTATATGTGCATGTAGTTTATTATGTAGGAAACATGCATTTTTTGATATTAAAATTATTTTTATCTCTTTGTCACACTTTTCCAACTGGAATTTTATTCCCAAAAGAGTCTGTGTTAGAGAAGAATAAAGAAAAAATTACAGCTGTGTATATTGAATTCTTATTGTCAACCACACATACATTCTTACTGAGCAACAATTAACCACTAAAAGCCTGGGGACAATAAAATATTCCCTATGTATTTTTGTTTTTGTGATGCTCTATAGCAGATGGAATATTATATCATGTTACATTAGTATACTGTTAAATTTTAATTTCAATTAATAATCATTACACTTTTTTATACACACAAGGGATATTTTAGGCATTTACTTCCCTTCTAATTAGCTTTTATGTTAAATTCATTCTGAATCAGGAAGTCATTAGATTCTCAAACATTCACTGCTGAATCTGCTTATGCCCTAATAGTTAATTAGACCTTTAAACAAAATAATATGAAATTTTATTTTCACCAATTTGGTATTGAATTAACAATACAGTTATGGATTTAGATGGATGGATGGATGGATAGATAAAACAAAATCTCTAAACAAAATCTCTAAACAAAATCTCTATTACATTGTCTGACATGACTGGAACATTCCACATAACTCATTGGAAACTCATTTTTGCTACCATTACCTTTGATTGTGTGTACTGAAAAACCCCTCGACTTTCCCTGAAAATACAATGCTTTTTTACACCTTTGAGCTTTGCTCTCTAGTGGGCAAGTAATTCTCTCTCTTTTATCCTTTAGCAAACTTCTAACAACTCTTCAAAACCCAGTTCTAAAACTTTTTAGATGTGAAAGTTTCATGTAGAAAACAAAATCATTGTATTAGATGCTTGATGATGTAAATCTCTTAAGATTCTAAAATTCATTTGTAAGAAGTTAAAAAAAACAAGTCCATTATTGAAAACCAATAAAAATATTGAGGACCATTGTGGGGCTTTTTTGTTTGTTTGTTTTTGCTTCTTCAAAATTTAGTTTCTTGGTGGACGATTTAAAACTAAACCAATGTACCAAGAACCTGCATTTGACAATATCTCCTCTATTTATTCTAATCCCCAGCCATATTTAGAAATGTTTTCCCAGATATTTTTAATGAACACATAATGAATATATTCATTAAAAGATAATCAGCCTACATATGAATTTCCAAAGAAGTATCTCTATATAGTTTGAATTACTTAAAGTGTTTCATTATCTTAATTTTTCTAAATTTTGCTCCAAAGTGTTATATAATATATGTTATATAATATATAATATATGCTACTTTTTTAAATTATATTTTATTGATTATGCTATCACAGTTGTCCCATTTCTCCCCCATCATTCCCCTCCAACCTGCACACTCTGCCCACCCTCCCACCCACATTCCCCCTTTAGTTCATGTCCATGTGCCATAAGTTCTTTAGCTTCTACATTTCCCACACTATTCTTGCCTTCCCCCTGTCTATTTTCTACCCACTGTCTATGCTACTTATTCTCTGTACCTTTTCCCCCTCTCTCCTCCTCCCACTCCCCTGTTGCTAATCCTCCATGTGATCTCCATTTCTATATTTCTGTTCCTGTTCTGTTTGCTTAGCTTGATTTTGTTTTAGGTGTGGTTGTTAATGCCTGTGAATTTGCTGTCTTTTTACTGTCCTATTTTTTCTTTTTCTTAGATAAGTTCCTTTAACATTTCATATAATAAGGGCTTGCTGATGATGAACTCCTTTAAGTTGACGTTATCCGAGAAGCACTTTATTTTTCTTTCCATTCTAAATGACAGCTTTGATGGATAGAGCAATCTTGAATGTAGGTCCTTGACTTTCATGACTTGGAATATTTCTTTCTAGCCCCTTCTTGCCTGGAAGGTCTCTTTTGAGAAATCAGCTGACAGTCTGATGGGAACTCCTTTGTAGGTGACTGTGCCCTGATCCCTTGCTGCTTCTAGAATTCTCTCCTTCATTTTAATCTTGGCTAATGTAATTATAATGTGCCTTGGTGTGTTCCTCCTCGGGTCCAACTTCTGTGGGACTCTCTGAGCTTCCTGGACTTCCTGGAAGATGATTTCCTTTGCTAGATTGGGGAAGTGTTCTTTCATTATTTGTTCAAATAAGTTTTCCACTTGTTGCTCTTTCTGTTCCCCTTCTGGTATCCCTATAATTTGGATGTTGGGACCTTTAAAGATGTCCTGGAGGTTCCTAAGCTTCTCATTTTTTTGAATTCTTGTTTCTTCATTCTTTTCTGTCTGGTTGTTTCTTTCTTCCTTCTGGTCCACTCCATTGATTTGAGTCCCAGTTTTCCTCCCATCTCTATTGGTTCCCTGTGCGTTTTCCTTCATTTCACTTATTGTAGCCTTCATTTGTTCATCTAATTTGTGACCAAAATCAACCAATTCTGTGAGCATCCTGATCACCAGTGCTTTGAGCTGTGCATCTGATAGGTTGGCTATCTCTTTGTTGCTTACATGAATTAGCTCTGGGGCTTTGATCTGTTCTCCCGATCGAGCCATTTTTTTTTCTTTCTTTTTTGGTCTGGTGGCTGCTGTTATGTAGTGAGGGGCAGAGCCTTAGGTGATCCCCAGGGTGGGGCAGCCCAGTGGCTGGGTTGTGACGCTGTATGTGGGGGCATGGTGTCAGTGTTTTTAAGTTTTATTGCTCAGTGCTGGGGCCCTGGGTTGCAAGCTTTTTCCTGTTCCCCATTTTTGCCTGAATTATCTGTACTCAAATGTGGGACCACTTGCTCAGTCAGTCGCCTTGTGCCTAGGGCCTGCTAGCCATCGCCTACAGGCCTGGATTGCCAGCAGCTGCCCGTGCGTCCAGGTCCACCAACCTTTGCTTCCTCCTGCCACGACTCTGCCCCTCTTACTGGTCTGGATGAATGGCTGTTGGACCTCTGTACAGTTCAATTTTCTCTCAGTTCCACTTGTTTTCATGCTTCTAAATCCTTGTTTTCCTTAATTTTGATTGTGTGAGGAGGCACATAGTGTCCACCTATGCCTCCATCTTGGCCAGAAGTTGAAGCAATATATGCCCCTTTTATATATAAGAAAGTGATGTGTGTATATTATATAATATAGAACATATATAATATGTATTGTATATTAACATATATGTTATATATTCACACTTTTTTAAGTGTTCGTTAAACATTTGTAGTTCTAGGTGTTAAAGATACCAAAACTGGGGGAAAAAAAAACACTATTACCTCTGTAATTGCATATTCTGGAAGAAATGTTTAGAAAGCAAAGATAGCAAAATAGTATTTAAAATTAGTTGAGATTGCCCTAGCTGGTGTGACTCAATGGATTGAGCACCTGCCTGCAAACCGAAGCGTCTCTGGTTTGATTCCCAGTCAGGGCACATGCCTGGGTTGTGGGCCAGGTCCCCAGTAGGGGTATGTGAGAAATGGTCACACATTGATGTTTCCCTCCCTCTCTTTTTCCCTCCTTTCCTGTCTGTATAAAAATAAATAAATGAAATCTTTAAAAAATGAAGAAATAAAATTATTTGTGATGAATTAAATCATTCATTCAATGTTATACAACAGACATTTTTTAGTTACTTCTAAGTTCTCTCTCCACACTTATCATAATGTGTAGATAGTAGATTTTGGACAGTCTCAAGGTTCCTGTCCCAAGCAGTTTACAACAACATGGCAATTTTAATGACATGAGATAAGAGTTTTGATAAGGAAAAATATGTTACCTTTGTAAGTGAAAACAAAGGGCAGGAATCAAACTTAGAGGATCACTGTAGTAGTATATTTTGGCTTCATGTAAAACAACTCACCAAATTTTCAGTAACCTCAATGCACAGGTTTCATCCCAAACCAATTAAATCTGAATCTTTTGGGCATTATTATTTTTAAAATTGCAGGAACTTCCAATGTACAGCAAAACATAGAATGTACTGGCTAGGGATGGCATTCTGGAAGACAATATTTTTTGTCTGATTTCGTTAACATATTAGTAGTAATCGGCCAAATAAAGGGAAAAGAGGAACGTGAGTAGAGGGACAGGATCAGAGTGTTTTCCAGAAAGGAGGAAAATTATTGTATCACTTAAGGATTTAAAAATTGAAAGATTGAATACAATAGAGATGAGTCTGTTGTGGAACATAGGAAAAAGAAAATACAGGATATAGGAAATTACACTATAAATGTTTCATGAAATGTTTCCATTTGTCTCAAACACTTAAATGTTTCTTTCAATTTATCTCAAAAACAGTGATTCCTGAATGTTTATATGCTTAAGAATCACTTTTAAGAAGCTTTTTAAAAATGCAGATTACTGGACTGCTATGTCCACAGATTTTGATTCCTTAGATATGGAATGTGAACCAGGAGTACAAAATTAAATATTTCTGTATTATTTTGATGTATGTAGTGTGACATTTAGAGAGAAAAGGAGGATGTATTTTAGATTTTCTATTAAGGAAGACATGGGAAAAGAATGGATTTGAGAAACTCAACGCTAGACTCAGTAGGCAAGAGATGACTGAAGCTTGGATTTGACTGGTGGCCGTGGAGATAGAGCACATGTCACTTTCCATTGTCACATTTAAAAAAAATCTCTATTTAAATGTTATTTTTTGTTGAGAATGGACCTTTCTAATGGAAGTAATTTAAGTACTAAACAATTTCTTTGTTGTCATATGCTCCTTGGTTTTTCTTTTTCTTTACTGTGAAAAAAATAGTGAATCATTTAGTTTCTTTTTAAGGTCAACTCTTAATTATCCAGGGGTTAATTACCTTGCTAATTGATTACCAGGCCCTATGCTGCTTGAATGTCAGTAATCCTCAGAATTTCAGAATTTGACTAGGCAGCTAAAGAAAATGATATGAATTGCACAAGTGACTTTTTTGTATAACTTTACACAATAGAGATATATAATGCTAAATGATATTTATTAATTGCTTTTGTTTTAATTAGAAATAAAATTTTCATTATCACAAACTAAAGTTCATTCTCAGACATAGTCTTTAATTAGGTTTTAATTTTATTCTATTTGTCCCACCTTCCACCTAGTTCTTCATCAATCACTTAATGTTCAAAAACATCAATTTTATGAACAAAAATATAATGTAAACACTCAATTTTTGGTAAAGCTTTAAAGATGATAAATGTTATTAAATATTTCCTTGGTAAGATGTATTTTCATGTGTTTTATCCTATGTATCAACAGATTTTAATAGGGAGAAAGAGTCAAAGTTAATAAAATAAAAATTTTAGCTATATATTTTATAATTGCAGTTGTTTTTTAGACCTACAGATAATTACCTATCTCTCCATGCTCAATTTAACTTCTCTTACATTTCTTTTTACTTTTAGGATTCTGTGCTAGCAGCAATTTATTTTGACTCTGGCTCTCCAATGCTGTCCACAAATTCTTGTACTACATTGACATAGTTATCTTTGTGATTTCCCCATACCTAATCCTCTTAGGAGAGTTCACACCTTATTCAAGTCATCTGCCAGGTTACTCTTTCATATTGTATTTTTATGGGTATAGTTTATTTTTTGCCTTTATTAGTACATCTTAGAAACTGCCAGCTTCCAATTTTGCTATAGACTTTCTGTCAATGTGTTATTTCCTACCAGTTGTCTGAGCTTGCTGATGCGTACATTTTCAAAGTCCATTTTCTTGGTTCTTCCATTCCCTTCCAATCCATGATTATTATCTCCTAAATTGCCTTCCACTACTACATTTTCAGAATATGAAATATAAGTAATGAAAAATGTTGCTAGCATTTGGTCATCTATTTTGAAATTTAGTGTCTTTAGAAAAGTTTTAAAAGCTAAAAGTATTCTTCCTTTTTATAGTTTGACTATTTTAAAATGAAGTGATTGGTGGTTGAAAATATGTTCAAATAGTTTAATGTTGATCCATTTACTCAACAACATTTCTCTCTGAGTGCCCAAATTTGCTGAAATGTCACCTTATTTGGGATTTCTTAGGAAAACTACCCAACCTAGATTGGATGTTTCAGTACATGCTAAAAAAAATTAAAAATGACTGATATTTGTTTCTATTAGTTTGCCTTGAATCAATGTTTGCCCTCACTTTTAATCTTTTTTCTGAAATAAATCTTGTACTTATCAATCAATTATATAATTTATCATTTGAATCCAATGGTTATTTACTATGGTTTCTCTACATTTATATTATTTACCTTATTTTAACCTTATTTTCAACTACTACATGCATTTATCAAATCATTATGATGTTAAATAACACAAATACTTAAGTGTGTGTTTAATTACTATTTTAAATTAAAAATATTATTTCCTTAGGACAACTGTAATGACACAAACAATAAAATATTTTTAAAAATATTATTTCCTATGAAAAATATAAACTTGGGTCACTTTAATGCAGTTACTTAGTTATTTTTTGGTTCAGGCAAATTCTTAGAAACATAGCCTAAAATAACTATGCTAAACTTCGCATGAGCTATGTGTGTGTATCTGACAAACAAGAAGGGTTAAGAAAACTCTCCACACCTTTTGTCTTCCAGAAAAAGGTTAACTACACAAAACCATTCAAACTCTTCCTCCTCAATGATGTAGTTGACATTCACTGATGCGCATTTGTTTACTTACCAATCAGACACAGATCTGCAAATTTCTATTCTTTGTCTCATTAATCAGTAGCTGAAGTGTTTGTATGCACCAACTACTCCGGACAAAATATCTGTTAACTTGACCAAACTTTAGTTAGACTTTTCTCCTTCCTTCAGACCCTTGAGCTTTGGGCGTTCTCCAGCCTAACCCACTATCAGAATGTAAATTAACCCCCCTTAAAACTCCTCCCAAGAAGTGGCTGACCACAGGCAAAGACATTTCCAGGGAAACTGTCTGATTACACCACCAACTCTACCACCTTCAGTTCTGTCTAAACTTGTTTTCTCCTCGATGTAAAAGAAAAGCATGACTTTTGAAACACTTGCAAGTCTCCTTGTTCGAGGTTGATGGTTCTATTGTTGTAACTCCTGCTCCCTTATAACAGTATCCTTTCAAAACAAATCTCTCCTTTACTAGGTCTGGTTTTCATTTAGCAAAGGTAATAACAATAGGCATAGGAAATTTGCACTTGAATAGACTCTGAATAAGTTTGAGCCTGGCATTTGAATGTAAATATTGCTATCTGTTTAAACTGATCATACAATTTATGACCTAGAAAGAGAGTCTGCATGTATGTGAAAACCAGGGACGCTTAATTTTTAAGTGAATTTTGGAAAATATATTACAAAATATATTGGAGGAAAAAATAAGGTAATTGTATTATTACCTAAGCAGTGTTCCTGTTTATATATTTTCTTAGCTTATTTATATAATAAATCATGTTAAGTGAATAAAATTTGTGTCTCAGGTACAATATAAGGAACTCTAAAAATACAACAATGGGGAAAAGGAGAAAAAAGGAAAGAACAAAACTACACATGCAGCTTTTCAGAGACTCATGGTTAATATAAAAACAAATTAGATAAACAAGTACTTAAATTATAATTAAATTAGAGTATATCATGATCTAATTTTTCACAGGGCACTATGTGATTATAGAGAGAGGGCCTTTATAATACCACATTATACAAGGCCCATTGGGAAAGATGGCATTGAGATATCAGGGGGAAAAAAGCAAATGAAATAGAAATGAGGGAAAAAGAGATTTCAGGGATATCCTACATAAAATTATTGGTTTGAGGAAACTGAGGGATTCTGAGTTCTTCTATCTTCAATATAGTTTTTCAATGGCTGAGGGCTAGAAACACAGAGTGGTTTCAGAAATACTAGCTCAGACCTGGCCAGTGTGGCACAGTCGGTAAGAGTGTTGCCCAGTAACCCAAAGGTTGCAGGTTGGATTCCGTATCAGGCATGTGCCTGAGGTTATGGTTTATTCTTTCTCAGTCTCTCCCATCCCCTCTCTATCAAATAAGAATAAAATAAACCTTCAGGGGGAAAAAAAGGAAAAAGAAATGCTAGCCAGCTAGCCAAAGCAATGTGGAAGGCAACATATTATCCAGAGTTACTTGCACATAGACCATTGCTTGTTTCAGTCATTTTGCATTAAATGCCCAAATCTTGAAGTATCCTATTCGATGAATTTAAACAAATGTATATACCTAAACAACAGACACTCTTATCAAATATAAAACACCTTCTCAAAAAGATCCAGAAGCCCTTTCATACCCCTTCCTAAAGATCTGAACTCTTTTTAGAGAATATACACCATAGATTAGTTTTACCTACCCTAGAATATTATATACAAAAAATGAATTACACAGTATTATGTTACATGCTCCATTTCTTTTGCTCAGCATAATGTAATGCCTATGAAATCATCTGTTTTTGTGTATATCAGTAGCACAGTTACTTCTGTTGTTGTTGACTAATATTCAATTGTACTCATGGAATATTTAATATTCTAAAGGCGTTTATACATTTTTCTCCTGATGAAACAGTTTCTTTGTTTCCTGTTTGAGGAAACTATAAGTAAAGTTGCAATGAACTTTTGAGTACAGTACTTTTATGGACACATTTTCTTCAGTGAATATCAAGACATACAGTTCTAGTTCCTATTAGGTGCACTCTTAAAATATTAATAAACCACCAGGAGTTTTTCCTAAGTTGTTATAAAATTTTAAATACCCAACAGCAATGAATATGAATTCCACTTATTAACATCTTTACAAAAATTTATTTATTTGTATTATATTTTTTATTGTGCTATTACAGTTGTCTTAATTTCCCCCCTTTGCCCCCTACCCCCTCAGGCAACCTGCACACCATTGTTCATGTCCATAGGTCATGTCTATAAGTTCTTTGGCTGCTCCCTTTCCTATACTGTCCCATATATCCCTCCGACTATTCTGTAAATACCTATTTGTACTTCTTGATCCTCTAGCTCTTCACTCATTGCCCCATACCGCCTCCTATCTGGCAACCATCAAAATGCTCTACATATCTGTGATTCCTTCCCTGTTCTTCTTTTTTGCTTTTTTTTTTTTTTTGTATTCAATTGTTGACATACATATTTATCGCCATTTTATTGTTCATAGTTTTGATCTTTTTTTTTTCTTAAATAAGTCCCATTAACATTTCATATAATAATTGTTTGGAAATGATGAACTCCTTTAGTTTTTTTCTTGTCTGGGAAACTTTTTATCTACCATCCAATTGTAAATGATAGCTTTGCTGGGTAGCATAATCTTGGCTATATGTCCCAGGTTTTCATGATTTTGAATATTTCTTGCCAATCCCTTTCTAGTTTGCAAAGTTTAATTTTGAAAAATCAGCTGACAGTCTTATGGGAACTCCTTTGTAGGTAACTCTGTGTTTCTTTCTTGCTGTTTTTGAGATTCTCTAACTTTAAGGTTTGGCCTTTTAATTATGGTATGTCTTGGAGTGGACCTCTTTGTATCCATCTTGTTTGGGATTCTCTGCAGTTCCTGGGCTTGCATGCCTATTTCTTTCACCAAATTAAGAAAATTTTCTTTCATTATTTTTTCAAATAGATTTCCAATTTTTTGCTCATTCTGTTCTCCTTTTGGCAATCCTATGTTGTGAATGTTAGAGTGCTTGAAGTTCTCCTAGAGACTGCTTATGCTACCCTCATTTTTTTTTGGGGGGGGTTCTTTTTTCTTATTGCTCAGATTCATTGTGTTTTGCTTCCTTATGTTCCAAATTTTTTATTTGATTCTCAGCTTCATCCACTCTACTATTATTTCCCTGTAAATTGTTCTTCACTTCAATTAATGTAGCCTTCCTTTCTGACTAGATCTTTTTTGTGCTGTTGAGGTCCTCATTAAGTTTCTTGAGCATCCTTACAATGAGTGTTTCAAACTCTGCATCTGAAAGATTGCTTATCTCCATTTTTAGTTCTTTTTTTTTTAGTTTTGATTTTTTTTAATTAGAAAATATTTCTTTGTTTCCTCATTTTGATAGCCTCTTTGTGTTTATTTTTATGTATTAGGTAGAGCTGCTATAACTCTCTGTCTTTGTAACATGGCTTAATATAGTAGGTATCTTGTAGGGTCCAGTGGCATAGCCTTCCCTCTCACCCAAGCTTCATACTCAAGGTGCATCCTTCTTGTGGGCTGAGTACACCGTCCTCTTCTAGTTGAGACCTGATTGCTTTTGGGAGGTATTTACCCAGGCTATGGGCTCTAAGAATGGGCTATGACTAGTGACAACCAACCACCACCCTCTGTGTAGGGTCAGCTGTGCTGGGGCAGGGTCGTGGTGTTCTTATATGGTCTACAGCTGTCTGTCTTGGTCTATAGCATTTAGATGCTGAATGACTTAAAGACTTTGACTTGGTGGCCATTTTTTCAAACAGCAGGTCTTACACCTGAAGATGCTACATTCTTTTAAGCACATATAATTGGTTTAAAATAGCATATGTAAGACTGCATAATGTTCACAAAAATATCAAATAATACATACAAAAACTGTACCAATCACAATGTAATAATTAAAAACAAGATAATTTAAAATACAAATTTCTATAATTTGGTAACATTAACTTTAAAAAATGTATAGATAGAGAATAATCCTATAACTAAATAACAATAAAAATATAACTTCAAAATTTGTTTAGTGCAGGTAAAATAGTACTTAGGAAAAAAAGGTACAGCCTTGAATGTCCACATTGCCAATGGTCAAAAACTGAAAATGAATGAGCTTAATGTAAAATTTAAAAATCTTAAAAACAAACAATAGAATAGAAGCAATAAATGGAGTATACCACATAGCTTTGGTATGTAGAAGGCTATACCATCCATGAACTCTATGTTTGCACAATGATGAAAAAAAGAATAAATCAATAATATTAAAGAAAATCAAATAGTAAAATGTAAACATATTAATGAATAGTAATATATATTTATGGGGAAAGATAAAAAAGATAATAGTCATTTTATAAATTAGTATAATATATAAACTTATAGTATGTTTGAACAAGTTGAAAAGACAAAAATGTACAAATTCATAATGGAAGAAAAAAGATGACATCATTTTAGAATATGTCAATGATGTGAACAAATTTAGGTCATATATGTGAAAACTAGATAACATGAATGCATTCTTATTAAGAAATTGAAAATGATGAGTCCTGAAGCCATTAAAGTTGTTTAAAAGATATTTAAAATTGTGCTATAAAAAACTCCAGTTGTTTTAAAGATTGTTCATGGGAAAGATAATTCATGGGATAGATAATTCCAATCTTATACAATTCGTCCCAAGAAAATGAAGAAGGAGCATTATTACACGACTCATTTTACAGTGCTGGTGCCAAACCAGACAAGGGCAATAAGAAAAATGAAAATTATGTAACAATGTTATTTATGAACACAGGTAATGATATCTTAAATAAAATATTAGTAAACTTAATTTAACCACACATAAAATAATATAAAAATTATGCATCATGACCATTCCTGAAACCATACCGTTAACAGTCTTCTCCATCCCTCACATCACAGATGTGTTACCTGGTGGGACGAAAAAAAAAAATGTTTCTGAAATGTGTTGGAGAGTTTCCTTTGTTACATTTTTCACATTGCATTTTTCAATTAGCGTTAACATTCAATATTATTTTGTATTAGTTTGTGATGTACAGCATAGTGGTTAGGCAATTATATACTTTACAAAGTGATCCCTCAGATATTTCCAGTACCCACTTGGCCACCATGAAACAATAGTATTGTTTCAATATTATTGACTATATTCCCTATGCTGTGCTTTTCATACCTATGACTGTTTTGTAACTACCAATCTGTACTTCTCAATCCCTTTGCCTTTTCCACCCAGTCTGCCAACTACCCTGTCCTCTGGTAACTATCAGTTTATTTACTGCAAATATGTGTCTGTTTCCATTTTGTTTGTTCATTTTATTCTTTAGATTGCACAAATAAGCAAAATCATACAGTACTTGTCTTTCTCTACCTGACTTACTTTGCTTAGCATCATGCCCTCTAGTTCAGTGATTTGGTACTTTTTTTTTAACATCTTAGTATGCATGAACTAATTACTAAAATTCTGCAGCACACCAAAATATATTTTTGTCAATCTGACAAGAAAGTAAATATAATTTTATTCATTCACACTGGAGAGTTTTGTTGTGTTGGCTGTTGTTCCCTTTTTATTTGACAATCTAAATGAAAGGAGGTCAGTGCCCCTGACTAAATAGTGAGGTACTGCATGTTTTAAAAATTCTAGCACCTCACGAGTGTACCTGCCACAGCAAAAAGTTGAAGATCGCCACTCTAGATCCATCCATGATGTCATAAATGTAAGACTTTATTCTCTTTTTGTGGCTTCCTTTGTTACATTTTCAATATAATGTCTGTTAGTCATTTTAGTGGGTTTTAAAGATCAATACATTCACTGTATCGCTGAAGACAGAGTCTCAGAGTCACAGACACGTGTTCATAGAAGCAGATTCAATCAGGTTGGCTTTCTCTGTTGCTGCTTAAATTTGACTATACATTGAAAGCAGTAGTGTTGCGTGGTCAACTCAGTTGTTTATTTTCAATTGTTTACGTCTGAGGCGTCTGTCACAGTGTATTCTAAGGAATGGCTAAAGCCTAGGTTGAGGGAAGTCTGTGGTGGGGGTTTTTACTTGCAAACCATTTTTCTTTGGAACCTGTGTTATGTGAGGTAAATCATTGAGTATATACTATAAAGAATCTGCTGAATTTGCTATCTAGATAAAATGAGATGTTGCCTAACAATTAAGGTAAATTAGGCAGCTGTTTCTCACTACATCGTGCTAATGCTGCTTCAAAATGTAAATTGTTGACGAGAAATCAGAATGAGAAGAAAACAATATCATTTCACATTTTTATAGCAGTTCATTTTACGCTTATCATATGAACCAAGTGCTGTTGCAGCTGGCAGTGACTAGAAATAAAATATGACAATCCAAGGAAGCTCTTTGAACTAAATAAGTAGTAAAAAGTAGTAGAATTAGAACAAGTCAGACTCTCTGAATGCTCCCGTGAAATTACTGCAAGAGTTAATTGATGTCAACATGGGCACGTCACCTTTCCATCTGACACGGAAGGATGTAAAAGAATAAGCTGGGAAATACGCTGCACTCTTTAATATCTTAGAGAGCAATGAGTATTCTGAAAAAAAATTAAAAAGCAGGCATACAGAACTCAAATGTGGGTTTTAAGATTCAATATTGAGTCTTTTAATGGAAAAGAGAAGGAACAACATGGGTTTGATTGAAGTGACTGTTATTATTTAATTCAGTTAACTATGTTTTTTTTTATGTTATTTGGGTGCTTTAAAAGAATCTCTGAAATACATGTTAAAGTCTAGAAATTAAAGAAAGAAGAAAACTTTGGGGAAATAATAGTTTTCCCATCATTGGCCTACCTCCAATGATTCCTGTCTTTGACCCCTGCGGTTTGTTTTTCTTTAATTCTCCATTTCTTTTAGAGATATTCTTAAGTTACCATAAGAGAGAGAGAAAACTCTTCATTTACACAGCTGAACACAATGACTAAAATTCCATGTTCCCAAAAAGTAAATGTTGAAATATTTCCCAGTTTTATTAAGAAATAATGGACATATATCACTGAATAAGTTTTAGATGTACTGCATGTGGTTTGATTTACATATATTGTGAAATGATTACCACAATAGGTTTAATTAACTTCCATCATTCTATCATCTCACATAGATACAACAAAAAGAAAAGAGAAAGATTTTTCTTTGTAATGAGAACTCTTAGGATCTTCTGTTAACAATTGTTCTATGTATTGTACAACAGTGTGAGCCAGCCTTCATGTTGCACATTACACGTCTACTGCTTATTTATTTTATAACTGGGAGTTTCTACCTTTTTTAAATTAAATTTATTGGGATGTCATTAGTTAATAAAATTATACAGGCTTCAAGTGTATAATTTCATGAGACACTATTCTGTATATTGTATTGTGTGCCTGCCACCCAAAGTCAAATCTTTTGTCACCATGTATTTGACCCCCTTCCCCCTTTACATACTCCACGAGCCCCTCCCCTCTAGTGATCATCGTACAGTTATCTGTGTCTATTAGTTTTGGGTAATTTTTATGTTTCTTCATTCATTGTTTTCAGTTTTATATCCCATCTATGAATGATATCATGTAGTTCTTGACATTTTCTGACTTATTTTCCTTAGCATGACATTTTCAAGGTCCTTTGGACCATCTTCCTCCATTCCCCCTCTTCCCACCCCTCAATGAAACATTTTTGTTTGGAAATAATATTGATAGTTAAAATGCATTTTATAAAACAAATATATAAGATATTTGTTTAAAGATATCCAATATCTTTATAGATCACTTGCAATCAATAAATATTATGTAAAAACACAGGCAAATCTCATTTCTTAAATGCATTCTGGTCCATTATTGAAACACACTATAGGACTTACCAAGAGTCCAAAAGTTTTGGTTTGTTTTTACTCCCTCTCTTTTACTGAAGTTTTTAAATGATATTATGTTGAGTGATCATATTCTGTTGTGCTACTCACCATCACTCTTTCCTTAAAAGAGTGATCTCTTTTAAGGAAATTCGGTGATATTAAGGTTTCTGTGCATTGGGTGATGTATTCCCTTTGCAAAGGAATATAATGAAGCATGAAGAGGATGGAAAATTATTTTTCTCCAGGTAGCAAAGTAACCCAGGGACAGAATTCAATATAAATTCTCAAAACTTTGACTCCTAGTTCTATGCTAGACTGCATTCTTAATATTTTCTGTCTGTGGTTGTTATTCTATTGTATTTACTTGACATTTGTCAATTATCTTCCAATCTTCTAGTCTTTTTCTATTCTTTACATGACCCTGCTGATCTCACAGTGATGAGTAAGAAAACTGAATCTCAAGTTGTTCAATTAATTGAATTTATCAGACTGAATCTCAACTTACTCATTTTCTTAAATTTGTTCACAAATACCAATCAAAATGTTTTAACTTAATGCCTTAACTTATATCAAACTAGTATAACCACAATCATTAATTAACCTAATATTTATGACATCACAGAGATTTCCAGGTAGATTTTACTGAAACAACTGTGGTTGTTTAACATCTGGAAAGCTTTTTAGAATTTGAAAACATTTTTAAAGTATTTTTTCCTCACTTTAACCTTGAAGAGTTACATGATTCATCAGTAAAATATGTCTGTAGACAGATTAAGGAAATCAAAAATTGGAGGAATGATTTAATAATGTTTCTCAGAGGTAAAATGTGTACTCTCTTGCTTATTAGGAGAGTATAATAAGTTGTACTTTTGTTTTATTTTTCAGGATGCTTTGTTATCTATTAGAATATAAAGTACTGGGAAAGTGCATCCTCTTTATCTTACACATAAACAGAAATGAAAGAGCCAGCCATTTGACTAGAGCTATTAGTTTCTTAGCTGGGCTAAGAAAGATCAGGAAAAAAGGAAAAGTAGAAATCAGGGGACTGCTGAAAAATATTACTTGGTAAAGTAAAAGGGATAGTTGAAATACTTAAAGAGATACTATATCTGCACTCTTAAAATACAACTGTTTTTCTTAAGTATTAATTCTTACACTGATGACAATAGAATAAATCATAATTTATTCATATATCTTTATATATGAACATTTCATTATTAAAACAAAATAAAGCAAATGTAACACCAACAAATGGCTATATTTATTGCTATTCTTGCCTCCAATTCATCAATTTTAGATAAAAAAGGGCAGATACTATGAAGTAAATTTGACATGAGAACACAGAAGAAAAAATTATAAAAAATATTTGCCTCTTTTCTTTTTAGCTCAAAAAATTAGTCTTTAGAAAAGGTGAAGTTTATTCTATAAACACTGGATTACAAAATTTTTATTCAGTTATTTCCATGTAGTATGCAATCTCAAACTTATTATTTTTCTGAGTTTATGAAGTGTTTATGTAATTCTGCTGATTTGGGACAATGTCCACTGATCTTCCATATTTTCTCATTATGGATTAGAGCCTGAGAAATAGATTAAGTAAATCAAATTTCTACCAATGTGATTAATCCAGATAAGCTTAAGGGACAAACTAGCAAGAAAGGATAAACTGAAAAAAAAATTATTAAAACACTCCTGAAAGTGTTGTGGATTTTTTGAAAAGATGACTTGCTTTTATTTTGCTGTATTTTATCAGCCATTCTCAGGAGGAATAACAGTAACAAGAATAAATCTAGTGTGATTTTTTTGGTGTGTTCCTTTAAAAGCAGATTAGATGTCAGTGACATACTTTAGCTTCTGCCCACTCATGGAAGCCTCCTGCTCAGATACCTCATTGCAAAAGATGATAGAAATTCAAATAAAAGCTCTTATTTTTCAGCTCTTTTCCTGTATCTGCTGCACAAGTACCTGGGTATGTAGAACTCAATGCTATTACAGTCTTCCAAGCAAATCTGTTCACAGAACAACTTGAGTGAACAATGATGACTCACTATAGATTTTTATAGACTAATAAAAAAGTTTATATCAAGTCCATCATAGAAAATGACCTTAAAATGTGCTTTGGATATTCTGGTCTCTAATTTGTTTTTCCTTTAACCAATGCCATATTGGTGTGTTTCCTTTCTGAGCTTTTCTCAGAAAACTTTTTCTGTCCCTCCTGATTCTTCCCTATCTAAAAAAGTTCCTCCCAACTTTATAGTTTAATTTTGGCTCTATTCCAGCTTCCACCCTCCAAATTTTAGCATGTATTGGTTTGATTGGGATAATCAGGTAAACAATAAGTCTTTTCTTTAATAAAACATACATTTTTTATTTCCTTTGAAACAAGGGTCTGTAATCTATGTCCTGAAAGGCCAAATATGACCTTTCTGTTTTTTGTAAGTTTTATTGGAATTCAGTTGTCATTATTTACTTAAGTGTTATTTATGACTGCTTTCATGTTACAATAACAGAGTTGGGTAGTTGCAACACAGATTTTATGGATTGCAAAACTGAAAATATTTACTATCTTGCCCTTTATAGGAAAAGTATACCAATTCATGCTTTGGAAGATAATTAAGATTGCAAATAAAAATTAATTGTTATTTTTAGGCAACATTTACATATTGTTTGTTCCTGTCCTCATTAAACACACACAGCATGCACACACCTTCCCCTGTTTGGGTCCAAGAAGAACTGAGGAAGGACACTAAGTTAGAGTTCCTTCCCATCTGGCATAACCTGGCTGTCAAACAGGTCCACAACCCTGACTTTGAATATTACTTTGTCTTAAATAATACTAAAAATGTATTTTTTAAAAAACCAAGGTCTTATAATAGAGTTTTATACTCTAGTACTATAAAGCAAAATTCTAATTATATATTAAATAGTTTAATTCATAAGGAGTTAAATGGTTCATATTCAATTCTTAAGAGACTGTGGATGACAAATGGCAGAACTGTATCAAAATTAAAGTGTTACCCTAAAGTAAGATGCCAGATACCAGAACAGAATCTTTATTTCTATTTTAAGTGATTAAGTAACATTTACAATTTCTATGGGAGTGAGCATTCATTTATCAGAAAAAAAAGACATTTTAGCTTATTTAATTTAACACTTGGTTCCATATTTTTAGGACAACTTGGAAAATGTCTTTTTCCTATGGAAAAAAAAATTGAAAAGGCTAGAAAATACAGAATATGCTGAACATCATTATTAACAACTCCTAAAACTTTGTAATGAAGAAGTAATTGCCCTGATTATAGATTCTTTTATTCCATCTTGCACTGATAGTAGAAAACTAGTAAAAATTGAAGTAATTGAAACACAGCAGGTCAGAGTCATTAATATGTTCACAACCTGACAGTTTCATGTAGTGATATGGTACCTACAAAATAGGCAACATTTCATCAAGGAGGCAAAGAGCATATTTCTTAAGACTGCTGTACGGCAGTTTAACATGTTGACAGTTGCAATTCACATGTAGAGAATCTCTCCTAAACATAAAATTTAAATATATTTCAAGTAGACAAAGAGTAGAGCAACTTCATGAACATATATCCAAAATTAGAATCCGTGATAGGAAGCATTTATTTTAATGACAGCCAGTTAACATGTCATGATATGTGTTGCTAATCGGTATTTTAATAAAACTATAGTATTTCTGTCAACTATTACATAATAATGTTGCCACAAATTTAACATATTGAAACAACACTCATTTACTATGTAATTTATTATCATTGTACTTCAGTAGTCCAATATGACTTAGCTGGGCCTCTTCTTAGGGATTCACAAGTTAGCACCTAATCTTCCCCAGGTGGCCATCTCCTGTGAGGCTCTGCTGGGATTGATCTGCTGTTGAGCTGACTCGGGTGCTGACAGAACTCAGTGTTTTGATTTTACTTTTAGATTTTCTCTGCTGTGAACCATAAATTCCCTCAGTTTCTAAAGACTGGCCATAGTTCCTTTCATCATGGAGTTTCCCAGCAGGGATGTTTTATTCTGCAAAGCCAGCAAAGGAAAGAGACTCCGAGAGTTTAGGCACAACAATCTTCAGTGTGTAATCGCATACACCCTGTCATCTTTGCCATATGCCTCTTTGGAAGCAAGTCATGGCTCATGTCCATACACAAGAACATGGACATCAAGAGGTAGGAATTTGGGAGGCCATCCTATGATATGTTAACCTCTGTGGTCTTCTATTTGGGGTAATTGTCCCAATCTTTTGACCATGTAATTTTAATAGATTTTGACAATTGAAATGCTCTCTATACTCTTCCCCCAGCATCAGAGAAGTAGGAATGTGATTAAAGTTAAATAACCATAGCGCCTGGTATTCTTGATAACAGTGATAGATTTAAAAATGACCTCACTCATAACTCAAGTCAAACCAATCAGAATCATTCCCTTAAAATGTTTTTTTTTTTTTCCCCATAGCCTGTAACAAGATCTCCATTTCTTTTGGTCTATAAAGTCCTTGTTTCTGTAAAACAAATAATCCAAAGCAAAAGTAATTAAACTAAGACTTGTTGAGTTCCACTTTTCTCAGGTCAGTTTTAAGTGACAGAAATTTCAAGGGAGATAAATATAATGATTTCTGGATTCATATAATAATTACCATAGTGTTTGCCTTCCAAAATGAGTTGAATAGAAGTCAAGTGATATTTTAACCATAGGTACCACCTGGAAAAATTTTCTTCCAAAGTAACATGATGTAAATTGTGCTTACATAACATTTTCCCAAAACTCCTTGTCTTCAGAAATATCACTTGGCCCTGAATTTTGCTTATTTGTTGCTTACATTAATGGAATTTCTCCTGATCTGAGAAACCATTATCCTTCATTCACCAAGGTTTAGACTATACAAGAATCAGTGCAAGCATACCTTGGTCATTTCTAATTCATCTGATGCTAATGTAACCCGGAAATGCTAAGAATATTAGTTCCAGATAATTGATTATTTTCATCAGTTTTATCACAAACCATGATTAGCATTTAAATATCAAATAAAAACAACACCAGTTATATCCTAATAATTACTTCACCTTTTGTGCAGTGAGTTGTATATAAAATAGAAGTAAATATGTATAGATATGCTGGAATATTTACTACCTGTATGACTTCATTATCTTGTTTAGCTAGTTGAACATCCTACTGTGGCCATTTGTATCATGTTGACCCCAAATCATTCATTGTCATGGATTAAGGCTTGAGGATGAGAATCACAGTGACCAAATTGTTGGTGGATGTCTTGAATTCAATTGATTTATTCCAATAAGGCTACAATGATGGTCACAGAACTGAACTCCTCTTGTTTGAATAACTGGTCAATTCTTTTCTGGTACATCTAGAAGATAACCAAAATAATAAATGCATTTCTTGTGAAATCTGAACAAGGCATAGACTGGATGATTTTTAAATTATTTCTCCTTTAAAATACCTTGAGATGCTCTTCCTGATTAAAAGTGTATCAGATTTGCCAGTAAAGCTGAAATACCCAAAGCATCATCACTATTCATTGGTTTTCAGATTGGTAGGATAGATCAATATTCTACTTATCATGCAGACACTCCTTTTCTTGTTTCTACAGGGGAAAGATGGACTTTCATAAGTCTCTTCCTCCATCCTGTGTTCTAACTTCTAGAGGACAATGGTTTTAGTTTTATTATTACCAGTATTTTACATCAGAAATTTTGGACATAGCTACTAAAAATATTTATGCATGTTATTTGTTAGTTCAAGGACTACAATCGAGGAAAACTCATTTATTAAAGCTTGTAACTTGGGAAAATGTTTGATATCTTACAATAAACAGCTGTTATTATATTTCGGTTCCATCATCAATGAGTTTCACTCAAGTGTAAATCGTTGTGAATGACATTGGGACAGAAAAGATAACGTAAGTGACCCAGAGGCAAGGAAGAGACTCTAGACAGGGTCAGAGCAGAAATTGTGGTTTGTGGAAGAGTTAACCCAAGAACCAACTTGAAGTTGTGGAAAAGATTGTTGAAAGTCCATGAGATTAAGAAAACCTAAGGAATTCACCATGTATATTTGTAGAAGAAAATTAGGTAAGGAGTGTACAGTATTTATATTTCTATTTTCTGTTTATCTCTTGATATATATATATACACACACTCATCTGTACTAATATATGTGTGTCTAATTATATAACTATTATTTATTTCATATATATTTAATTCAGCTTATAAAAATAATTTTTAAATTATTAATTTAATTTGGGGGCATGTTCAAAGAAACACGTACTTTTACTATTTAAACATTATTAAAAACCATGCCCTAAATGAGAAGATCCCAGTGAATTAATAACTGCAGTAAGAAAAAGTTAGTGCTTAGATAATATAAAATATATTAGTGCCTTCTTTGATGCAATAGTACCAGAAAAAATATAAAGATACTTCTATATCAAGGAAAGTTTGAAATTATCACCAAACTTTGATTTAGGAATATATTGCTGGAACAAGCAGATATATGTTGTGGGAATGAGAATAAAAATCAAAATGACATTTAAATTTACAAAATTGACATCCAGAGTAAGGTCAAAATAAGAAAAATCTTTAAAAACATGGTGTTATTAGTCAATATGAAGCACATACAGCCAGCTATATTATACATGAACCAAACAAAATTAGAACAAACTTAAAGGACAGTGCTACTTAAAAGGTTGTATATATTATATTAAATAAGGAATCAAACTTTAGTTTTTATCTAACATAATTATCTTTGGATTGTTATAAAAATAAATAATTATTTATAAATACAGAATTTTCACAAAAATTTTAGAAATCACCTTCAAGAAATAAAAGAGGGATAGAGGAAAGAAGGCAATTTGTTTAGTAAGTGGTGGAGGAAAGAGATGAGCTGTGACAATTGTTGAAATTCTACCAGGTTAAAAAACTTAGGGAATTCACCATGTGTACTTATAGAAGTAAATCAGGTAAGGAGTGTTAAGGAGTGTTCAATATTTATATTTTTAGGTTGCGCCTGGTATTACTAGAGAAAGAGAATATTGAAGAGGCACGGTTAATTTTATCTGTGTAGGCCTAGGATTGCCACCTCTCACAATCATTCACATGCAATTGGAAATGATTAATCTTACAGCCCCCTAAATGCTCACTGAAGGACTGAGATATGTAGCACATCAGCATGTTTTGCAAGAATTGGAGAATATTTGGAAACAGTACTAATCTCTATTATTATTTAATTGTTGTTCATGTAGTTTGTAATCTCTATTATTGAGTGTAATTCTCGGGGGCCGACTCATGACATCCAAACTTATAAGAGACATATAAAGTATGATGCCATTTGATTGCCACTGAAAGCATATTGTGACAGGTACCAGATATAGTGTCCTCATAATCACAATTAATGTTTAATGACACAGTGTTACCTTAGCCTGGTAAATCCTAATGAGTTTGTCTCGAACTGAAGATATAACTGCCTCCAGTGCCTAAATGTCTATACTCTTGGGCAAGGACTTCAGTTACTGACAAAGATCCCTTTGAACAATAGGTTCTTTTCTTGATAGATCTGGACATGCAGATAGCAGAGGCATTTGGATGGCCTAATAATTATTCTACATCGTTAGAAAATCTTTATGTTTTTCTCCTTTGATCCACTATGTATTGATAATAAAAGAAACTCTTCCATTTGTATTATTTTCAGTATTGGTGGTCATTTACTTTGCCCTGTGACTATCAAAAAAAAGGTTAATTAAATTGTTATTGTTTGAAAATTCTATTAGTTTTTCCTTTACAGAAATATTTTTAAAACTATTATATTTTAGGTAGTATGTAATTTAGTTATTTCAGTTGTATTATATACCTCTATAAATAATACTAACAGGAAATGTTATGGAGCAACAGAAAGGTCCGTTATTATCCACCACCTTATGGAAAGATGTCTCTCAAAGCCAGAGATTTGTGAAAAGGAAAGGAAATGTTTATTAGTGCTATACAGAGTTAAAGTAGCCACCTAACGTCTCCATTAAAATATCAAAGTCCTTTAGGATACCCACAGACACCCACAGTGCTTCCTATCTCCCTCTGCCCTAAGTCAGGGTACCGTAATTGCAAGGAAGAGAAGCGCACGACCGGGATCCAGGCTCTTGACACCATCAGCTGTGTCATAGTCCAGGCAGGATCTCTGGTTAATCTGAAGCCATGTGGCACCTTCTCATGGCCTACTGGCAAGAGTTCTTTCACCCTTCTTCCAGGCAATCTCTCTTGCTCCCAGGCCACACAGCCGAAGGGAGCACCCCAAAGACGCGTGGTCCCTCCTCTACTAAAGCTGTGGGGAAGGGGTCCCCACTGTGGCAAAGCCTCGTGGCTCTCCCTCTTCACCAAAGCTGCAGGGGTCTGCACTCTGGTAAAACCACGTGGAATCTCTCCCTCTGGCAAAGCTGCGAGAGGGTCTCCACTCGGGCAAAGCCGAGTGGCAATACTCTGCTAAAGCCACATGGTGATTTTCCCTCATAGAGCTGTGGGTCCTGCTCTCTGGTGAAACCGAAGGATCTCTCTAATGGCTGCCACGTCTCAGTTTACATCCCGGTGCCAAACCTCCTCTGCAGCCCTATTTCCAACTCCTCCTACAATTGGTTACACCTGCCAGCATTCCCGTATATTTCCAAGGTTATTGGGATGCCATCATGAATCTGGGCAGGCGTGTCCTCATTTTCTGGAGCCAGTCTTCTCCAAGCTCCCACACAGGTGCTTTAACTTGGGGTTCCTCCCCCAGTCACATCCTGGGGGAAGTCCTTTCCATCCCCCTGGCTCAGAGCATGGCCACAGCTGTTTAACATATCTATGAAACCAGTTAAAGGTTATAGATATGTTAAATGACCATTCTGGAGGTTATCTGCAAAACCATTGCTATGCAAAACAACTCAATGGCCCTGCTCCATTTGTCCCTTCCCCCAACTCATACCTGAGGGGAAAGGGGTGAGAACATCTTATATGTCTGTCTAATATTTCCTGGACACCCTGAGTTCTGGGCCCCATTCCAACTCCCTTTTTGGGGCCCCCCTCTTGGCTGCACCCTGTTACAGAAATGCAACAAAAATAAAACTCTAGTGTGTTCTCTTTCTAAAGCTGAGACTTCACTAACTCTAGTTTTCAATAAATGATTGACAACAACATCGCCTTCAATTTCCTTTAAGATGATATCATCAAGCACATCTTCATCTCCAGTATTATTCATTTAAAATCTCAATGCTTTAGATTTTACTTCAGATATAAAATTCAGAGCCAATAAAATATACTAAAAATATATCTCCTTTCAAAGAAAAAGCAGATATTACATTTTCTATTTCAATTTAGAAGAACTCAAAGAAAATGAAATAGATTTTAAAGTATTGATAACATAAAAGAATGCATCAAATCCTTTCTACTCTGTTGATATTAATAATTCATAGCTTTATTTAAGCTATCATTCAACTAATATAATGCTACTTTAACAATAAAACACCTTTTTATGTCTATTCATATTTACTATTTAATAACACTTTTAAATGAATTTAATCAGCTGCATAGGAAAAACCATGAAGTGATCTGTGTGTGTATGTGTGTATGTATATATGCCAGTATTAGTATAAAAGTTTATATCCTTATTTTTGTATATATAGATTTTATATACATGCTAAATATATATAAGATATATATATATATAATCTCCAAAGCAAAGTTCAAAATTAGTTTAATTCACCTAGATCTTATATAAAGTTGCTTTCTATCACAAAACATTTCCTATTTAAGTAAGATTATTTATTTTGTTTTCTGTTCTTATCAACAAAGACATTTTTAAGGACATATCAATTCATATTTAGTACCTGCATGTTGGGAGCTGTCCTGCCTAGTTTCAGGAACTGTAACACCCCCACGGCTAAGGCTGAGTGAGTGACCTTTGGACCATAAGCCACTAAGGAGAAAAGGCCTATCTCCCTGGCAGGAACAGGCTTCAGCTCCTTTTGCTTCTTCATCCATAACTGGCCCCCAGTGCTTGATCGGTTAGCCTTTGACGGGTAAGATTCCCCAAGGGGGGGATGACCTAAGCCAGGCACGATCACATGGAGGCCCCAAGGAAGGACTTGAGGGGCTACAGCAAAAGGGGATGATGGGCCTTCACCCCTTGGCTATCCTGACATAGCCTGAGTCCTCATTTTGTCTGCAGGAAGTCTCCTAATCTCTTGGATGCCTTGGTTACCCTGCCTGATTTAAGCCTGAGACAATGCCTTAAGCCTGAAACAATGCTGGTGGTGAGTGCAGCCCTGTGCTGGAAAGGGTGGATTCCCCTGGTGATCAGGCCTGAGAAAGAATACATAAAATCCTATGAAACCTGCTTTGCTAAGAATGCTCTCAATTAAATGATAAGGGTCCGAGCAGGAAATGAGTTTGTTTCTCAAAGTTTTGTAGCCCTTTAGCAAACAGACCCTGTCTCAGAATAAGTCCTGGTAGTTCTTTGTATGCTATCTATTGTTTGATCCTTACTGCCTGACAATGATTAATGAGCTTTACCTGTATTCCTGTGCAAATTGAAACCCAATAAAAACCTGTCAAGGCAAGGGTCAGGGCGCTCTCCCCTTGAGAGAGTAGCCATGCCGTCCCTTTTCCTCCACAGGACTTGGTAGTCCATGTGAATTTGTCTCGTATCTTATTTATAATGTCTTGGGCACTGCAGGTGGTGCACCTGTCAACTGTAAGTATCAATAGACATAGATAATCTCAAATGATACTCCATACACACTAAAAAATATATTACTCAACCTAAAAATGATTGACATCAAGCAATAAAAGTATTTAAATTTAAAGGACTAGATACAGTTTCCCAGTAGATATATAACATTCAATTTTCTGTTAACCTATCTCAAGTTTTTTATTTTTTATTAAGAGATATATTTTTCAGCTCTGTGAGACACACCTATGTATCATGATTGTTAATTAAATTTATTCTCCGTTAATTATGTGAGACTGTTTAGCTCCAACCTCTAAATGTACATTTGTTGGAAAGCTCCTAATACCATATTCCAAACAATAAGACTGAGACTTTTCCCATCCAGTTACTGCTGTACAATGGTATCCTCAATTGCATCTTTGCCAACTGGTCAAAATGGCACCATTCTGACCAATCAGGACAATATTATTTGGACCAAACTATGGATATCTGAAGTCCCTATATGCATAGAAATGGACCAGTTAGGAATAGGGGAGAGCACTCCTCTCTGTTTAAGTCAGCATCCCTCTGTCTCAGTGGAGCAAGCTTTTAGTTTTCACCAAAGACTGTTTCCCAGCTGGAACTGTAACACTGAAGCTGTCTTGCCAGACCTGGCCAGAGCTGTCTCCCCAGAAAGGAGCCAAGCTGCAACACTGCTGTGGAGGGAACTGAAGCTGTCATGCCTCAAGGCTGGCTCACAGCTGTGCTGTTCCACAGCCCTGCTGTATCATAATTGAGCTGTAACACTATGAACTATCTTCCTAGCCATGCGATTCTATACCTGAGCTGTAACACAATTGAGCCATTGGCACTGAGTACAGTCTCCTCCTTTCCCCAAATTGGGGACTCTTGTTGGTGGTGAATTAATGGCAGTGACCTTTGGTTGACCTTAGTAAATAGCTTGCACTGTGACACTTCAAAATCATGTAAATGCACAACTGCCAGTATTAGTACCAAGTTTTATATCCTTATTTTTAAAGTAACAGCATTTATTTCTAGTATATTTTCTGTTAAGATATTTTTTAAAGAAGTGGTGTTTATCCTTTTTCACAGGTAGTTCTCAGTTATTGAAAAGTTGCAAATGTATAATTCTTCCCTAAAACCATTTTGGCCAGTTTGCAGTAAGGACGTTGGATACTGAGCTAAATTCAAAATAAGTTTAGTTCATCAAGTTTCACTTTTGTTTTATCATATCTTGCAAATTAAACCAGAAACATATTGTTGGCAGAATATTTAAAAACTGCCTCCTGATTTTCACTTCCTATGGTGTAATGATTGCTGTTTCCTTCCACTTTCCCCTTACTGAAATCCTCAATCTTTAAAATTCAGTATGCTATGTTTCTATAATTTTGCTTTCTCTCCCCCAGAACAAGTGGATACTTCCTTTTTCATATTTTCAAAATGTTATCAACATAATTCTGTGAATTCAATTTAATTTTATCTTTAATAATGGAGGCTCAGTTTAGAACTAAGGATGCCATATTCTTCAACATCTTAGATGACATGACAACCAAGAAAGAAAAAAAAACTAAGACACAGAACTTAATTATACTATTGTCAACTTCAAGAAGATAAGATTAAGAAAATCATGAGATGAATAATCTATAACTACATTACACAGCTGTGCATATTTACAAGCAAGAAAGATGTTTGTTTGACTTTCATCTCAGCTTCTCATTTTAAGGAAACAAACTAAAACTTAAAATAAAAGTGTTTTGGAATATTGATTTTCTGCATTGAGTTTGTGTGAACCATTTTCTTTCAAACTTAAGGATTTAGCCATCCACCCAAATAGAAAAGAGAACCTTGAAATAAAATATAGGACCTGTGATTAAAAAGGAATATCGGAGCTAAGACTTCAGTAATGGAAGAGAGAAGATATCTATATATTTGCTCCTCAATGAAATGAATGAAACATTGGCAGATTTTTTCAATGTAAACTTTTGCAAAAGTCTGGAAATTATCTTAAGAGTTATAACTGAAGAAAAAGCAATGAACCTCTAAAAGAACAACAGAATTTGTTGCACTGTAAATTGACTAAATCCCATCCCTCCCTCCTCAGCTTTCTCGAACTCTCATAAAACCAGTAGATTTGCAGCCACAATAGTTGTAGAAGAAAATACATTTCTAACTTCCAGAAGGAACAGACAGGCTTAGCAGTTTCTCAGAAGGTCTCACGCGCAGAACATTCTGGCAATTTGAAATATGTTGCTACTTCTATTAAAAGCTTCGTAAACGGAATGCTGTTATTGTTTGACGTTCCTTCGATGTCAGTCTTCTAAGGGAATTTGCAAAAAGTGACTGTTCAAGGTGCCAAAAAAAAATCATGCACAACTTTCCTCAGGAGAATTAACATTTGTATTTGCAGCAAAGATGATAGAGGCGGAAGGCAACACAAATTTAAAGAAATAAAATACAACCAACAATTCTATGTGTAGCAAAAATATCCTTCAAAAATGGATACTTTACTGTACCCAAGTTAAAAACAAACAAATGCCTGTAGCAAACTTAATCTACAGTAAATACTAAAGAAAAATCTTGAAGCTGAAATGAAAAGATTCCAAATGGTAACTTGAATCTACGTGAAAAAAATTAATGACTGGTAGAATAGGTACTTAGGTAATATAAAATATAAAACTAGGTATTTTATACTTATACATTATATGAATAACTTATAACCTTATAACTCATATCCTTCCAACCTGATTTAAAGGATGATTGCATTAAAAAAGTGATTATAAAGCTATGTTGATGGACAACGCAAATATGTCATTTGTATGATAATGATTGCACAAAGGATTGGTGAAGAAATAAAACCATAGTAGAATAAATTTCTCTATGTTATCAGAATTAGGTTGATGTTAATATAAAATATAGGGTCTAGCACAAATAACACCCCTTTTTTATTACAATAACTTTTACTGCAAAACCATAAGCATGTAATTCTGTAACATAACAACATCACACTCAAGCACATGGTATGACATTTTAGGTGAAATGTTCAAATTAAACCTATAAACTATTATGCCCATATTGTTACCCTACCAACCACACTCAAGCAGGTTTTATTTCTCCCAGACCCTGTAGATTGTTTGAAATGAAGAGCCTAGTTTTAATCCCCAAGATAACAGCTAAGAAAATAACTCAAATAACTTAAAGGATAACAAGAGAGTTAAAACCGTACATTAGCAAAATTATTTTTAATACAAAGAAGCAGTAATTAAAGGATAGAAGAACAAAGACATAAGATATAATGAAAACAAATAGTAACATGACTGATCAAATCCTACCAAATCAATAATTTTGTTAAATGAAAATGAATTTAATGTCTCACTTTCAATAGTGGATAGAACTATGTAAATATTACTAAAGATAAGAAGCCTTGCAGAACAGTACAAGTCAGGCAAGTTTAGCAATTCTGCAGGATACATGGTTGATAGACAAAAATAAGTTGTGTTCCCATACACTAGCAATAAACAATCAGGAAATAAAATTTAGAAAATGATTTTACTTCCTACATCATTAGAAAGAATAGCATTTAATTTAATAAAAGAAGTAGAAGTCTATACTAAAAATACAAAAAATGAATAAGTTAAAGAAGATCCAAATAAAGATAGACATCTAATGTTCATGGATTGAAAGACTTAAATTGTTTAAATGGTAAAATTCACCAAATTGATCTACAAAATAAACATAGTCTTTATTAAAATTCTATCTGGCTCCTTTATGGAATTTGATAAGCTGATCTTCAGATTCATATTGAAATATAAAGGATCCAATTAATCAAAACAATCTTACATTATCTACATGCAAAAAATTAAAAAAAAAAAGATTTTGGACCTCTACCTCAAAACATACCCAAAAATGAAATTTAAATTAATCATAGATTTAAATGTAAAATAATTAAAGATAAAACTTTTAGAAGAAAATGTAGAAATGCACCTTAGTAGTTTTGAGGTAAGTAATTATTTCTTAGAAATGGTATTAAAAGTATGACAAAGAAGATAATATATTAAATTAAACATACTTTTGTGGCAAATGGTAACATCAATAAAGTAAAAAGGAACTCCACAGAGTGGAAGAATATATTTGCAAGTCATATATCTGATAAGAGACTAATATCTACCATTTAAAAGGAACTCTTAAAACAATAAAAAAAGAAAAATAACTCAATTTAAAAACTGCCAAATGATGTGAGTAGACATTTCACCAAAGGTACACAAATGGCCAATAATCACATGTAAACATGTTCAATATCTTTAGCATTAGGGAAAGAGAAATTAACACTCTAGTGTAATGTTACTTTACTCCCACTAGTATGAAAAAAAAACAATAACAAGGGCTGTGTGGAATGCAGAGATATAAGAATCTTCACACGTTGGCAGTAAGTATATAGCTTAGTATGGTCTCTTTAGAAAGCTGTTGGACAGTTTCTTAAAGTGTTAAACATGAAGTTTTCTTATGACCCAACAATTCCACTTGGAGGCATATACCTAAGATAAGTAAAAATATGTGTCCACACAAAAACTTATGCAGAAATGTTCCTCACAGCATCATTTCTAATAGCTGAAAGGTAGGAACACTGACAGATGGATTTTAAAATGCAATATATCCATGCTTGGACTATTTGCTATCTTTCATCTGAGTTCATCCTGAATTGACATGCGCTGAACAATGTGGGCGAACAGGAAGTCAGTCTTCACAAAAAAAATCTTTTTTGTTGCTTAAACTAGCTATGTACAGTAGCCAATGAGCTGAAAGCAGCTTTGTTTTTCTACCATTTTTCTTCCAACCCTTTTACTTGACTAGTTGTTTCTCATGTTCCTGCCTTCTTCTTACATGAAATTTCATATATACCAGTGTAACTTTTAAAGTCCTATTCATATTAAAAATATTGCAGATATTCTAATTATTATAAAGCACTAAAAATGCATTCAAGTTTGTTTCTCCTCTGGGGCTCAAAATTTTACAAGGCAAGGAATGGTTGAGTGGCAGGAAGTGATCATCATCTGCTATATTCCTCTTTGATCTATTTGCTCCCCACTTGCTCTGTGCCAAACTGGGTGCTGCTGGTTGAGTGGGAGATGTGTGAGAGGTATAATGCAGAAAAACATGGTAGCATTGCCATTTGCCTTGTGTCCTACTTGCTTTTTCAAAATCTTCCCACTGCCTGAACCCCTTATAAAAATAGGCAAGGGGAAAATTAGAAAAAGCTGCTATTCTCTGTGACATTCATTCTCTTTCTTTCTCTCTCTTTGCAATCTTGGGGATTTTCCTGCATAAAAATATAATTTTGCTTTATTATTTTAACTTTATTAGATTTTTTCTGTTTTAGAGACTCTGATAAAATCAAAACAGAAAGAGCCCAATTTTAACATCCTGAATTAAAATTTTCTACACCATAAAACATACACCCTTACATACAGACTAACATCTCTCCCTATATCCACCATGACAAAGTAGATCTATCAGCAAGGTAACCATCGCAAGTTGAAAAATGGCCTAAGATTCTGGAACAAAAAAAAAAGTAGAGCACAAATGGAGAATCAATACTGATTTATTTAGGATGCTGTTGACGGTACTGTGAGACAAAGACCATGTGAAGTCTCAGCAGAGGTAAAATTAATATGATGCTGAAACTAGGTGAAGTAACCACCCATAAATAAAGTAAAACTACAAGAGAGAAAAGAATGGCAGCAAAAAAAGATTTAAAAAATGGTTAATTAAAAATAAGGAAGGTGATAAAACTCTAGGAGTATTCAAAAGAATACAGATGTTACCTTCTTTACTGTATTCTTCTCACTCATTGCCCCTCAACTCCCATAACAATTAACAGTTATACCTAGGCTTTAATTTGATGTATATAAATAAATATATATGGTTAGCAACAACACTACAATGCTAAAATAAGCCTTGTTTTCTTTTTTATTTCTAAAAATCCACTGACTGACATGAACAATAGCGATGGAGAAAAATCAATTGACCTACGAACCCATACACCCAGGAACTGCATTGTGAATGCTGTGTCCTGCGTGTCATTTCCAATGAAGCCTGTCCAGTTAGATGATTCATGACCTCCATTTACAAATCAGGAGGCAGTGCCTGGAATATGTGAAAGGTTGTTCTTGGCTTCTAATTGGTGGCTGTACAAAGTGAAAGTCATTGTTTAGCTTTCCCCCAAGCAAAAGAGATTATTAGAGAAAGTACAATTATTAGAAAGTCTATAATTAAGGATACATACAATACAGAAGTCTGGAGCGATTTACAATGTTTCATTGTTTAATTCTTGTTATGTGGGAAGAGATTTGAAGTAGAGCCCAACAAGTTGGAAAACTGGCAGACACGAAGAACTTAAGAGCGGATTAGTTTTAACTCATTCTGCTTAAAAAATATTCATGAAGGAAAAGGAAAAGCTTCCTTAAATTACATGGAATAAGACAATGAAAATATTTAAGTTAAATATACCAACTTCTAAAATGTTGACATGCAGCCATTGGCCTATGAACATATGACTCCAAATTATCATAAAGTTTAGCAGTATTCATTTCTTTTAAAAGCAATTTTTCTATTTATATATTTAGGATAATAAATCAACTTTTGTTTGCATACCCAACACATTTATTATGAATAAGTAATAAAATTTCATCACTATATAATGAATTAAACATTGTACAACCAAAGTTTTATCTATGCATAATGATATTTCAAATATAAATATATAAATTTTTATTTTACCAAGTTTATAAGCAGAAAAGTTCAAAAAGAAATTTTGGATGCTGAAATTGAATCTGAACATGAAAGATAGAATCAAATGAAGATACCTTAAGAACTTTGAATATAAACCATTAAAACATGTTTTAATTTAATTTAGGGGATCGATAAATTACATGTATAGTGGATTAAGGAAAGTTTCATTTCAGAGTCAAAACTTCTTGAGTTTGGATTTAAACCACATGCTGTGTAACAGTAGAAAAATTAACCTTTCAATTTACTCATCAGGTAAATTAATATTAGAATTCTAATCTAATAAAATTATGAGTAATAAACAATATAAAATTTTTAATATGCATACCAAAGTTCAAAGCACTTAATAAATACTAAGCATTGCATAAATGTCTACTACCATTATTACAAAGTTTTATTTTGCTTTGTTTCTAACTAGGGTGAAATCAAGCAAGCAGGCAATGATAAAGACATGGAATGCTTATTTGGGTGAATGTTTTGTACTTTGTTAGGTAGGTAATAAATATTTTAGAATTTTATTAAACTAGTAAAACACATTTAAAAGGACAAATTTTAAGTGTAAAAGTCATACATTTCAACACATTTTTTTAATCTTTCATATACTAGACAAAATGTAAGATATTGGCCACAAAATGGTTATAAAAATCATAGGCCTTACCATAAAGGAGTTTATCATCTGGGATAGCAAAGATGTTACTTAACTAATTACAAAATGATGTACATTTGCTGGTTCAATGAATGCACTGAAAGAAAATTACATAATACTATGTGAATGATGAAATATTCGACCAAATTAGGAAGGTCAATAAGGCTCCTAGGAATACAAGAGTTAAAATACACTTTTAGGTGCCTGCCATTACAAGAGTGCTCAACATATGGCGCAGCTGTAAAACAAAGACCATGGAAAAAGCTGTAATAATATCTAAGGACACTTTGGCTTAATTTGGAAGGTAAAGCAAATAAATCTTTAATTTTTAAATATAAATTAATACATACAGATAAACAGTGTTATAGGAAAGGTACCTGGATAAGGATTTTAGATGACAAATTTCCATTCAATATGTTCCCTTCTCATACAGCATAATTATTTTTAAGTTGAAGTAGTACTTGGGTACTCTCTGAAATAAACTTGAATGATTATATCTTATCCATATTTTTTGAAGAGAACATTTTTAAGTGTAATTTCATTTAAAGGACATGAGGATATTATAAAAGTAACATCTGAAAACTGATACCTACGTAATTATTTGCCTCCTTAATATGTAAATTTGTAGCTCCAAACTGGGCCATAATAAGATAAATTACAAAATTAAAAAGCATTGGCCAGGGTAGTTCAGTTGGTTGGTCATCATCCTGTAACTGTCGGGTTGTGCGTTTAATTCCTGGCCAAGGACATACCTAGTTTGTAGGTTCAGTCCCCGAAGGGGATGCATATGAGCGCTGGTACAGACACATATGGAGGCAACCAATGGATGTTTCTCCCCCACATCAATGTTTCTCTCTTTCTCTCCATTCCTCTCTCTTTAAAAAGTAATGAAAAAAATGTCCTCGGGTGAAGATAAATTTTTTAAAAAGCATGCCGAGTTGCATGCTACATTGTACTGCTAAGAAGGGATGCATTGTGTTAAATATTTCTGTCCAGTGAAGATAAGCAAACACTTTTCTGTCCCTAATGGATAACTGTTCTCCCTTTCTACAGAGAGGATTCAAGCTTGCATTTTGAATTCAAGACCTAAAGGAATATGATGCATCATTTGCTTTCTAAGTTTCCTTTATATGGAGTCTTCAAAAATTGAGAATGCTTCTGAACTTTTTTGAATAACATTATTGCATCTATATCAAGGAAATTGTCCCTGATATGTGCTTACATTCCTCATAAATACATACAACAACTATATATTAAAAGATACTTGTAAAAGAAGGATAAGAACTTAAGTATGATTCTACTCACTTTTCAAAGTCCAGTCTAACTGAAATGGGTGATCTATGTGATTCATTTTAATGTTGGCTGACAGATGTGCTGTACTTTGCCCCATGGAATTAAGAATCTTTGGTAAGAAACTGCATACCTAGATGGTGACATGAGTTGCCCCTACTCCACTTTCCACCACAAGAAGACCAACTAATAACCATTCAAGAACAACACACCACTGAGAGAATTCTAGATCAAGGGAGGGTCACAAGCTTATGTTCTTGATGTGCTCTTTCCTAAAAGTCATCCAGGCAACTGCTCAGCTAGCTGCCTGCTGAGCAGCCTGGCACCAAGGAATAAACAAGAGTCACACACAATAATTATGCTATTCACTCAGGTTTTATTGAATACAGGGCCATTCAAAGTAGAACATCAGCATACATTAATATCCCACTCACACTCTAATCATCTAAGAGAAATACAAAGCACACACACAGCAATCAGTGGGGAATGACAAACCTGAGCCCCAGAGCCTCGTTCTGCAGGTCCAGGAAAAAGTGTGGTGGACAAGGGAGCTGTCAGCATCTTTCAAGGACAGATCCCTGGAGCCAGGTGGGCAGCAGGGAAGATGAAGTCCTCAGCCCAGCAGGGCAGGGCCTCCAGAGGCCAATGCTAAGCGAGATCAGTGTGGTGTGGAGCCCCATGCTGGTGTCTCTCAGCAGTGGTCTGGAACCTGCTTCAGTTATACCTTGAAAGTGGTGGACTCCAGCCTCTAGGTCTCTTGATAAGTGTCTTGGCACCCCTGATGGCAAGTGTGGAATTTGCCCAGGAGCTTATCTATGAGTGGTCCCACTCTGCAGACACTGATATTCTGATCACAGGTGCAGATATCTTAGGTGTGTCTCCTTGCCAGATGTGTCTGCTCTGACTTAGGTAATTTCCCTATTGAAACAAAGTCAAGAACTGACATTCATCTTGGTTGACATAAGTGACTCCACTTTGTTTTATGTATGTTATGCTCTCTTGAGTGGTCCAATGCCATTTTATTGGTCCTGCCCTCCACAGGAAGTGAGGCTGAAGCACCCCCTGTCTCACAGAGACCATGACAGGCTGCAATAGAAGGTTAATGAAAGCCATTGCACATGACCTCATTACTCCTCCCCCAGGCCAGCGCAGCACCATGTAGTGAGGCTCCTTTGGGCCTTTGGTTCCTCCAGTGAGGAAGAAAAAGAACTTGGGGGAGAGACCACCAGCACCCCCAGCATTGTGGTCACTTTGTGGGAACCCCTACTCTGACGTTTGACCACTAGCATTGTAGGGGAATTTGTGGGACTCAATCCCTGGAAATCTAACTAATGGAGAACTGGGTAGAAGCTTGTGACAATGAGCCCATAGATCTTGGCAGAGCAAGTTCATTCCTTCAGTGCCCTAGTAGTAATTTGAACCAGCAGCTTTGCTAATCTGCACAACAAAGCTGGTGGCACACTCTGAGTAGGGAACTCAACAGGGTGCAGAACTGCCTGACTAGGATCCTCAAAGAAGGAGTATTGCTGGCCCTAAAACCCACACCCAGCAAGGAGCTGAATCAGAGCCCACCTACTATAAAGAGTATATTCCAGCCTCATTTGACCAGAGAGGCTCGTGACAACACCTGGAATCAGTGCAGCCTAGCACTGCTCACACCAAGAGACAGGCAGGAAGGAGTTGATGGCCCCCGGAGCAAAGCCAGGACCAGGTGTGAAGCATTCCTGTGCTATGTTCAGGAAAGGGATTAATTCAAGCCAAGGCTTTGGAAGTAGCTCCCGGACCCTCCCAACACAAGGAGCCTACTTGGAAAATTTAGAGAATTAAGAGCAGCCTGTAGCTGACCCTCCCACTCCTGCCTAGCTAAGGGAGCTGCAACATACCCCGAGGGGAGGGCAACAGCTCCTGGCAGCTGTACTTCCCAGCAGTGCGCCCAACAGAGAACCGGGCAGTCAGAGCCAATAGTTCACAGAGCAAAGATGGTGGCCCTGTTTGGTCAGGGTATTCAGAGTGTGAATCGCCCTGGCTTAAGATAACAAAATGCTTTATCAGCTTAGAGCTGCTTTGCCCATTGCAGAGCACGTGGGAAATTGCATAGCCCATGATGCACAGTGGTACTTAAACAGAGCACAGCCCATGGCCTTCCCCATCAAAATCCGTGGTCTCACCTGACCAGGGAATTCAGTGCACACTCCAGCCTGAATTGAGTCTTCAAACATGAGCTGTGTAGGCCCTGGATATTATCCCGATGCCCTCACAGTTCAGAGAACATAGCCCCAGTTGCTACCAAATACAGTACCAAGTCCCAACCATCTCCAGCAAACTCCACCAGAGAATCCAGGAAACCCCTGGGCCTGGGCTGACAGTACAGAGACTGTCCCTCCCAGGGTTTGCTAACTGTTAGAAACAGCCGACAACTCATCCTGGGGCATGCCTTTTCAACCAGCCAGAAGGCTGTGCCACAACCACAACGTATCGAATAAAGAAACATGCTTAACATAAACACAGACACTAAATTTCATTTAGCCTTCTGTTTTCACATCGCAGCTAGAGTGATTTGCAACACGGTGTTAAAGTCATTCTTTGATCTGTAGGCTCTGCTTTGCCTTCTTCAAGACACTTATCGTGCCATTTTCTTCATATGCTTTAAAAAAATACACACTGGTGATGTTTTACCTCCTGAAAATATTTCCTTTTCCTAATTTGGATTTTTTTTTTTGACTAAGGTGATTTCTGCATCTGTGTACATGTACACCCATTTTCTGTCTCTCGCACGCATGCACACACACATACATTATGCCCATGATACTCTGTAGTCTGTCTGTCATCTACTGGCTCAGACGTTCATTCTAAAAAGAAATTAAAATAAATTGATTGCAAATAAATTCAAAATCACTTCTAATGACCTGAAATAGATTCAAATTGAACTCTTCACCAGGAGGCTCTGTGGAGTGTGCTGCAGTTCTTGATGCTGCTTATTGTGTCACGTCCCGCGGAATGTCGACGTCCCCCACTTGATCATGTGACGTCTAATCATCCAGTTATGGTGTAACCGCGAGATATTTTTACTGCGTACGTAGTCTTTTTACTTTACGATTACCAAGTAAACTAACGACGATACTCTAGCACCCCAGATTAGCCAGTCTGCATCACCTTTTCAAATTCTACTTTTAGCATCTTGTTTGAATCCATTATTTCAGAGTCACAAAAGGTAATTTTAAACTCTCATTGTTTTTCTTTTCAATTATTACCTGGCATTCTCCTTTTAAAAACAAAAAGAAGGTGGATTTTCCTCCCCGTGGGAGCCTGGGGAGGAGCGTGTCCCTTTCCTCTCCAACCCAAGGTGTGTGCTGTCCCCCGGCATCAGTGTACTCCAAAAAGAGGGACTCATCTGGCAAAGTTATCACCTTTCCTGCGATGTTAAAAGCTCACATTCAACCAGATGTTGTCAACTTTGCTAACAACTATTGCACAGAATCAATAGCCTTACGCTGCTGGTGACTTGCCAGGCCATCACAGCGCCGCTGAGCCTCGGGGTGCTGGCAGAGCTGTGGCTCTGATTCCCAGAATTCAAGGTGGTGGGACTCATTGTTCTGGCCAGGGTGGTTGGGAGAATGTGTGTTTGGGGGGCCAGATGTTTGCACCGAACAAGACTTAATGTCACTGGCACTGCAGAGGGACCTCAACACAGCAGCAACATACCATGGACTGTGCCCGGCTGCCTTGGCCAAACCAGCACTGGGCAAGTCGAAAGGTCATCATACTGAGGAAGTTCCTGAACTTCTTTTGGTGGTTGAAGGTAAAGTCAAAGGCTTCAAAAAAGCCAAGGAGGCTGTTTTGCTTTTTAGGAAACTTAAGACCTGCAATGATATCAAAATATCTATGCCCCTCAGCAAATGACAGCTGACAAGGGCCAAAAAAGTGGCCAGCAAGCACAGGGGACTTTGCATCACCTATAGTGAGGAAATGGTGTCACCAAAGCCTTCAGAAACATCCCTAACATTACCCTGAGTAATGTAAGCAAACAGGATATTTTGAAACTTGCTCCTAGGGACATAGGGGCCGTTTCTGCATCTCAACCAAAAGTGCTTTCTACAAGTTAGATGAGGCCTATAAGGACTTGGCATAAAGCTGCCTCCCTTGGGAGTAACTGAAACCTTCCCATGCACTAGATACAGACCTCAGAAGAATCTTGAAAAGTTCAGAGATTTAAAGAGGCCACTGAGCATCACACAAGAGGATACATCTCACAGTCCAAACAGAAAATTCACTGAAAAACCCAAGAATAATATTGAGGCTAAACCCATGTGCCTAGATCATTCTTCAGAAGGTCAAGAACCACAACCTCCAGGTGGGTGAAGCAGCAGCAGCACTAGAAGCCAATTCAGGTGAGAAGGAAGTTCAAGGCAAGAAACCTGTGGTAGGGAAGAAAGAAAGAAGGCTGTTGGCGTTGCGAAGCAGAAGAAGCCTTTGGTGGGGAAAAAAGGGCTGCAGCCACCAAGGACCCCATGGCTCAGAAGCCCACTGAAAAGAAACCCACCACAGAAGAAAAGAAGCCTGCACGTAAACTTAATTTTTGTATTCCATAAAAATCAAATTACTTTGGACAGGTAATTTTGAACAAAAACTTGACAAAATGCAGAAGAAGAAGGAGGAGGAGGATGAGGATGAGGAGGAAGAGGAGAAGGAAAAAGAAAGGGGAAAGGAGGAGAGAAGGGAAGAAGAGTGACAAAAGAGGGAGAAGGAGAAAGAAGAGGGGGAAAGGGGCTTTGTTTCAAGTAGGACTAAATTATAATTTCTTCTAACAAAGCAGGCTACATACTTATATGCACATTTCTTTTCCTTTAGTTACCAAATTTCACTGTAAGAACTTGATATAATAGTGATCTTGAGTGGGTGATGAATTGCTTTTCTCACTTTCACAAAAAATTTATAGATTTTATTTACTTAATTTTATATTCAGTGATAATCATTACTGAATCATTAAGTAATTAATACTTGTATTATCATATTGTCTCAAATTTTCCAAGTAAATTTGTTCTTCAATGGCTGTTATGCCTCAAAGAATGACAATACCTTTTGTTTGAATCATAGTGATTTATGCCATGTTAAGAATTTATTTGTGACTATATATCGTTAATGTCTTGGTGATATTTGCAATAGCATTTCCTCATTTTATGTCATTTAACTTCTGAATGCGTTTCCCCGCAATAAGCTTTTTTTAAAGGATATATTTTATTTGCTTCCTTTGAAAACGGCGATTCTATTCATGATGTTCATGGACCCATAGCTAGAAGGAATGATGAAAATGACCTGATTTTAACGACCCATATTCTGCATGTAAATTCCTATTTTTCCCCTCAAGGATTCATCCTGCAAGCTTTATTTTTTTTAAATTTTGAATCTTTAGGAACACTAAGTACAATTCTTAATTTTACATACTAAATCAGCATTAATTTTCTATTTTATAACTTTGCAATTTGAGTACATCAACATACACTTAAGTTTCTAAGGTGCATTTTCTCAATGATTTATTTTTTAAAAGGCAATTTATATACGTATGTCTTCCAGGAAACACAAAACCTTTTCCCCAGAGTGTTGTAGACGCAGAAAAGATGGCAGCATACAATTTTCACAAATGAACTTTTAATAAGAATACACTGCCAAATCACAACGATTTATATGCAATTGTAAAATATAAATACTTAATGTGGTTTTTAAGGCACAGACTTGTATTGAATCAGCCACCTTCATAAGTCATGGGTGTTGATTTTTTAAAACATTATTGATTTGTTAAAGAGAAAGGTATCTTGGGTCCACCATTTTTCTCATTATGAAACACTAAGTAGCTAGAGGCTTTTAAAATAGTATTTCAGTTTCAGAGAAGCTATTTTTAAAAGATTAGTTTTGAACTTCTCTTCCAGAGCATCTATTTACAATCACTAGGACTATTTGGAATATAATTGAAAATA
This sequence comes from Anoura caudifer, assembly GCA_004027475.1. Lineage (NCBI taxonomy): Eukaryota > Metazoa > Chordata > Mammalia > Chiroptera > Phyllostomidae > Anoura > Anoura caudifer. The sequence goes on along the minus strand of PVKU01002514.1, from coordinate 169,867 downwards.
TGTCTTTTGTTTAGCCAGCCTTTATTAAATTGGTTCTTGTGTGGTTTGATGATGGTTGGCAAAGGTGCGTCACTCGGGACACTAAAGGTAATGTGGACATATTAATGCCACCATCAAACATATATTTGTAGCCTCTGGTGTAGAGATTTTAGCAAAGCACTCTTCCTGCTGCCGCTGCACTATCAGCACATTATGGTGTAGGGCTGTCATTTTATTTATTCCCATTCATCACTGATGTCACTCTCTCCTCTACCTCTACCGTTTCATCAACTGCTTTAATATTATTAAGCCACTACGATCATCATAAGGAACATGTGAACATCAGTAACAGCCCCCGATGTAGGAGATTTGTGTTGACCTCTGGTAGGGTGTGAACTTGTTCATGCTTGTCTATCTTGTGATCCATCATATTTAAGATGCTGTACCAGATAGTATGCTATGGGTTGAATTGATTTCTCTCTAATGTTTGCTTTATATTGGAAGTTTTAATCCACAGTTCCTCAGAATGTGAGCGTATTGGGAAATAGGGTTGACACAGATGTAATTAGCTGAGGTCATACTGGAGTAAGGGTGGGCCCCTAACCAATGTGATTGTGGGTATTTATAAAAGGGAGAAATGTGGATGCAGCCACAGATCGAGGCTAGTGCCAGTTACTTATAAGCCCAGAAGACCTGGAACAGATCCTTCCTTGGCAGCACTCAGAAGGAACCACACCCACCGGCACACCTTGCTTTCACACTTCTAGAGCCCAGAACACTGAGACAACAAATCTGAGTTGTTTCAGCATCAAGTGTGTGATACTTTGTTACAACAGACCTAGCAGACTAATACACAATTACTACAGTTTCATAAAGGTGGGTAAAGAGATGAGTAAATATGTTATAATGATTTTTAAATATATACAGGTAAATAATATATTTTCTATCCCATCTACTGGAAAACAATACACTTGTTTATAACATGGTGACTCCAATTTGGATGAACACGTACCCGCATGACTTACCTATTTTTATTTTGTGATACACGGCAACAATAAATGGCTCCACATCATGGAGTCTAATTGTGCTTTGAAGTATTTGAAGCCAAATTGGCTGACATTTTCCCAGGCTGAGAGAAAGTGTGGCATTATGTCCAGGAAACTCAGTCTACAGTGTTCAGAAGCATCATCTTCAGATAAAAGGTAGAACTGCCAAGTCAATGTACCATCTCAACAAGCTTTCTTTTCACTGTGTCCAGGGCTCTCCAAATCGCTCGAAGGACAGTGGATATTTATCTCCTTTACATGATTGCCCAACATAATTAATTGGGAGTAATGACATTTCCATTATAGTAGGTAGAATGTTAAATTAATGTTATACTGTCACTTCACTTGAATCTTAAGCTGAACAAAACACTCAGCTTTGTGAAATGAATTTCAGGAATTTTGCTTTCACTTGAAGGCTGTAATGCAGGTTTTTACCCCAATCACTTAAACTTCACTTTATTAATACACTGCTACAATTTTGCAAATATCCCAGTGTCACTTTTTAAAACAATCTTCTAGGTAGTAACCTACTCCTCAAATTCAAGGCAGATATTTAGTTACAAGTTTTGATATTTTCATTTATAAGACTTTAGTCTCTAAAATTCAGAGCAGTTATTTAAAAAAACTTATAAATTATATTATATACACATATGCTATTTTTTAATTTGATATGGAAGTTATGTCTAGCCTTCTGTTCATCTTCATGCAGTTTCAAAATTACACAAGGCGACTTTTAATTATTTATACTGCTTTTCTCCCTGATTTTCTCTCAGACACTGTTGTCAACAACCTACGACTCAGGAATCAAAATGTTGTCTAGGATCTCCTCATCTGTCAGCATATAGAAAATATTGGACATCAAAGAGACATCTCTCTAGCTTTCCAGTATAATAATTTGTTACCCTCTTAATTTTTTCCTGTAAGGCAAAGGTAAGACAGATTTCTATTTATTAAGTTCTATATTACTATTCATTAAAACTAAAATAAGTATTTTTCTATTTACTTTGTTTCCTAACAACAAAACTTTATATGTTTTCTCTCTTACATTTCCTTTCCTCGGGACCCTAGGTATTCTTTAGCATATGAGTGGTAACATAAGGTCAAGTTTATCAATGTGATGTTTTAGTCATAGGTTGGACGAGGAAACAGATATGTACAAGGTGTTTTATCAAACAGAATTTAATGTCAAGAATTGGTTAGATAGGCCTTGTCAAGCTTACAAAAAAGAAAGGGAATGAAAATAAATAAAAAGAAAAGAAAAACAAAGACAGAACTCAAATAACAAATGCAGGAGACAGCTAAACCCCTTGGACTAGGGTAGGGCTCAGCAAACTACGGCCTGTGGGTCAGATCCAGCCTATAACCTACCTTTGAAAACAAACTAAAACTGGCTTTTTTACATTTAAAATGTTTACATAAGGACCTACATACTATTATGAACTTTACATTTTGGCCCTCAGAATGCAAAATATTTACCATCTGGACTTAAAAAAAAAAAGTTGGTCAAGCTCTAAACTAGAGGAACAAAGAGAAGGGGTCTTGTGATAAGGTGCCCAGGAGCTGGGTCACTCGAAACTCTGCTAAAACATCTGAGGGGTCTGCCTTGAGATCCTTCTGAGACAGGCACAGGAAGCTGGAGACCAGCAGCAGCAAGTGCATCTGCTACACTGAAGGGCCACTGCTGGGGCAACACTGAGAGGAATCCTACTCAGTCCGGAGTGATAGGTCTTGCTCCCTGCCACCTTATTTCAATAGTCTTCTATTTTCCCTGTCGGTGGTTTGCAGAGCCCTAGCTCTAGCCCTCGCTTTACCATGCTCAGAGCTTTGACTCCGAAGTCCAAGTTTAGAGCTGAAAAACTGTTGCCTATTAACCAAGGAGGTTTTCTAGATGACTCACAATTTTCTGACAAGCAATGTACTAAAATTTTACTTAAATGACAAAATGTTCAAGACAGAGAGGGACAATAAAGCATTTCTAAAGAAAACAAAAACAATCTGTGTCTATTAAACATGCTTTACTTACTCTCTGCTCTCATTCTAGGCCACACATTTATTCTCAGGCACAAATATCAGCGCCTTACATGCTACTTAGATTCACTTCAGTCTCTGTTTTTTATTCAGAGTAAAGACCTATTAGATTTTCAAATGGCCGCTGCGCATAGGTGCATTGACTCCAGTCAATGACATCCGCCCCTGTGTTAGGAACAAACTACCCAATTTCACTCTCCCCCAGTTATTCATGCGAGTCAATCAAATTAATCATTGATCATTATCTTAATCAAAGATTTTACACTGAGAGGTGTAGTGCAGAAACACAAATACTGGAATCAATCATTAATTATTTCTACTCATCATCCTGAGTCATAAATTAGAAAAAAATTCATGGTTTTGTTCTCTGTATGTCACTGGATGAATAAGCTATATAATGGATAAATTCATACTAGTGTTCTTGGATTGCAATTTGACCATTGCATCTATGTTTTCAGGGGAAAATTAAAAAAAAAATCAGATTGATTCTTAGAGCGCAATCCAAAACAGCGGAATGGATGACTTACGAGGACAACATCATGTCCAGAACTCTACCATGTTATATTTACTTCTAACTCCTCTGTCCCAAATGGTCACTGTGTCTCCACAAGTAGTTCTGTAAGAGGAGAGGTTTATTTTTCATTTGGTGACTCGCTTCAATCTTACTGACAGAACTGGTTGCTTTCTGGAAAATTTTACACTATTTGAATCTTACATACATGGTAGAAAGTAAATTTCTTGATAAAGAAGTAAAACCACACATTATGTTAGAGTTACAATGTGAGGGTTACATTGGTAGGAAAATCTAACAAAACACAGGTTAAGAGCCATGTATCAGTGTTCTTTGGCTGCCATAACAAAACGCTACAGACTGGGTGGCTTTAAAAAGTGCATTTTCTCACACATCTGGACACTGGAATTCAAAGATCAAGATGTCCAATGAGAACTGACAAAGATTCTCTCCTCGATCCAGTTCTAGTCAGGCTTCCCTGAAATTAGGGCTGACCTCTGATCCTCCATGTTCATCTCTTCACTGTTTGATTTTAACAAGAGTCATAAGTCAGTTTAAACAGAAACCACCTCCCCCTCATTATTTGATCACCCTCCATAACCAGTCAGGTTCCTTATCCTTGACCACCCTTAGGTCACCTTGGCCTACTCTCAGCAAGAATCTTGTTAGATCAATTTAGCCCACACCCCCCTTCCCCTGATGTTTTCTCTCAGTAAGTTTCGTCCTCTGACCCGCACCACTAATGCATGCTCTGTTTGGAATTGATTCAATCCTTTTTGTCCTTTGGAAAATTCTATTGTAGTGGTCCCTACAACTATGGTGATAGCATCCCATGAATAAAAATTGCCTCGTTGTTTTGAACAAATGTCATGAATAATTTATCTTTAACAGAGCTCACCACTTGGGTTGTAAATGGCCACAATTCCCTGTGTGCTCACATGATCTCTGTGTGTGGGGAGAGAGAGAGCACGCAAGTGAGCTCTCTGGCATCTATACTTAAAAAGACAACCATTCAATTGGGTAAGAGTCCCATTCTTATGACCTAATTTAACATTAATTACTTCTTTAGATGCCCCATTTCCAAATACAGCCACACTGAGGGTTCGGATTTCACCATATGAATTTATACACACACTGATTAAGTCCATAATAGGGTGGAGAGCTGTGGAGACACAGAGTGGCATTTTTATTCACCTTTTTTTCCCAGCGAGAGGTTACCTGGTGATAGCATTTTTCTTCTCTTCTACCTAAAATAACAACTTTTTTCAATCCTTTTGTTCATTTGCAGGTATTATAGAGAGTAACTTAATTAAATAAAATAATAACAGTAGGCCAGAGAGGATCTATTATGTACCTAGAATAGACTGAATGTGAGCATTTTTTCCTGGAGAAAAACTTCGCTCTTCTTGTATTTACACTGGGACACTAATCCTTATACCAGAGCAACAATAAGGATGATTCCTACACTCAAGATACTTCCTATATGTACCTATTAAATAACATGTGTGAGGTTAACTGCGTGGCAGTTGAATGCTGTGGGACACAGAAAGAAATGTCCTATAAAATGCAAGAGTTAAAGAAATAGTTTCCTTTACATGTTAAATGATTGCTGAACAGCACAAGTTTACTCTGCTTAACAAAGAACCAACATATATTAATATATTTTAAATTTCCTCTGTTTTTCATATCTGTCAAGGGTAGCACACACACACACTGAACATTTAAAAAGAAATTCCATATACAGACTGATTTAAAAATAAGTCATAGAGACATGAAGTATTTTACCCCCAAAATAATTCTGGTAAACCTGATTGCATAGAAAAGGATGATTTTGAATAACATTTAGAAGAATATTATAGGTGTATATTTTAGAATTTACTATATGCACATGGATTCACCTACTAAATGTTTAATTCTAGTTTTCTTTAAATATAGTTAATAAAATCTTCATCAAGTTTATACTATGAATCCAAAGAGGTAATGCATACAATGATGCCTTCAATAAGCAAGGCAGTATACACAGATTTTATTCTTTTTTTCAGCTTTCTTGAGAGACAATTGACAAGTATAGGATGCCAGTTTAAGGTATATGACACGATGGTTTGTTAGACATATATTGTGAAATGATCCCTACAATGAGGCTAGGTAACATATTCACCTCCTTACATGATTGCGATGTTTTATGTGTGATGAGAATATTTTAAATTTAGTCTTCCAGCAAACAGGGTCTGGCACACATAGCACCCCTTTTTTATGAGCAGGTAATCTATAGCAAATCTTTTATTATAAAATCATAAGTGTGTAATGCTGTAACATAACAATGTCACACTCAAACACATGACATTTGACATTTTAGGTGAAACAAATTGCTGTCCATCTCATGGGAGACATTCACATACCCTACCAACTGTATTCAAGGGCATTACTTCTGCCAGACCCTGTATAATACAGTATTTTTAACCATAGTTAACATGCTGAAGACTAGGTTCCCAGAACTCACTTATCTTATAACTGGAAGTTTTTACACTTTGACCATCATATCTTTATCTCCCTCTGCAATAAGCAAATACAACAACATTCTACTTCCTGTTTTTATGAGTTTGGCTTTTTTTTTTTAGACTCCATATGTAGGTGGTACCATGTAATATGTGACTTTCTCTGTCTGGCTTTTAACTTAGCACCGTGCCCTCAGAGTCCACCCGTGTTTTTGTAAATAGCAGGATTTCCTTATTTTTTGTGGTTGAATAATATTCTATTGTGAATATGTATCATATATCTTCTTTATTCCTTTACCAGTTCATCCATCAATGGACACTTAGGTTGTTCACATGTCTTGGCTATTGTAAATAATGCTGCAGTAAATGGTGGGGTTTTAGTAAGATAATTTCATTATCAAAGAAAGACAATTTCCTTCTTCCTTTCCAATTAGGATGTCTTTTATTTCTTTTTCTTTCCTAATTGCTATGACTAAGACTTCCAGTACTATGGGTGAATAAGAGGAGTGAGAGTTAGGACCTTTATCTTGTACCAGACTTTGTCTACTTGAAGTTTGACAATTTCTATCTTTTCATAAACCAACCTGTGGTTTCGTTAATTTTTTCCTTTTGTCTTTCTCATTTCTATTACATTTATTTTTGCTCTAATAGGTCTTTATTATATCCTTCTTTCCACCAATTTTTGGCTTAGTTTTTTTTCTTTGTTTTCTATTTCTTTCAGGTGTAAATTCAGTTTGTTTATTTGAGATCTTCCTTTTTTCTTAATGAAGGCATTTATTACTGGATAGTTTTCTCCTAGAACTGCCATTGAGGCCTCCTATAAGTTTTGATATGTTGTATCTCAAGATACTTTTTGATTTTATTTTTTATTTTTTCTTTGACCCATTGATTATTCAGGAGTATATTGTTTAATTTCCATGTAGTTGTGAAAGTTTTAGTATTCCTTTCATTATTAATTTCCAGTTTTATATCATTGTAGTTTAAAAAGATATTAAATATGATTTTGATCTTCTTGAATTTGTTAAGGCTCAAGCTTTGTGGTCCAACAGATGATCTCTTATGGAGAATATCTCAGGTGCTATTAAGAAGAATGAGTATTCTACCACTGTTGATTTGAATGTTCTATATATTTACATTAGATATATTTGTTATATAATGTTTTACATGTCTACTGTATACTTATTAATTTTCTGACAAGATAATCTATCTAATGTTGAAAGTGGGTATTGATGTCCCCTGCTATTATTTTATTGCTGCCTATTTTTCCCTTCAGTTGTGTTAATATTTGCTCTGAACATTTAGATATTCCACTCTTGTGTGCATATATATTTTGCAATTTTTGAATTGACCCCATGATCACTATATTGTAATTTTTTGGCCTCTTGAGATGCATTTTGGCTGAAAGTCTATTTTATCTTGTATAAGTGTAACAACCCAGGTCTTGTTTGAATGGTAAGATTTTCAGTGTTCATGCAGCTTTGCATTGCTTCTCTGCATTTAAAGGAACATATGCCTCTTTTAGTCTTTACAAACTGGTTGCAATAGGTAAAGGCCTTTTCCTAACTGTTCCCTGGGCTGACGTGATTACCTTCACTTCCAGAGTGACAGTTGTGCTGGCTTGAGACAGTTTTGAAGCTGTCACTGGGTCTGCAGTGGGTCCATGATTGGAGGACGTGTTACCAGGAGCTTGGGCAGCCATGGATCCTTTATGGTACCTAGGTGGATGGAATTGTCCCCAGTATCTTGTTCAATAGGTTGGCTTTTTCCACCCATCACTTCTAGTTGAGTCCTTAGCTAGTGGGCATATTATCAGTTGTTAAGGTGTGTGTGGCTCCCACCAGCCCATGGGAGTCCTCCTGCCTGGTCACTGGATTGGGTCCCTGGGTGGGTAGTACTGGCCCTGAACCATGGCTGAAAGGAGCTGGAACCAAGCCTTGGGGCTGTTTCATGTTCTCCAGCCAAAACTGAGGTCTGAAGGCCTGGCTCTGGAGACAGGGCTGATCGCTGGGCCTAAGGCCTGCTTACAGATTGTGGGTGGGAGGGGGCTGATGTCTAGTACCAGGATCTCCTTTCAGGATCTTCTGGGTTACAGACAGAAATTTCTCCTGCCTCGTCTCTGTGCCAGTCAGGCTATTTGCGGTCTGTGGCTGGGATGGAAGCCCAGTCACAAGGCCTTTTCAGCATTTACAGTCTGATTGAGTTTGACAGGCTTACTTATATCCAGGATCTCCCAGACCATGGCCAAGAGACGGTATGGACAGTTTATGAACTACTTCAGGGTCTATATCTAGGACCAAGGTCTGTATGTCTATTACCTTATATACATGTGGGCTTGAATCTTCTCAGGTCCCTTGGCCTATAATGCTGGTGACAGGTCCAAAATCACACAGGGGTATAGTTGGGTTCTGAGAGGTGTAGAGTCGTTTCTGTTTCTGTGGCCCAAACCACAGCTGGTGAGTCTCTACCTGGGTGTAAGCTTACCCTCTCCAATGGTTTTCATTCTTGAACTCTACTGAGGTTTCACAATCTCCTTCTGAGATTCACTTCTCCTGAGAAGTGCCTCCTGAGAAGTGCCTCATGAAGGCACTTCTATCTGAGAATGGATGCCAATTGTTGGGGATTGAGGGGTAGTGCATGTCCCAGGGATGTCTTATTGGGTCATGTTACGGACATCAAGTTTTTATTTTTTATGAGACTTGAAAATGAATCTTAAGGACACCCATGGGTGGAAGATATTAAACAAATGACCTTATAATTAATCACCGTGTTGCAGTTCTATTACATATCTCAAAGTGAAAGGAAAAATTCTTGCAGTAGTTTATAACTCAAGCACTTGGCTTAACCTATAGGATCAGTTATTAAGTAATTAGTATAAACAGACAAAACTTCACTGAAATAAATAGCAACATAATTTTAGCAATTTTCATGTTTCTGACATGTACAAGATTTCTGGTATTAAACATTCAAAATTACTTTCATTGAATTCCATTGAAAAATAGAAGATCTTTTTTGATAATATTTAAATAAAAAATAGTGTGGAGTTGAAAGAGATGGCTTACTATTGAACTTCCATATTCTGATAAGCCTCCATTTCACAATACATTTAGGTATTTTATTAATTTTGCCATACTTATTATAAAAATGATTTTAAATTGTAGATGTGGCTGCATGTTTGTGAGTGAGAGAAAAACACCAATGCACAGCTTTAAATAATTTTCAGCTTTTGCCTTAGTCTGAACATGCAAGATGCACAGGAATGAAATAATAACATGACTTGTGTCTTTCACATTGTACATATAAGCTGATTCTGTGTATCTAATTTGTCTCTACACTCTTAAGTAAAATCTAAGATATTTACCAAGGCTTCTATTCAAACTTAAATACAAATGTTCAGATTACTTCAATCTCCAAAGACCCATAGCACAAAAATACATGTGATGAGTCTAGCATATAGTTACATCTTTGAACTTCATTAAAGTTAAAGAACCTTTTATTTCACAACTTGTACTACTTCTTATAAGAAGCCTGTAATGGAGAGACAGAGCATGATACTTTCCTTCTGTTTGACAGTATTGTTTTTTTCTGTGTCCAAGCTCACTCCCTGTACTTCACCCTCATTTTTTTATTTATTCAGGATTTCAGTGGGAGGGACTGGGAGGAAAAGTAAGAGTCAAGCAATGGTTTACCAAACAGTGTTATGTGTGTGTTTGTTTTTTTACAGCAAATTAAGATATTTAGAGCTAAATTTCCTTTATGTTGTATTCATGGGCTTTCACAGAGACTCTCCATCACCATAGGTAATTGTTTGGTCGATTCCTTAGTCTTTCCTCTGTCTGTCTGTCTGTCTGCTTAGCAATCTGTTCTCAACTTCTGATTTATGATAGTAACCCCCACATAGATACTGTCTTTTGGAGTTTCACTGGGTAACTGTATTGGAAAAAATCCCTTTAGAACAGCTCAAGACTAGTTATCTTTTTTACCCATTTTAACTGGAATATACTGTGACAGCCTTTGTCCAGAAAAACTCTGAAAATGAAAACTGTCTCCTACATAGCCATCTTGTCTCAGTCAATTAAACGATCAGCCAGCCCCTTTTCCAGAATTCAAGCATTTCTAGGCATAAGTGTGAAACCAACTGTTGTTCTCCCTGCAAGATGCCAAGGGAAATAGGCCCCACTCCCTGAATGGCCTCCTGAAACTCTTCATATTGGGTTGAAAAAGATATGGAAGCCTCATTCTTTATTACAGTTGCTGTAAAAAGGGTCTGACACACACCATATTAACACAATTTGCTCCTAAGAATTTCTCTACTTATTAACCTCTTCAACTTCCTCACTTGTATACTGTACACTCAAAGAAGTTGAGAGACTTAAGGTTGCAAAACTAATTTTGAAGCTCTTCTTTTGCTCATCCTTTAAAAGTGGTCCAGAAATCTCAATATCCTATTGTCTTGGGACATCTGGAATTAGTCAGTAATAATCCCATTTGGTATCCTAGTATAATGCATAAAAGATTTATAAGCAAAGTGGGAGAGTACCACAGACAATACAAAGTTCTTTGAATCATTTATAGAAATTTTCTAAACTAGCTCATTATAAATTTTTGTCAGGAAAACCCTCTCCTTAAACAATGTACATAATTTTGGTATGTCATTATAAACTTTTTTATATCCAAAGCTGAAAGAATGGAAGATTTTTTTCTCATTTCAAGATACAGAGAACTGTGTTAAGCATTTACTTTAAAATAAAATGCACTGTATAATTTTGTAAGAAATACATCATTTATTTCAAAATTAGTTTATCTTTTGAAGAGTTTTTTGGGCCTGCAAATGATCATACATATTTCATACTATTTTAGATGTATACATTTTGCATTTGGTATAATTTAGTTCTGTGTTAAAAAATGAATACCAAATATTATTTGGAGACAAACAAAGAGACAAAGTATTTTATCTAGTAAACAAAAATGTTGGTCATTAATCATATTCTTCTTCTTTGTGTCTTTTTTCCCAAGACAGTTATTTGCATTTAACTCATACAGGAAGGTCTGTAAGTCAACATCACATTTAAGATAAGAAAGCTGTACATATTTAATTTATTTAAATTTTCTTGATCTTCATTCTGTCTTCCTTCTGGCTTGATTTCACGTACTCTAGAGGCTAGAAAGTTCACAAAACAGCATATCTCAAATTTATTTGAAGCTAAGGGTCTTCATGTAGAGGCATCACATGAGACTTACAAGAAGAGAAATGTCATCAAACCAACCAGTGTGAAAGTTTGCTTCTTTTGTTCTTTCTGCCCTGAAATAACTATGATGGATATTCTAATTTGGGTCTTTCTTTCACAGGAAACTGCCGTCAGGTGGCTGTGGCACTAGTGTGATAGGATGTCATTAGTGTCTCTTCTGGCTGTGTCTTAGTGTGTATACTACAAGTCTTGTTCTCTGGTCTATATCTTTTAACAAATATTTGTTTTATTAAACTAGTAAGAACAAATTCTATTTTCCACAGCTAAGAACTCAGGCAGCAATAAAGATATTAGAATCCAAGGACAATGTAAATGAGGAATTGTTGATTTTCTAACCTGAATGTGTTTAAAAGAAGTGATGTTTTGGTTAGACTTAGAGGAAACAATGCAATGTCAAAATTTTTGCTTAAAATTGTGTTTGATGTCACATTGAAAGATGGGTGAAGAGAAAGCAAATATCTTGTAGATAGAGTGGATACTACTATAGAATAACTTATAAGAAATTCAAGACCATGGAATGACCCGATTCCTCCAAACTGAGAAACAATATGAATTAAAAACCTAAAGTTTCAAATTATCAGTTCAATTCTTTGTCAGAGAATCACAAGCTTCTCTATTACTACTTTGTCTACTTGTGCTGTGTAGCTATGGATCAGATTTAATGAAATTTTAGGTTCTGAACTCACAACATTGCCAAGCCCAAGACAACATTTTGTTTAAAACAGTGTGGGCAAAATCAAAACTACTATGAAATACTACCTCACACCTGTGAAAGTGGCTTCTATCAAAAAGCAAGTAATAAGTGCTAAAGAAGTTGTGGAGAAAACAGAATACTCATTCTACGCTGGTGGGAATGTCAGCTAGTACAGCCATCACAGAAAACAGCATGGAGCTTTCTCAAAAAATTAAGAATACAGTAGCATTTGATCCAACAATCCTGGTTCTGGGTATCTTCCTGAAATATTTGAAAACATTTATTTACAAAGATATATGCACCCCTATGTTCATTGCAACATTATTCATGGCGGCCAAGACATGGGAACACCTGAAGTGTCCCTCAATAGATCATTAGATAAAGAGGATGCGGTCCACACACACAATGGAATACCACTCAGCTGTAAGAAAAGATGAAATATGCCATTTGCGACAACATAGATTAACCTTGAGAATACAATGCCGAGTGAAATAAGTCAGTCAGGAAAAGGTAAGACCCATAGGATTTCACTCATGTGCGAGAAATAAAACTGAAACTCATAGACACAGACAGCAGCGTGGTGGTCACCAAGGGGAAGTGTGGTGGAAAGGGGAGCCGGATATACGGTGACAGGAGAAGACTTTGGGTGGCGAGCACATGGTGCAGTATATAGATCATGTATCATAGGAGTGTACACTTGAAACCTATGTAATCTTATTGAACAACTTCACCCCAATATAGATAGATAGATAGATAGATAGATAGATAGATAGATAGATAGATAGATAGATGATAGATAATAGATAGATAGATGATAGATAGATAGATAGATAGATAGAAGATAAATGTTTTTTTTTAAAAAGAGTAAAAGTGTGTGAGAAATTTGGGAGAATTGGGATAACTCCAAGTAATGGAAATTCAAATCCCACTGAAACTTTCTTGCCAGCAGAAGCAGTATTTCTCCACCTTTTGAAATATTGAGGCTTTTTATTTTTTTACAATACTGCACCTGAAGCACTGCCATGCAAATTAATGTCCTTTGTCCTGCAGATCAGTACCTAGGGCCAGATTCCCGCATGCTTCAGTGTATCGGGAACCTGAAGGATAGCTAGTGCTGCAAAAAACACAAACATTCTATTAATTTATAACAGTAAAAATTTGAAAAATATGTATAACAGTATATAATTCTTGTGTTAGATACATAAGGAAAATTATTTTATATTGGCTCAGTATGTTGATAGGAACCGGATAGCTTTTTTTAATCAAAATACAAGCTCAAACAGCTACAAATGGCTGTAACTTTTCCAAACAAATTTTTAATCAGTTGTCTGTAATCTGGATTCAATGTAAATAAAGTTGAGATGTCAAAAATTCTTCAATTTGTTACAGAGGAATTAACATCTATGGAAATAGCATACATAATGGAAGGAGATTTCTCATGACTTGCTCAGTTACTATGCAAAAGGTATACAGGAAGAAGATATGAAATATAGTTTCTTTATTCAAATCCTTCTAGAAAATGCTTTTTTATATATTTAAAACTGTTTTTAACTAGAGTTTACATTCAATATTATCCTATACTAGTTTCAGACGTCTAGCAAAGTGGTTAGAGAATAACAGGAAACACTTTTGAAGACAGATTTCAGGGTATTTGTAAATTGCAGTAGCTTTTTTTTCTCTGCAATTTGCATGTGAAGGTAGAAGATGCTGCCTTTGAGATGCGACTCTTGTTTCCATAGTGCCATTGTCATTGTAGAGTAACAACATGTCAACCACAAATAATGGCTATCATCAAAGGAAAAATAGGTATAAGGATAGTGTCAGCTGCAGGGATATTTTTTGGAGTGAAAATTGAAATTGTGGGTTTAAGAAACCCAAAGTATTGAACAGTCCATTTACTCCCATTTTCTCTTTAAATTTTTTTAATTAATTAATTATTCTTTTGAATTTTTTTATTGTTGTTCAAGTACAGTTGTCTCCATTTCTGCCCCGCCTATCACATAAAAAGTGTAGATCTGGTGAGAGAAGACCTGATGAGGGTCACAGTGAGAGGGTCAGTGTCCCTCATCTAATTCTGAGACTTGATTCTTCTACTCTTGATGGCAGCACCCCTTTCACTGCCATGTGACCTAAGGGCTGGTAGGGCGATGGCGGTGCAGAGCTGGCTGGGTCTGAGAGCAGCATTTGTTCAGTGTTTAAGAACCCTTCCAGCGTTCATGTGTTCTGGCAAGGTGGCAGTGTGGTCCCAATTATCCCGTCAGGGTCAGAAATGCAGGTCATCATTGCTGTTTAATCGGCTTGCTCTCTGTTAGAACGAGTTATCCCATCTTGTTTTTCTTCAAAAAATGTCTTGGTACTTTTGTTCTCTGTTCTTCCTTATAAATCCGAGAATCTCCTTGGCAGTGTTTAAAAAACCCCTCTTGATTTTTAAATTAAATTCAACTATTAATATTAGAGTGAACAGAGGTTTTATGATATTGTATCTTTTGTAAAATATTGTTACTTTTTCATATTTTGGTTATTCTTAATGTCTTACATTTTAGGTTGTTTCTAATTTTATCCATAAAGTTCTTATTTACCTATCTTCCTTTAAAATCATTAGTTTGTTTATATTTTGGTTGCTATAATAAATGGTATTTCCTTACACTATTTTCTCTAAATCTGCTTCTGAGATAAAAGAAAGCATTTTATTTTTGCATGCTAATTTTATTTTCAGAAATATACTCAACATTCTTATTTACCTAAATGTCTCTTATGAGTGCATGCATGATACCTTCATTTCTTCCATTCCAACCTTTCTGTCTCTTCTGTAAATGTGTGTGTGTGTGTGTGCGCGCGCGCGCGCGTTCACAGAGGTGATGCCAGACAACATCCATTTATCTCATCACATTAAAGAAAACACTTTTTTCACTATTAAATATTATGTTCCTTGAGCTGCTGGTAGACAGCATTTATGCTATAAAATTACTTACTTTAATTGTTTTCCTCTGATGGCCATAAAATATTCAACATTATTTGCTGCATCCTCTGAGATAAGCATACGTTTTCTTCATTTAATCTGTTAATGTGATTACTTTTTTTATTTTCTAAGGTTAACCCTTCCCCTTTCTAAACTGTACCTCACTTGATTATAATGTATTTTAAAGATTGTTGAGGAATTTTTTAAATTTATGGTTATATCCTATTCATTAAGTTTAGTCTATATTTTATCAACTGTCTTGGCTAGGATTAGTTTCAAGAATATAGAAGCATTTTAAATGGGTTAGGAGAATTTTTTAAGGGTAATTTGTACTATATGTGTGTCTGTGTGTATATAAATTATTCTGGAAAGCTGAGAATAATTGACAATAAAAACTAAAGGACTTCATATGTGTGTATTATTTCCTACTACTTCAAATTTGTACATGTTATTTTAGTTCTAATTATGTATTATGATCTTTTTTAGCTCAGTTCAATAACCTGCATTTTTCTAGAAAATTATTCAAATTTTCAATTTGATTGGCATAGATGTTTTATTATAAATTTTAAATGTTTATGTGTCTGAGTAATTTCTAATTTTTTGTATTTTGTATTCTCCTAGCTCTTTACTTATACATTTTTAAATCAATTTTGGCAGGCTTATTATTGTTGATTCTTTCTACATTAATTTATTTTTAATGTTTTGGGCTTATCTTTAATATTTCCTTTGTTTCTTTTCTTGCTGCTTGATCTGCAATTATTTTTCTAACTTTTTTAAGTGGGATTTCAAGACCATCACTCTAGTTGTTTCAATGAAATAAAATTTAAGTATTAGTGCTATTTTGCCAGTCATGATTTCAGTTTTGTTTTCATCTATATTCTCATAATTTTTCCTTATATTCTTCTAAGTTCAGCATTGGATTTTAGTTGATGTTTGATTAATTTTATATAGAATTTTTGGGTTATTTGTAGCAAAAGCAAATTGATTTTTCAACCCATCTAGCTCACATGTTGCCAAAGTTATGTCTCAATTTAACCCTCCCTAATTACCCTTCTACCATTACAACTCAGTCAGCACGCTCTAATGGATATTGTCATTTCCTCAACAGAACCCTGAAACACTCTATTTCCATTTCGCTGAGCACTTACACAATCGCTTTCCATGGCTCCACAGTCTTCGGGGGTTTTCGTGCCCAACCTCTCTTCTCTCAGTTTCCACGCTGCCTCTCCTCTTGATGTCCACATCCGATTGCTGTTCAGTAGTTGACCCTATGACCTGTTTCAACTTTTTGCTGTGCTTATTTTCAACTGAGTTTAGCTATTCAAATGTCTCAATACATCTTTGTTAATAATTCCTAAATGCGTACCCTTAGATAGGTCTTCTAAGTTGTGGACTCATCAAGCTGATACATCCTTTGACACTGTCATTTAGATGCCTGCTCTGTAGCTGCCCCTGCCAGGTGACATATTATTTTTCTCGATTTCCCTAAATAAACCTTGTATCCGTTCTTCATTCTTGAGCTTTAGTGAATTTGCCAAAGTGTATATTGGTTTCGTTATTATGTTTCCTTTTTTATCAAAGATTTTACCTTTGGTCCACATATTCTTGTATTCAGTCAGTCATTTCAGAAAGAAAATTCTCCAATTATTAAATAATTGGCTTTAATCTGTGCATAAAATCCTGTCACTTTTCCTCAAAGGTGCTTCAGTAACACATGCATAGTTAATTGCTTGGCAGGAAAAACCCCAAATTATTTGCTCAGATGGTTTCGGGGTAGGGATTGATGCCCATTTTCAAAGTGCATTATGGTGGAACTGTTGGAACATTCTAAAGCACGATTTTTGTGCTGGTAGAGACTAACTACTAGAGTGCCATGAGAAATGTTCATCCCCATTCAAAATACAATATTTTATATGGAGGGGACAATATTACAATGCAGCACTGGAATATTAAAAATAGTATTCTACTCATTTTAAAGCTGAACACATTGCTAGAAGCTTAGGATTTCAGTGAAATGCGTACAACATAATCACAGACCTTTAAAAAGAGTGCCATTTGAGCAAATCTATTAGACTTTTCCCAGTCAGCCCAATTGTTTATAAGGCATTAAATGAACTACAAAGCCCAGCATGTTTGTTATGCTCCATAATAATAGCACCTGTTAAACAGCCACTGCAGCTGTACTTTTAACAGATCACAAGCCATTAGGCAGGTTTCCTTTTATCAGATAATTTCCTTCCTTTTGCATCAGACTTTCTAGATCATAAAATGAGAACTTTTTCATAGTCCTTCACTGATTGAGATGAGGAGAGTGATTTTAAAATTATTAGCATGTTCAGATACAAATTGCAAATGTTATATTTAAATGCAGTAGTAAAACATTTCATTAACTTTTAATCCAATTTAAGATTGTTTTTACCCCTTGGGACTAGATGTATGTAGGTTTATCATAATCTTTTGGAACAAAATTTTGAAGAAAATTTAAAAGTAAAACAATGGAGTAAAGAAATACAAAGACCTGTATTAAAAGATTTTTTCAAGTTCCAGGAAGTTGCCAAATGGAAGAAACATCTGGCATCTATTTTATTCCCTCATTAATTTTTTAAGCATTTGCAGGTTATCTAAATCTTCAAAATCCTCTTGTGTATGCACACACATACACACGAAATTACCTTTAGAGCAATAAAGAATATAAAACAGATTAGGCAATTTGTTCACTTATTCAAGATTCAATAGGTGTAAAGAAATTTTAGGTGTTCTGCTAGGGACCAGCACTAAAACAGTGAGGGAACTGAACTCATCTAACTTGGATCCTACTCTCACGGAGCTTACAATTGCCTCGGGAAGGCAGGCTTTAATCAAATGTACCAGAAGTGACAGTGACAATACGATATAGAGTGGGGCAAAAATAGGTTTACAGTTGGTAGTATGAAAAATAATACAATAATAAATAATAGAAGAATAGGCTGTGTGTTTTACATACAACAGGAAATTGACTTTTGCTGTACCTTGTATATGCATACCCATCCCTACATGCATACGCCTCTTTTCTCTCTCTCTCTCTCTCTCTCTCTCTCACTCTCTCAAGAAACAAGGGGGAAGAATGCAATGGATGAGGCTCCTTAGTTTCTCAGGGACCAGCTCATTTAGTAATTTGCAATCATTGTTACATTGGTTTCTTTGATAGGGCCATACTAGGCTTTCAATTTTCCAAGTGCTTCCTAGGCAACCCTTACCACAGTCTCTCTACCTTGTGGTTCTTTTCCCTCAGAATAACCCTGTATTTCCTCTCTACTCCACATAACGTGCTTTAATGTCCCCTAATGTGTTTTCTTGTTCATGGCTCATTGCTCTTAATTATTAAACGTAGTCTGGTTCTTTCTTTCTGCGGAAGAAGTCAGCAGCTTCTCAAGTCCTTGCCTATTTCCTAAGGTCAGTTCCTAATATCAATGCGCCTCCCCTGGGTGTGGTAGTGTGAATGGATAATATCCGTTTTGCACTCAGAGGCTAAGAAGTGATCTTAAAGAGTAACATAATGGACTTCAAAACACTTTGAAGACAAAAATGACCTACTGTAACAAGCCAGATCACGGGGCAGAGGGAAGAGGCCATCCGCAAGGTGGCTCGAGAGCCTGCCTTCCCTGGAAAGGGGAGGGGCCCTATGAGGAGGCCACTGAGGCAACAGTAAAGGAGCTAGCCTAACATGCCAATGTGTGTTGCCCTGGCAACTGAATAGCATGGTGTGACACAAGAGAAGGATGTTTGCACAGAGTAAGTGCCAGGCTAGTAAAATATTTGGACAAAGGAAAAGACCCTCCTACCTGCTTGCAGGTCATAGTGGCAGGAGGAGGGGCAGAGATGGTATGGGGGCTGATGAGCATGGTAGAAGTCAGCCTGAATTGGCTGACCACTTGGACAATCCTATAACACGTAGGACTTCGGGGCAGAAGATTTAAATGGAATGCATGGAAGACTCACCCCTTTTTCGGTTCTCTTGTTCATCCAGTCAGGGAGAGTTTGGAACGTTCATAGGACTCAGCAGACACTGGGCCCCACTTGTGGCTCTTGCTTTGCCCTTGCTTGCTTGGTCAAGAGCAGGCTTACACGGGAAACATGCCTTGGTGGCGGCAGCCCGCAGGACACAGTGGCTCTGCACTGCATGGCATGGGTCCTGGATTGCTCCCGTTCTCTTGCTCTGAGAACAGAGCACAGATGTGCAGGCCAGGAACATTTGCTGGTCCTGCAGACAGAGCTCCTTGGAAGACCAGATCACTGCAATGCCTTGGTCCCAGCAGGGGGGAGTCTAGGGCTAGAGAGACAAAAACCATGTTTTTGTAACAGCTTTGGGCCCCAGAAGGACAGATAGGAATGGAGCATAGTGTCTGGATGGCTTCTGGTTCTAAGGGTGGCTGGTTTCTTCCTGTGCTTTGCAGAAGATGGCTTGGAGCCAGAGAGTTCCCACTCCTCCCAGTTCAGCAACCTTTTAATAAAAACCTTTTTTCTTCCCTACCAATTTTTGTGTTATGTTTGAGTATGTGGCAGGCAGCCGAATCCCAACTTTTTTGGTAACAATATTGCTCATATCTGTTTCCTTGCTCAAACATACCCAATCACACTGTCTAGTATAGTTCATCAAAGATTCTAGAATGGCAGTAAAAGATAAAAACTTTAATAATAAAATGTCAACAATACAGAGATTACCAAAATCTCTTTATAAAATCCTCATTGGAAAAATATAACCCCCAAAATTAAATCCCCTTACAAATTATGGTTTGAAGATGTAAGAGATTATGTTGAAAATGAAATTATTTTTAAGATGTGTTAAAGTACATATTTTAATTTTTATTTTACATTAATATAAAATAAAAAATAACATTGTTCCCAATTCCTCATTATATTAAGTTATGAAGAATAATGTTTGGATGGAACACAGTATGCTTTAACTATTATAACCTAGGCTTAATAATAAGAAATATAAAGTTTGTTTAGGTTCTCAAAAGTTTTAATGAGCTCAGTAATGAACAAAAATACAGTAAATGAAGAAAAAGCATGAATAGACAATCATGAAGTGGAAAAATATATGAATGACCAAAAAGGTATAAGTAGGTATGACTGTATTGAAGCAATCATCAGGGAGATGCAAATTAAAACAATTTTCATGATTCCACTTGTAAATAGTTCAAAGAGTTAAAGATAAAATAGAGAGAAGCTAAGTCCCTGATCAACTATATATATATTTTTATAATGTACTTACTCCACACAATGTACATTTTAACCCACAATGTAGTTACTCTAGACAAATTTATTCCTACAAAATCGTATTTTATGTTGCCATGTCCTATATCAACTACCCAGATAACCAACACCTGAAAAGGTGTTTCTCTTGATGTTTCTAAGCCTTATGAGACTGAGAGCCTATCAAAAACTATATGTTTACCATGTTCTCTCTAAGGTATTGCTTTTCCAAGCATCTCCATTTTTTCTCTTCTTTTTATTTTTCTTCTTCTTGGAACCTACTCCTAAGTTAGGTTGCCTTCCCCCTTTTAATGTAGGCAAGTAGTATGTTTTTATTTCTTTTGTCTTGATTTTTAGCCAAAGCATTTGTTGGGTTTCATTTTATGTACATCGAAATTTGGTTTGTTGGTTTCCCATTATGAGAGGTATGAAATCTTGTAATATTTTTCATGCTCAATTATTTGAGATTTATAATACACTGAAGAGATATCTCACCATTAGAATAATTTTCAATGTAGATATAAAATTCACATATTATTGTTCCGACCAACTGCTTTTTGATATATCTCATCTTTAATGTTCTTTATCTAATAATTTCCTTATTGTGTTTCTGTCATTTCTCAGTTCATATAAAGTACTTGCATGCCCACTCGAATAAACGTCACATATATTCTTACCTACCATGCAACCCCAAAGCATTCACTTCACAGGATACAGCGATTGCTTAGAAAGTTTCCCTCAAGGTTCTTAGTACAGAATGATCACTACTTTTACGTTTATTACTATAGATTAGTTTGCCACTCTTACCACTTCATTTAAATTGGATAATGCAGCAGATAGTCTTCTGAGTCTGGGTTCATTCCTTAAACATATAATGTGTGAAAGTTCCTCCATTTTGAGTATATCAGTAATTTGTTTATTTTTATTATTAATTATTATGTTACAGTATTACACAAATATGACATAATTGTTAAACTTTTGACCTGCTGATAAATATTAAGACTGTTTCTATTGTTTTGCTATTATTAAAAAATTCTTCTATATATTTTTATCCTTACCTGAGGGCATACTTATTGATTTTAGAGAGTAGAATGAGGGAGAGGGAGAGGGAGAGAAACATTAATGTGAAAGAGAAACATCGATTGGTTGCCTCTAGCACGCACCTTGAAAGGAGACCAAACCCTCACCCTAGGTATGTGCGCTGATGGGGAATTGAAACTGCAACTTTTTGGTTTACAGGATGATACTCCAACCAAATGAGTCACAGTGGCCAGGGTTATAAAATTTCCATTTATACATTTTTGTGCATGTATATGTTTATTAATCTTTAGCAAACATCTAGGAGTGGTATTGCTATATACTTAGTTGGGTGTGTATTTAACTGTATAAGAAGCTATTTAAATATAAGTTGTTAAATATCCAAAGTGATTCCACTACATTATACTATATTAAATAATTGATAAACTTTATAGTTTCCTACATTCTTACCAACATTTGGTATGTTTAATCTTTTAAATTTTAGTTGTGCTTATAAGCATGCAATGGTGTTTACCTGCATTTCCCCGATGAATACTTATATGCTTATTGATCTACATCTTATTGATTATTCATAGTTTTTCCCTTTATAACTATGTCTATTCAAGCCTTTTCTTCATTTATTGTGTTATTGTTTATGACTGAGCTATTTATTTATGTTGGATTTAAATCCTCTGTCAGATATACATATTGCAAGTATTTAATTCCAGTTTGTGTCTTGCCTCTTCATTTATTAAGGGTGTTTATCCAGAGCAGACATTTGAAATTTTATTAAGCCCGATTTGCCATTTTTTATTTTAAGTTAGTGGTTTTTGTGCCCTTTTTAGTAAAACAATTCCCTACCCAATGATTGTGAAGATATTCTACACTTTCTTTTAGAAATTGCCATATATAAATGTATATGACATTTATATATAGTGAAATATATATGAAAACTTCTAGGAAAATGCAAAAGAATACATAATGAGAAGAAATATGATATACATGCTTTAAATATATCTTAGATCAAATTTCCTAAGAAAAATTCCTGAAATAAATATTGGTACAGAGAAAATTTTATTGAGAAGTCCTCTTAAGCATTATACTTGTAAGGGATTAAAGGTTTCTGGACCTAGGAAAGCTTTTCAGAATTATCTCACATTCACAAAAGAATTAATATTAATGAACTCTCTAAAATCGAAACACTATTGCACTCCTGGAATAAATTCCACTTGGTATTGATGAAGTTTTCTCAGTAAAAGTCAACATGGAAAAGAACGTTTTTGGACTTTCTACAGAATAGATAAATTAAATAAAAACAAAACTAAACAAACCAAAAATTAAATAACAACAATGAAATAGTATTTTTATTTATATTTGCTAAGGAATTGTTTATAGTTTGAAACAAATTCATGTTATAGAGGTAAATCAAGTAGTTTTTATGATAATTTTCAATATAAAGCTGTGCTATTTCTCTTGGACAATATTTATTAACCCTGTCTCCACCTACGGTAAACAGAGAGTAAATGTGTACTATGTGGGAGAAAAGCCAAGAGTTAACTGACTTGTAAGTGGATGAATTTTAATAAAATAAATAGTGTTTGTATTTTTCTGTGTTGATATTACATACCCTCCATATGATATAATGAGATTGTCACTTTTCTTCTCTAGTCTTCCTTTCAAAATCCGCAATCACTGTCTAATTATAGTAACAAATTCAGGAAATCTTCTATTGAGAAACCTTCTGCAATGTACCTGACCAGGAAATTTTAATGTCGTTAACAAACTGTCAAGGTCATCAGAATAAAAAAAAAACCATCTAAGAAACTGTTACAGTCTAGAGGAGCCTAAGAAGATATGATGACCAAAATATGAAAGACTGTACTGAGATCAGGGAACAGAAAAGGTACATTAGATTAAAAAATCCAAATACATTATGCACTTTGGCTAATGATAATTTGTCAATATGGTTTCATTAGTTGATGCAAATGCATCATACAATTATAATACATTAATACAAGGAAAAAATGGGTGCCATGTAAATGGCAATTGTCTGTATAATCTTTGTAACTTTTCTGTAAGCCTAAAACTAGTCTAAAACAACAGCATATATATTTTAAAAAAACTTACACCGATTTATTTTCTATTTTTAAATGGACATTTAAAGGGATCTCAATGAAATTCACCAAAGAGGATTCTTTTGTAAGTGTAATCCTAATAGTCGCAGAGTAAGCCTATGCTTATAATAGCTATTCTGTGGTTACATTTACCCCTTTTATGCAGTTCATATGGTTCCTGGAGATATAATTAGACATATTAGTCATTTTTATATCTTACAATGTTTTAATAGCTGTTTTTCATACACATGCTGATAAAGACAATATAAAAATATCCTATTAAATATTAAAGCAAGTTATCCTTTGTTTATTATTACAGTGTTTAGATTGCTTTGGGGTATCTTTTCCTCTTTGGAAGTCATTCCAATACTTAACACATAGAACTCTACCAGCTTCACAGGCATCACAACCTAATTAAGAAAAAAGCAAGATAATAAGCCTGATTTTTCTTCATGTGGTGGAAAAAATACTAAAATACTAACAAAAAAAAAACCATTTTAAAAGGTTTACAGCAAATATCTCTGCCAAAACTTCATATACCATCGAAAGATATAGATTATATGTGGATGTTTGTTCACTGCTCTGTAAATAAACATTGCCAATGATTTTGTAGGTATTAGTTAAAACAGTTTGAGGCATAATTGAAATTCAACAAATTGCATATATTTAAAGTGTACAATCAGATATGTTTTTCTAAGATTTTATTTATCTATTTTTAGAGAGGGAAAGGGAGGGAGAACAATAGGAAGAGAAACCTAATGTATGGTTGACTCTCATGCACCCCCTACTGGGGACCTAATCTGCAACCCAGGCATATGCTCTGAGTGGGAATCGAACCAGTGACCCTTTGGTTCTCAGACTGGCGCTCAATCCACTGAGCCACACCAATCAGGTACAATTGGATATGTTTTCACATTTGTGTGTATGTGTATGAGAGAGAGAGAGCACGAAAGTAAAATCATCCCATCACCACAATCAAAATACAATTAAAATAATAAATACTTCCATCATACCAGAAGTATATGGCGTCATTTTGTAACTCTTCCCTTCCTGCACATACATCGCTCATCCCTAAGCAACCACTGATCTTCTTTCTGTTATTACAGGTGAGATTACATTACTTAGAATTTCATAGATGTGGAATAATAGAATATATAATCATTTTCATCTAGCTTTTTCATAAAGAATAATTATTTTGAGATTCACCCATTTTGTTGTGTGCAACTGATGTACATTCCTTTTTATTATTGAGTAGTATTGAATTATATGAATATATCAAGTTTGTTTTCTTGTTCATCTGTTGATACTCATGTTCCCAATTTGGGGGTAATAAGTTAGTATGAGCTTTTATGTATGAGTTTTGTATAGTTGTATATTCCTTTTTTCCTTGGAATGAAATGGTGGGATTATAGAGTAGGCATATGTTTAACTCTTAAGAAACTACCAAACTATATTGCAAAGTGGTTCTACCTTTTTCATTCTTAAATAAAGCTGTTATTTTTAAATGTAGATTACAAAACCCCATAAGTGATGAAAATATAAAATCATGATAAAAAGTAGATGAGTGATGTTTGTGCTTCCTTAGTATATTCTTGAAACTGGTATTTCTAAAATAAAAAAAACTTTTTTTATCTATAGTTTTCTAAGAATTATCAAATAGCTTCATCTGTCAAATTAGCTTTTCAAAGGTCAGAGGATTGCTCAATTTGTGGACAATCTAGGACATGTGTGGCTGGAGTTCATTGTACTACGTATTCAGTCATTCATTGATTATGTTAAGAGAATGACAAACTGGGGATCTGAGGTCCATAAAAGTGCTTCTGGGCCTGATATACATTTTACATCAAATATTGTATCCAGTACTTCTCATAGACCACATTATCCTCTGTTTCAGTCATATTATCTGACATAGCAATTACTAGATATTACCTAGCAGGGAAAAAAATATATATATATATTTCTTTTTCTAATGTTACTTTCCCTTAAGATAAACATGGGAGAGAAATAATTATAATGTTTCTAAAATGTGTACCCTAATTCCTTCATATCTAAACTTATATAGACTTAGATGTTTTCATATTGTGTTTTGTTTGTATTAATGCATTCATTGTGAGAAAACTTTCCATTTTGATCTACATATCTGTTATAGTTTTGAAATTTTAATCTATACATTTATGTTTTTATAATTAATAAGAGATGCTTTTTCATGATGTGGGGGAGGCCGAACTATGAATTTCCTCTTAACATTAGGATGGAAAAACTCCACTGACATATACCTATAGAAGCACCTGGAATATTATTCCAATGGCTAGTACTACAAACACAGCTTAGAATATTTATGACGTTAACATTTTTTAAAAGTCACACTAATAATTTAAACTTAAACTTCCCATCTTTCAATTACAATTACATTTTCCATACTTTGCATAAACCTTTACAGCACATGGCACTGTTTTGCTTTTATTTCTTCTTGATCTATTGTATTTGTTTTTGTTTTTTTGGTGTACAGTACTTGAAGAAACTTGACAAATTATAAAATATGAAATATCTATTTCAAGTGATTTTAAACTCAATTATCCACAAAACCCTAGTAGAGTAGGTTGCGTGAAATTACATTGTTGAAGATGTCATGTTAGTAATAACTGTGTGTCATGTAAGGGAGCAAATACAGTTTATATTACAGTTACAGTTTATCTGGGCCAATACAAGGACTTCATAGAAGTTCATGGACTCAAAACTTGTATTTTCCAATGAGTATAAAAATGTTTTAATGATATTGGAAAAAATTACACATTGCTGTCAAGCAGACTGTTCACATTTTCCTCTCTGCAAATTCTTAAAATTAAAAAGCTAACTCAAGACAACATGCAAATATTCACTCTGTCTATTATTATCCTTGCTTGACATTATTTTTATAGTCAGATATCTCATTCTGCTAAAGAAGAACCATTTTACCAGTTACCATCATATCTTTGAGGACTTCCTAATTTAATAACCTATAATCAAAAAGGAGATATATATTACCCTATCCATTCCATTTTAATAATCCTTCCTTTAGTCTCTTTCTTTTCCTCAGGATAATAACATCAGCTCTCTTGGATAATAAATAACTCTAATAAACATTTTAAAAAATGCCCTCTACTGAATACTGCTATAGTGACCTGCTAGTGATACTTTTTAGTCTAAGCTATATCATTGGCAGTTATAGCATCTATCACCATGCAAGAATCAATGCTCTCCACTCCTTCTAAGAAAATAAAAAATGTGACTTTCAATCCATATTTATTTCTGTTTCTCTGGACCATATTTAAGACAAGTAATTTTTTTCAGATATTGGACAATAGCTAACAGACTATAACATCTGAGAAAATGTAAGTAAGCAAAGTGAGTCTTAGAATAATCATAGCTTATCTCTGGAATCATTTTCTCATCATGGTGTGTGTTAAGTCAGAAACTGTAAAGGGTCTGAGAGCTACCCTGCTTGCAAATCAAAACATTTTATATTCATTGAAAACCATAACATAAGTTTTGAGCCCATTGACTTCAATAAAGTCCTTGTGTTTGCCTAAATGATATGTCGCAAAGTGCATCCAAACATGGACTGTATCCGCTCCCTTAATGGACAACAAATTATTGTGAAAAAGATACATATACACACATACACAAGACCTCTGGATGGAAGAACAAACTATTTATTTATGCACTGAGAATCTTCTGTCAGCCCCTCACACTCCAATTTCTTATGAGATGGTACCTATCATTTGTAGGTACTGGCACATAGGAGCTAAACACTGAAATTAGGAAACTTTTACCTTAAAGAGCAGTTGTTGGTATATCTGCTCTGCTACTTTTCAGAGGTAGCAAGAAAGACCTTTACTCTAAATGTAAACAATTCTTCATAGAGGAGAGGAGAAAAAGTCTCTAGCTTTCCTTCATCACCATGGAACGTAAACTGATGTCACTGTGTTTTATTTCTCTTAGAATGTAAGCAAATGGCTTCAATGAAGACAAGGTTTTATTTCAATCCCTCAGTACAACTGTGATTTCTAACTTCCAAGGCATGTGTATCATTCGACTTGTCTATAATTCAGCTTTCTCTTTGCAAAGAAAGCCCTCACCGTGAAGAAAAATGAAAATATTAAGAGACTGCTGTCTTTGACACTGTAGATAGATGACATCTGAGAAAAACAAAACAGCCTCATTAAATTGAAGAAAAGATATTAAAATTCAGGGTAGATGAGGTACCTAAATTTGAAGAATCTGTATCTAGAGAAGAGGGAGCTGGCTACATGATGAGAGACCTCAAACAATCTTCATTAAGGTACACTTGAGCCATATAATAAATCCATTAAGCCAAGAACGGAACAACCAGGAATTGTATGCTGAAGCTCACAAAGGGCTAGGGTATTTGAGTTCTGACTAGCTGGTATGAAGAGTCCATGTTGAACACTTGAGGCATTTCATAGAGACTCCAGAAGGTGAAAACTGTAGTAGTGAATCAAAAATAGCCAGTGTAAAAGTTACTCCAAACTTGTCTAAGAAACTTAAAAACAAGGCTGAGAAGAACTACAAAAAAATTAAATGCTTTTGAGAACGAAGGATAACACAGTTTGAAGAAACACAACAAAATAATAAAGGACAAGAAAACTTACAATGCCTAGGAAATCATCAAAATTAACTAAACACAGGGTGAAGCAGAACCACCAGACCCACACCAACAGCAACAGATACAGAAGCGGTGAGCATCACTCAACTGTTGGATAAGTACTTTAAAGCAGCGATTATAGTTGTGTTAAAATTTAAAGGAAAATATGTTAAACATAACAAGAGAAGTGAAAAATATAAAAGGGAATTCCATCTAATATGTAGAATAACAAAATATTAGGAAGTAATGCTCATTGAATGCTATACAAGAAGAAGAAATTAGTGAACTTAAAGACCAGAAAAGTTACATCAGCAATTTAGTAAACTATTTTTATGTTAAAAATAATGAAAAAAATCACATAATCATCTCTTTAAGTGCAGAAGAATATTTGGCCAAAATTAAAAATGATTCAAGATAATAAATCTTAGAAAACTAATGATAAAAGGTGATATCTTCAGTTTGATTACTGGCATCGACAAACAAACAAAAGATCCACACGGTTAATACCGTGCTTTAAAGAGCAGTGCTGAACCCCCACCACTACCACCAGGATGAAATGAGAATGCCCGCTCACGCTACTTTTATTCCACACTTCATTGGAGGTTCTCCTTGGTGTAATAAAAAAAAAAAAGAGAGAGAAATAAAAAGCATATATTGTGGAAAGGAAGAATAAAACTATCTGTATTTTCAAAGAATGATCCAGAATTTAGGATATCCAATAGAATCTATAAGAAAGTTCCTAGAAATAATAATACATTTTTAAATTGTGCAGTGTATGTTGACTACACAAGATTTGGCTTTGGCTGTTGGGCACATGGTACAATGTGCGGATCATGTGTCATAGAAATGTACACCTGAAACCAGTGTGACCATATGAACAGTGTTACCCCAACACATTCAATAAAATTAAAATAAAGTAAACCAATTGTATCTCTATCTACTTGCAACATTTGTGAATTAAATTAAAAAAGCATGATTATCATAATAAGATCCAAAATATCAAATCTACAGGGATAAATTAAAATATATATGTATATACACAACTTGAAATCCATGAAAATAGAAATATAAATAAATATAAAAGATTAGAGTCCATTAATGTATTCATACATATATGATCAATGGAATCTTTAGTAAAGTGTCAAGGTAATTCAATGGAGAAATGTATTCTTTTCCAAAACAATTTGCTGAAACAATGGGATATTCATATGGACAATTCAAAATAAAAATTAGTTTTAAGTACAAAAGTAACAACGTGAATATCAGGCATGACCATTAAAATTAAAGCTGTGCCAAAATTAAGAAAAGATAGAAACTCTTCCCCATCTTAAGTTTTCTTGGATAGAAAACAGAGAGCATCGAACAAACCAAAAAAAGGTAAATGACACTTTAAATGTAATACTTTTGCTCTTCTAAACATACTGCTAAGACATTGAAAAGGCGAGTCATGAGTTGAGAGAGTATATTTGTAAAATATACTTTAATATTTTTTTAAATTCTGGTAAGTCAATTTTAAAAATAGGCAACATATTTGGGTGTATACCCATCCATGTTCATCTCACCTGGGACCCAGCAACAGAGAAGCTACTGTCTTGAACGCCACAGATCACCATGCTGGGGAGGATGAGCCAGCTGTCTGGATAATCTAACACTAGCAATTAAATGCACTGACATAGAAGTAACATACTTCACTTTTGCTCAAACTCATTGGCCAGAATTAGTCATGTGACCACACCAAACCACCAGGGAGCTAAAAATGTAAGCCCACTCTGGCTGGAAGTGGGAAATACTTGGTGAACAGTAATTATATTAATCAACAAGTCAACCTGGTTGTTTCTAAATAAACTGTTGTATTAAATTATACAGTTTGATGAATTTTTAAATTCTTCCTAGGAATAATTCTTATAATATGTTCTTAGCTGGAAAGTTTTGGAAGATGCCTTGGGTTACAAGTCTTGAGCAATTTCAATGCTGAACTGAGATTTATGGGCATGATTGGATTTATAATAAATACAGTATGATCTTTGCTGACGTTCAGGATTAAACTCTAGTTGGTCCAACTCAGGAATCTTTGAGCATGCTAATCACACTTAAAGACATTGTCAGAAGTCTGTTCTACACTGCCTTGAGAAGTCAGAATGAATGCTGCTTTCACACTGTTTTTCTGAACACTGAATAAGTGTCGCTTTTTATCCCAACAAGCCTTGAAACTTACTAATTCCTCTCTTTGGTACATCCTTACCCACTTTCTCAGACTGAGAAGCTTATTCTCCTAGCTTCAGCTTCCAAAACACTTCTCATGTACTTCTCATGTATATTTGCTGCATTCTCTGTGTTAGCAGTACCTTCATATAAAACTAGTACATAGTACATCTCTGCTTATACTAAAACTGTATCTCTACCAATGTCCTGTTCAATGTTTTAATAATGGCCCTAAGTTTTTCAGTTTTACAAGATTCACATGCATTATAACTGTAGTCACCCACATGAAGTATGTCACTTGTTCAGTAAGTATTCACTCAATCAATAAAGACATGATTGCAGAGGAGAATGAAGAAACAGCTGTTCAAAAATATTTTCCATCTAAAAATCATATGACAAAATAATGTAATAGGATACAAACACATAATTTCATGACCAAAAATTGGTATACTAATAAAACATATTTTGTAAAAAGTTGGTGAAAAGAACTTAGATTGCTTAAACTGCTGATTCATAGAACTTTACATGCACTGAAGAGGATGAATTAAACTTCAAAACTTAACATAAGTACTTTAAATATATTAAAAATAATTTTACAGGGATTTGGGATAGTAGACAAGGTGGGACAAAAGTAAATTTACAGTTATTTATAAGGGCAGTAATATAATAATTAATAAATAATAACACAAGGATAATTACAACTACAAACCACTTTTGCTCCACCATGTATAACAAGAAAACAGGCTCAAAATAAATTCCTAAAGCATGTTTTCAGAGAACAGGGCTTGTTAAAAATCCCCAATAAATTCAAAGCCACATCTCCATCATCTTGTTTTTTAATATGTTTTGCATTTGGCCTTTAGGCAAGTCTGAACTCATTCTTATTTATTGAATTAACTATAATAAGGAATTTCCTCATTTCAGTGAAGGAAGGACTAAAAAAAGAAAGTCGAGGCAAGGGAGGATAGTAATCTAGAAGAAACACACAACAAAGCCATTCTGCTGAAAATGCAGAATGATTCTGTCACCTGCAGATTCCTGTAGAATGAGGGTGGACAAGTTCCTCTATACCTGACTTTTAGGTCAGTTCAGGGCCTTTTCTGAAGATCTTGAAAAATCCTCTGGGCTGAAGTGTGAATGATGCAAACTAAATGCCAAAATAGTGATAAGAGTCATGGAAAGCATCTCACACTATATACATATGTGGTAATTTAAAAAGAGATTTTATAAGTGTTAAGTGGTGCAACTAGTATTCAGGAAGTCCTACCAAATGAATGAATAATAATAAATATGAATTCCCTTGGGTCAAACAAGCATGTCCTAAATTGAGACCAAGTCCTTCCAGGCTGCTTTAAAGCATTTATCTGAAATGCTTCAAAGAGTATCCTTTTCAAAGTATTTTGCAGACAAAAAAAAATGTAATTTATCAGACACAAATTATTTCTTTCTAGGTAAAGGCTTATCTTAAAAATAAGATCTCATTTTTGGGTCACAAGGTTCTGTATGATGTGAGAAGATATATTAAATCACTATTTATATTTAATAAGTTACTATTGTTGAGGTTATTAATATATTCTGGTAAAAGTTTTAAGCAACATAATTAAGGATTTAAAATTTAAAATGGCTTTCTTATGATAGCTGGTAAGCCTTGCTACTAAAATTAATTTTCTGCCTGCATGCTAGAATGTGATATTATATTTTTTCTTTTGAGGAAAAGGGAAACATGAGAATTGTAATTTAAACTTTCCCTTGTATTTCATCTTTAAGGCATTATGTTTTTTGCATGTATTATACCTTAACAAATTGTGAAAGAATACTACAAAAAAGTCTAGTCTTACAATATACTAATATCACACTTTTGCCTTTCTATTCACAGTAAAAGACTATCTTTTTAAGCTGATTAATCTCGCCCAGGTGCTGGAGATTATCTAAATGCTTCCATCCCTAACACTCTGTTTAAATAATGGCTTTGCATCCCATTGTGCTGCTCAGGTATTTTTATGTTCCCAAATTAATAAAGGAATGAATAATAAAGCTGTCTTTAACTCATATCTTTTTTACTGTAGGCAGTGATTTTATGTTTTTGATCAATTACTCCTTTTCAGGTTAGTTTAAAAATTAAATCAAAGCAAAAATACCCTTGCCAAACTTAGTTTACAAGATGAGGTGGATAGAATTCCTGAAGATTTTAGAAGTGCATCATCATCTTGGAACCTAACCTTTAGAAACTTGGCCTTGGCCCAACTAGGTATAGCGCCTGTTGACATTTTCATTTTATTCTAAATGTGTCTTTGAAAATCACTTCTTTTTAACTTCAAGAGAAAGGAAAAATCTTTCATATGCAATTCCAGAAGGTGAAATTACCTTAGTGTCTTGACACTTGTTCCTCTCCCCTGCAAACTGTATCTTTGACTTCACACATTCTCTCTCTCTATCGTAAATTAAGCACATATGCTGGAGTGAATACCTGAAGTACAATACAATTGTAATTTGTGTCACCCATCTGAAATAAAGGTCTAGGGTAAAGTACTGGAAGAAAACATCATTCCATGGGGTGAATACTCTTGTGAATTTTCTTACAAGTCAGGTAATTTAAACATAGACCCCATCTGGACTGGCTCAGTGGATTGAGCACCAGTCCTCAAACCAAAAGGTCGCTGGTTCGATTCTCAGTCAGGGAACATGCCTGGGTTGTGAGCCAGGTCCCCAGGGTGTGTGAGAGGCAACCACACATTGATGTTCCTTTCCCTCTCTTTCTCCCTCCCTCTCTAAAAAACAATAGATAAAATAGTTTTAAAAAAGAAATTTAACTCATAGAAAATGGTTTTCATGTTTCTAGGTCTCTCTTTTCATCCCTCCAACAATCCTACGGATTTAGGATTTCTCCTGACTTATCACTAAAAGAAAAAAAGAAGAGTGAACTTGTGTGAGATGTCCCCTAAATTTGCTATTACCCATACGGTGTTCAGCATATTTTCTGCCACAATCTAAGCACTCTAAAAACATTACTCATCAAAATTATTTTAAGCTTTTTATGGAAACTAAAAAGTACACTCTACTGGTGGAATGCCTCTAGTTATTTATATGCCACAAAGAAATTGAGCCATGGCAAGACAGCTGAGGATAAAACTGGAAAGTGTAAAGTAGTTACAATACGTTCAACTGAAGAAACGATCCAAAGCTTGTTTTATTTCTACTTGTTTTATTTAAGGTAAAGATAATATCAAGGAAAGTAACATTCTCATCTAATACCTTTTCTGCCTCTTCAACTGTACTTTCAAACATGGCTGATAGCTCTGAACAGGGTGTGCATGATCAGTCATTTGACAGATGCGTGCCATTTCCAAAGTGAATCACTTTTATTAAGATATATTGTGAATGGCATTTTACCCTAAAGCCTGGCATTTTAGAGGTCAGAATAGTACTTCTGCTAAAAATAATGTTAGGCTATGGCTCTTACCAAATAATAAGCACCTGCCATTGTACATATAGAAAAAGGAAGTGAAATTCTTTTCATGTCAAAGATTTAATTCTCTTCTTTTCTGTT
The DNA here is from genome assembly GCA_004027475.1 of Anoura caudifer. Classification (NCBI taxonomy): domain Eukaryota; kingdom Metazoa; phylum Chordata; class Mammalia; order Chiroptera; family Phyllostomidae; genus Anoura; species Anoura caudifer. Next base: position 136,149 of record PVKU01002514.1, on the reverse strand, counting down.
TTATGACCAAAACTGCTAAGCACCTTACACATCCAATAAATGGAACAATACCTCATTGTCATGCTAGGAATTGTAACCCTTATATCGTTCTACTTCATACCATCCCAACCAACTGCTGAACAAGTTAGTTTTCCTTCCCTAAAGGGACACTGGACACATTTTCATAATGAAGTATAGGCTTATTTTGAAAGAAAATTATTATTTAATAAGGATAAAGATCATCAGTATAGGTTAAGCAAAAGAAATGTAAATGTCAGACTAGGAGGAATAACAAAGAAAAAATAAAATAGTTTAGGTCAATGATTGAGCCTGAAACTATTATCATTTTATGTAAATTAATTTGATATTAAATAAATAATAAGTATTCCATTTAGGGAGTTTTTTTCCATATAACAGAAATATAATTCCTTATGTAAAAGCAAGAATAATATTTTTCTATAAAAGTATTGTCTTTTCAATATGCATGTACATTACAACTTTATCTTCATATATATCTGATTCTCTAAGGTTGGATGAATTATAGGGTGGGGAAAGAAAAAGGAAGAAAGAAAAATATAGGAAATAGAAAATACAGATTATTTGTTTTAATTACTTAGAGTATACCCACTAACAAGGAAAATAAAATAAGCTCAGAAACCACAGATAATGCACATCAAACCTGATAGCAGTTGTGGTTTTCTGGTCTTATTCATTAATTAATTCCAGACATATTTATTGAGCAATCACTGCATAGAGGTTACTGTCCTTGACCCTGACAACATAGATGAATAAGTCACAGTTCTTTATACCAAATGTCTAAGAGAAAGATGAATTTATAACCAGATACATATAATAAAGTGAGTTAGGATCAGAATATAAAGTGCATATGGATTAACAACCGGAGAATAAAGGGAGATTCATTACATCTTCATCACTTAGGGAAAGGGAAGAGAATCTCATTAACACATACTGGTCTACCATAGAGGTAACGAGTGAGTTGGGATTTTAAAGAAGTCTATAAATTTACTACACAAAGAATCTCCCAGAAAGCCTGTCCAAAAGAAGAGAGGTGTGACTTATTGTACTATTGCTGGATCATGGAGTGCAAAAGGAGAATTGATAGATGATGAATGTGAAGTGAACCAGAACATTGAAGCCCTTGCCTAGAATGCAAGGCATCCTGGGCTTTAGTCTTTGATCTGGGGAGTGGAAGGATTTTAACTTGGAGAGCAGCACAGTATACAAAGCCTATGGTTGGAAGAGAGAGGAATTTGATAAATGTACAAATATTACCGTACTTGATAAAAGCTCCATGTAAAGAGTCTGGAGACTGGGTTGTTACTTAGAATTCGTAAAACTTATTTGAAGCCAATGCTATAGTGAACTTTAACACTTTAGTCTTTCTAACAAATCATTTTTATTCTTTTTCAATTGTTATTCTATTATAGTTATCCCTATTTTTCTCCCTTTGCCCTCCTCCGCTCAGCCCACCTCCTGGTCCCACCATCAATCCCCACACCATGGTTCATGTGCATGTTCTTTGATCCTTTCCCCCTTCTTTCCACCATTATGACCCCCCTCTGCTCTGGCCATTGTCAGTCTGTTCCATGTTTCCTTGCCTCTAGTTCTATTTTGCTTGTTAATTTTTCTTGTTTGTTAGACTTCTCTTATAAGTGAGATCATAAGGTATTTGTCTTTCACTGACTGGCTTATTTCACTTAGCATAATATTCTCCATTGTTTGTTGATTTATTAATGATAGCCATTCTGAGGTGTGTGAGGTGATATCTCATTGTGGTTTTAATTTGCATCTCTCTGATGGCTAGTGGTGTTGAACATCTTTTCACGTGTCTATGGGTCCTCCTTGGAGAAGTGTCTGTTCAGGCCCTTTGCCCATTTTTTAATTGGAGTGTTGAGTGTATGAGTTCTTTATATATTTTGGAGATTAAACACTTGTCCTGTGTATCATTGGCAAATATGTTCTTCATAGAGTTGGTTCCCTTTTCATTTTGATGATGGTGTCTTTCTTTTTCAATCAGTGAGAGCAACCACATGATGCCAGCTAACTTCTCTTTTAAGAGAAAGGTGTAACTGTTAACATACACAAGTACATTCCCCTTTCTAATGGGAGTTTACCGATATTCAAGAAGAATAGTTTGGTTTGGAGTTGTTGATTTAAATAAGCTATAATTGTTTAACATAACATTTATGTTTATTTACTGCTGCTTTGAGGCAATCACTTTAGATGCTTTATTTTACTTAACTATTTAACTCATCTTCTACATATTTTTATTTAATAAAATGGGTAATTTTATTTTTTTCTTTCTTTATGGTTTTTAATGTTACACATTTAGGGGTAATATTTATACACATAAATCAAAACATTATAATTGCTATTAATTTATGCCAACCATTTTACTGGGCATGGAATAACAAAGAAGCAAGATTTTAAATGTCCAAGGTACAAAATGTATTCTTTCCTTTAGAAAAGAAGATAATTATATATGAAAAAATCCTACGGAATAATTAAATGTCATACTACCTGGTAATGTTAATTAAGTCTCAGAACAATAATGGAGAAAAGGGTAACATCAGTAACAATTAGAATCATTTATCTAAAAAAAAGACTTAAAATGGAGATGGTATTTACACTACAAAAAAGAGGAGAGAGAACTTTGTAGTCTAATTCTTAAAAGGATAAAATATTCATGTTGTTATAGAAAGCCACATTTTATTCTTGCTAATGGCTAAATAATATTTCATACAGACACACACATACACACACAAATGTATATCACATTGTCTTTACTCACTCACCCATCCAAAAATAAACAGGTTGTTTCCACATCTTGGCTATTGTAGATAATGCTGCAGTGAACATGGGGTGCATATGTCTTTTCGTGTTAGTGATTTTGTTTTCCAATCTACCTCTGAGCACCTGAAGTTACTCAAGTTCCCATTAAACTCAGACCTAATTTAATTAACATCAGGCCCAATTTTGTTAACATGACAAGAACTTGCACCAATGTTAATTCCATATCAAATGTCTCCATTCATTATTCTAAATATAATAATAACTTTAGACATTATGTCAATCATAGTAGGAGAATGTGGAAAACTTAATCAAACCTAACTATAAAAATTATAGTCTATTCATCAACTGTTAAGGAAAGATGAATAATAGCTATTATAATTTATAACCCAAAATCCTAAATTTACTAACTTACATTATAATAACACTCACTACATTTATATTATTCACATATAATTTATTACAACATTATGACTCTCATACATATGAAATAACATATTTTTCTTAATCCTCACCTGAGGACATGTTTATTGATTTTAGAGAGATAAGGAGAGAGAGAGACAGAGAGTGATAGAGACATCAATGTTTAGAAATGAGAATGGGAGATTTACAGGTATTGGGAAGAAGGGGGGGCATGTTTGGCAGGAAAATCTCCCCAGTGACTCAGAAACAATGGGACACAAAGGGTATCCAGCTAATAAGCATTTGCCTGAAGCCCCACCGTTTACCATAGTTCATTCAAATCAGGCTAAAACAGCATCCCAAAAATCTTCTTTCTGAAGCGGGTTTCTCTGTTTGAACTTTTTGGTCAAGAAAGGGAGGAGAGTCAAAGGATCTTTCTGAGTCTTTTGTTTCTTAATAAGCAGCTTAAAATTAATATCTCCCCAAACAGATTTAATATGGCAAGATTTTGGTTCCTTCAAGGCCTACAATTTTTTTTAAAATTACAAAAGAAATCTCATGCCACCTGCCAGTTATTCCATTAATGAGTTCTTACAGCTATTTCCAGTTGTTCCTGATCTTAGTTTGCAGCCGCCTGTCTCTGTTTCTTTGTATGACATTGATCCTGTCCTCATTCACCTGTGGTTTGCGAAATCCTTGTTCATCATTCTCCTGTTTCTAATGGAAGTGAATTCACATTAATTCAATAGGAATTACTTCAGAATCTATAATAATCAGATGCTATCTGAGTTAGTTTACCAGTCTTCTAGCCAAAGCACACTTTTTATATAGTAAAGTAAGCAATATAAAAACTAGTTCAAAGAATATAATTAAGAAATTAAATTATTTTCATATATTCTCAGGGCCAGAGAAATACATTCATATAAAAACAATTTAAGTGCTATTTTCTTCATTTTTTTCATTAAATAGATCCTTACAAAGGAAAATTTATTTTATAAAATATATTTTTCAAAATATCTTATGTCATCAGATCAATAACAGTTAGTGGAAGGGAATGATTAATTTTATCAATTTAAGCAAATTTATAAATTATTTTTATTAATTCACAGAAATATCCATATTAAAATTATTTATCATTAACTTTGCTTCTTATTTCTGTTCAATAATTCTGATGGTTTTATAGAATTATTTTTACTGTTTTAAAAATTGCAATGCTGTTTTTTAATATTCATATATTAAACAATAATAGTACAGTTTAGTTTTACATGTGCATTATGGGTTGAATTGTGTCCCCTCAAAATTCATGTGTCAAAGCCCTAAACTCATAATCTGACTTTATTTACACCTAGACCTGTAACATGTGATTAAATGAAAAGGGGTCATTAGGGTGCACCTTAATATAACAGTGTCCTCATAAGAAAAGGAGATTGGGACATACAGAGAGACACTGAGAATAACCATGTGAAGAGGCAGAAACAAGGCAGTCATCTGCAAGCCAAGAAGGGCCTCAGGGAAAATCAAGCCTACCCACACATTGATCTTGGATTGACAGCCTTCAATATTATGAGAAAATAAGTCATGCCATCCAGTCTGTGTGCTTTTGTATACCAACACTAGCAAACTTATCAAATCAGTTTTCTTAAGGTGTGAGTATTAGTACTCTTTACTCAGGTAATTTGATGTCAGATTAGTTGGTGTGGGAAATCATGTGCCTTCTATCCAAACCAGTGCAGGTAAAAATCCTAACTCAACTACTTAGCAGTTGCCTAACTTACTAAAAACAATGAACTCCAATAAGCCCATTCTTAAACGGGAATAACTGCATCCACTCCCTAAGACTGTCTGAAAATTAAATGAGTTTACATAAACTAATGAAAGTCATTAATGTTACTGACCATTTTTTAAATAGAAAAGAATACTCCCTGACTGGCGTGGCTCAGTGGATTGAGCTGGCCTGCAGACCCAAAGATTGCCAGTTTGATTCGAAGTCAGGGCACATGCCTGCGTTGCAGGCCAGGTCACCAGTTGGGGGTGTGAGAGAGGCAACCGAGATTTCTGTTTCTCTCCCATATCATGTTATTTTCCCTCTTTTTCTCTCTCCTTTCTTCTCTCTCTAAAAATAAATAAAATCATTAAAAATAAATAGAAAAGGATACTTAGTTTGGGAAAACTTCTTCTTAACTAAAATATTTACTAAATTATTTTTAAATTGATTTGATGAGACTAGACCTTGTTTCCTTTCTTACCCCTTGGTTATCTTCTTGAATAGCTCTTATTTATTCATGATTACCTGTGTAAAATCTCTGTGCTGTTCATTAACAATAATTTTTAAAACACCACAAACCTCACAATACATTAACAATAAGTGAAAATACCAAATATATTGATAACTTATAGGTATGTTTTGTTTATTTTTCAAGATTGTTAAGACTTATAGAAATTTAAAAAATGTTAATTCTTTAATTTTATGCCTGTGTTGTCCTATTTAAATTTAAACTATTTTATTAAATTAATATTTTAGTTTCTTAGTTACACTAGCCATCATGCTCAATTGCCACATGTAGCTAAAATCTATGTCAATTAGTGCAGATATGGAACATTTCTATAATCTCAAAAGATTTTCTTAGCTTGTGTGGTTAGTCATTAACAGCTTTAATGACCACACAAAACAAAGTTCAAATAATTAGGTAAGGAAAACAAGAGGCTTAAATTCTTTTATTATTGCCACTCATTTCCTACAAAAGCTTTAAAGTATTCATAAAATAATATATATACTTCATTCTGAGAATATGAAATATACACAATTCTCTGTATTAAAAAGAAAAAGTATTACAAAGTATTACAAAGGAAAGTTTTCTGTTTTATAATAAAATTGAAAATGTGTCAGTAATCCTGGCTTCATTTCCTTTTTGATAATCATGGAAACAGATAATTAAATGATGTTTATTAAAACCCCTCTGGCACTGAATATTCAAAATAATGTGTTTCCCATTATTGGATATCAAAGAAGAAAGAAATGAATAGTTGAGAGATCTTTCAAATTAATTCATCCTATTAAAATGTCTATCCATGGATATTGGTTTTTATTATATTCTGCAGCCTACAGGATTACAATATTATAGAAATATCTCATCTAGTTGAAAGTAAATGAAAACGGATACTCACGATAATCAGCCAAACCATTTCTGAGAAGAATTCTTTGTAATACTATTTCTTTTCATTTTTTAACTGATACCAAAAAAAGTAAAATAATAGATTAAATAAGAATCATTATTATATTCTTCCAAGGACAGTGATATCAGTACATTAAATTTACCAACAAAAGTTTAAAATATTTTATCAATTAGTGTTATTATAAAGTAGTATAAATTTATTTTTATGATCTCTCAGGTTTTTTAATGAATAGATTTTATCTATTAAGAAGTTTTAGATTTACAGAAAAATAAATAGAAAGTACATAGCATTTCCATATCCTTTTCACTCCTTCACCCATTTCTATTACTATTAACATTTTTCATCAATGGGGTACATTTGTCACAATTGATAAGGTATATTAGTACATTGTTAGTAACTAAAACTCATAGTTTATACTAATGTCCTCTGTGTTATACATTCTTTGGGGTTTGACAAATGTAAAATGACATGCTATATTATACAAAATAGTTTCACTGCCTTAAAATCCCCCTGTGCTACACCTACTCATCTTATCATCCTTCCCCCTAAAGCCCCAGAAAGTACTGATTTTTTCCTGACTCTGTTTTTTTCCCTTTCCCAGGACAAAAACAAACAAATAAGCAAAAGAACAAAACTATTCTCCCAGGAAGAAAAACACTATACAACTATTATGTAGTTGTGTCATACCAACTATATTCCCAATGGTATATAGTTGGTATTATACAGTAGGTTGCCTCCTCATACTGACTTCTTCCACTTTGCATTTTTTAAGTTCCTTTATGTTGCTACATAGCTCACTTATTTTTTTTAAGATTTTATTTATTTGTTTTTGACAGAGGGGAAGGGAGAGAGAAAGAGAGGGGGAGAAATATAAATGCATGATTGCCTCTAGCACACCCCCTACTGGGGACCTGGCCAGCAACCCAGGCATGTACCCTGACTGGGAATCAAACCAGCAACCCTTTGGTTCACAGGCCAGTGCTCAGGCCACTGAACCACACCAGTCAGGGCTAAATTTAAAAAAAAAAAAATTACGGTCTACCGGAATTTTTAAGTTGTATTTTGGAATAATAGATGATATTACAAAAGTACTGCCAAAAATAGTCATATGTTCCTAACTCAACTTCTCTAATATTCATTCTAACCAAAGTCCAATGATCAAAACTATAAGAGTAGCACTGGTGCAGTGCTGTTAACTGAGCTACACACTCTGTTACTATGCCATCAATTTTCCCACTAACATCTTTCTGATTCAGATACAGGATCCTCTTGCCTGTAGCATACAACCTGGTGTCCAATCAAGAAAGGAAATCAGGCAATTCTGCTGTAATAACGAGGGAAGAGAAGTCTAATCTTATTCTATAGAAAATCTACCAAATTTTTTCTTATCTGAGTTTTTATATATAGACTAATTTGGACTTATTTGACTCTCTAATCTTAGAGTATTATTAGATAATCTTTGCAACTCTTCTCCTCAAATAACAATGTTTTAAGAAAAGAATAAAGTGTAATTTTCTCTTTTGAGTAACCTGTTTTGGGAATTTGTCACTGCTGTACCTGATCTTACCCACCTTTCATTCTCATCAGCATACTTTGCACATTTTGCTCCTACTCTTCTGGTAACCTCATTTCTGTCTCACAGACTTAGCTTACAACTTTGTTTTCACTGGCTTTGCCTTTATCTTACAACATTCTTTCTAAGTCCTAGATGTTTTAAAGGTTTGCGCCATGGTAAGGGGTCTCTGTTAGAAGCAAGAGGGGTTGGACTTTTTCTTTAAACACAAAACTGTTTGGGAAAGCATGTAATAACAGAAAAGAAGTTATTTGTTACTCCCTTTATGAAAAGTGGGGTTAAGAAGTAAGCAAGCCAAATGAACAAGAAGTCTTGGAAACTGTGGACATAAGTATTTTAATAGAATGAGTGAGATGAGACAGGACCCAAGTTTGCTGGGAGTAAGTTTTGTATGTGGAGCACAGACTCTGACTATAAGAAGTAGGTGTGCATCTATGTGCTTTTTTAAAATCAACTATTCCCAAATATTTATCTGCAACATTTTATTCTTCTTGTTCTTTTTAATTATGTGGACAATTTTTTTGAAAATTTCAAAAATATTTAAAAAACAAACAGAGCACTTCAGGCCAAGATGGAGGTGAATGCAGACACACTGTGCCTCTTCTCACAACCAAAATTAAGGACAACAAAGATTTAGAAACAAGAAAACAACCAGAACTCAAAAAATCAAACTGTTTGGAAGTCCAACAACGATTCATCCAGACCGGTAAGAGGGGCGGAGTCGAGGCAGGAAAAAGCGGAGGTGCGGACCAGGCACGCAGGCAGCAGCGGCTGGCAGCCCCCAGGTGCACAGGCGGCGACTAGCAGATCCCAGGCATGGGGTGGCAACTGCGCAGAACCAGTGAGGCCGCACAAGGCAGCTGGCTGACCGGGTGGTTCCACATTCACGCGCAGATAATCCAGGCAAAGGGGAAGCGGTGAAAGGAACTGGAATCTGAGAGTGAGTAAAGCAAGCGCCATTATCTCCTCTCAGACCCCGCCCCCACATACAGCGTCACTACCCAGCGACTGGGCTGTCCCGCCCTGGGGAACACCTGAGGCTCCACCCCTTACTATATAACAGCCACGACTAGACAAAACAAAACAAAACAAAACAAAAAAAAAACAGAAATGAAAATGGCTCAAACCAGAGAACAAATCAAAGCCCCAGAGCCAATTTATCTAAGCAATGAAGAGATTGCCAACCTATCAGATGCACAATTCAAAACCCTGGTGATCAGGATGCTTACAGAATTGGTTGATTTTGCTCATAAATTAGATGAAAAAATGAAGGCTACAATAAGTGAAATGAAGAAAGATGCATGGGGAACCAACAGAGATGAGAGGAAAACTGGGACTCAAATCAATGGAGTGGACCAGAAGGAAGAAAGAAACAACCAAACAAAAAAGAATGAAGAAACAAGAGTTCAAAAAAATGAGGAGAGGCTTAGGAACCTCCAGGACATCTTTAAACGTCCCAACATTCGAGTTATAGGGGTACCAGAAGGGGAAGAAGAAGAGCAACCAGTGGAAAACTTATTTGAACAAATAATAAAGGAGAACTTTCCCAATCTGGCAAAGGAAATAGTCTTCCAGGAAGTCCAGGAAGCTCAGAGACTCCCAAAGAAGTTGGACCCGAGGAGGAACACACCAAGGCACATTATAATTACATTACCCAAGATTCAAATGAAGGAGAGAATTCTAGAAGCAGCAAGGGATAAGGGGACAGTCACCTACAAAGGAGTTCCAATCAGACTGTCAGCGGATTTCTTAAAAGAGACCTTACAGACAAGAAGAGGCTGGAAAGAGGTATTCCAAGTCATGAAAGTCAAGGACCTACATCCAAGATTGCTCTATCAGCAAAGCTGTCATTTAGAATAGAAGGGAAGATAAAGTGCTTCTCAGATAAGGTCAAGTTAAAGGAGTTCATCATCACCAAGCCCTTATTATATGAAATGTTAAAGGGACTTATCTAAGAAAAAGAAGATAAAAATGTGAACAGTGAAAAGACAGCAAACTCACAGGTATTAACAACCATACCTAAAACAAAAGCCAACTAAGCAAACCACTACAACAGGAGCAGAAACACAGAAATGGAGATCACATGGAGGGTTAGCAACAGGGGAGTGGGAAGAGGAGAGAGGGGGAAAAGGTACAGAGAATAAGTAGCATAGATGGTAGGTAGAAAATAGACAGGGGGAGGGCAAGAATAGTGTGGGAAATGTAGAAGCTAAAGAACTTATGACAAATGGGCATGAACTAAAGGGGGGAATGTGGGTAGGAGGGGGTATGCAGGGTGGAGGGTAATAAAGGGGGGAAATGGGACAACTGTAATAGAATAATCAATAAAATATAATTAAAAAATAAAAATAAATAAAAAACAAACAATTACTCATCCTTTATAGATGTGGTTCTCATTAATGCAGTGATAAGAAGGGTGGAATTTTCATAACCACATTCACCACTCAAGGAGAAGCCATTAAACCAATTAGGATGAAGCTTTGTTGTTTGAAAAAAGAAATTTATATGAACATCTCAAATGCATTGAAGATAGTAAGCATATTCACCTTACGTTAAAGTCTTCAAGTAGCATTATAGTTTTTACATTTATTAAACAATGTTGAAACACTATCTTCTAAGTTCATTCTTCCCCAAGTCTTTTTTGTATCTGTAAATTTGAAGCCTACAGAAATATTGAAATAGCTTCCTTTCTTCCCATCCTGCTGGTGCCTCTCTTCTAAACTGAATCTTACAATAGTGACCAGTATCCTGTTAAAAAAACATAAAGTAATCAAATTACTTCCTTGGTTAGATACATTATAGTATCCTGTTGATACTGAATAAAACACTGATTCCCTGCAGTGGCCTGAAGACATTATTTACAGGCTCCAAAGTCATCACTACCATCCATACTCACGCTTCACTTTCTGATAATTTCTGTAACACATTACATTTTCTCAGCATCGGCTAAAAGTTGGTTTTAAAAAATAGCCTTCTTATCCAAGTGTGTCCTATTCTGATAAACAAAACCCAAAACAAAATCTGTTATCTCATAGTCCACATAACATTTTTTCACCCAATGAAATTTCCCACACTATAAAATTCAGCAATCATTCACAATAAAACACACCTTATTTTACTTTCAGCCATTTTCTAAGATGTATTATTAAATAAGTTTTTCATGGAACTTTACAGAGGTAAAATCTTAAGGAAAATAGAATTTATTTTATACTATCAGCCACTCAATATTTTAGTCTGTCAATGAATAAAATTGTCTCATTTATTCTGCTATAAATTTCAGATCTGAGTTTGAGCAAAAAACAGTCATTTTTAATATTAGACAAAGTCCATGAAACTGAATATATTGCCTTTCTATCTTCATTCTTATAATATATTTTCTAAAATTGTTTTAAAGTTATCTGCAGAGATTGTGAGCAGATATAAACAAATTTCTGGGGTTGGTTTAATTGTAACAAATATGTTTGTTTAAAAGTACTCTTCTTAAACTATTTATATACATAAAAGCTTTTTGTTAAAAAAAAGTACCCTTACATTGATAACAACGTTGATGACATTGTCCAGATGCAGTAAATTATTGAATTTGCATGTTGTCTATATCGCTTAATATTCTAAAAAATAACATTAATAATGATGAAAGATTATTCAGAACTAGAGCTTGGGTAATGTGTTACTATTCTGTTTAAAGCATTTATCATGGAAATGAAAGTATTTAATTTATTATTTTGGCATTATTAGCTTTATATACAGTAATTTCATGTGGTTAAACTTGTTTTTATTGAATAGACTAGATTTGTGGAAAATTAATGAGGCTAAAACAATAGCACAATTGTTATAGAGTTTACAAGAGAAGTTTGCTATTGAAATTAATGTAGTTAATATAAATATTAACATGGGGAGGAGAAGAGAAGTTAACACTAGGTCAGTCTATTTAGTCACACAAAAATAAAAGGTTTAAGAAATGTTTTGCGTATTTAAATATTTGAATTTGGTTTAAAATAATTGAACTGAATGTGACTTAATTCATAATTCCAATGTTGACCAAAGAGAACTAAAACATATAATAAAGGGTGTAAAAACTCTATTCAATGAATGGACTTCGGAGTCAGGTAGGTCTGGTTAGGAATCCTGGTTTAAGCCTCATTTTCTGTATGACCTCAGGAAGAATACTTACCACGTTTAAGCTTTAGTCTGGTCATCTGAAAATACCTCACTAGATGGGTTTAGAGATTAATGAAGCAAATGATGTACAATGATTCATATATTCGATGAAATATGTACTGAACTCTCTGTAAGTGGTAGGTATCCTACTGCCATAAACAATGCCATCCCGTCCTCTGGTAAATCTTCCTAAGGTTGATATGGCTTGTGTCCTGCAGAGAAAATAATGAGTCAGAGAGCTGTGGCTTTATCAGTGTGCCATTCTTCAAAGTACTGAAAAAGGTTATAGAGTGTACTTCAAAAGATTTATTCATCCCAGTTTATTCCCACTAAAAGAAATACACATTCAAAGAAAAATGAGAATGAGAGCCCTGACTGGTGTGACTCACTGTGTTGGGCGTCACCCCACAAACCAAAAGGTCACCAGTTTCAATTCCTGGTTTGGGCACATGCCTGGGCTATGGGCCAGGTCCCTGGGTAGGCAACCAATTGATGGTCCTCATCCTCTCTTATTTCTAAAAACAAATAAATAAGAGCTTCAAAAGCACAATAAGAAATGTCTTAAAAATACAGGACCAGGTATCAGTAACAAGATACGTCTATCCCCTGACGCACTTTTCTTACCACAGTGGGTATCCAGCCTAGAAGAAAATCCCAGCTGAAGTAGGATTGTGAACAAAGCAATGTGTGATGGCGAACAATGCAAGAGCAATGTCATGATTATGGATAAAGGATTGAAACAACAGAAAAGCAAGTTTATTGTATCAAATTAATAAACTAAAAATGTGAAGATAACATCATTTTACTCATTAAAAAAGTTCTATTTGTGGAATCAAAATAGATGGCCATTTTTTCTTCACTTTTAAACCCTAAAGGATTTTACATGGGGGTAGGGGAATGGAACAACCCTAATAAGTTAAGGAAATGGTGGCTTAGAGTAATACAATAAAATGATCTTATGAATATTTATACAGAGGCTGAAAACTGATTATGAAAAAAATTAAATTGTTAAACATTTGTTGAAATGTTAATCACAAAGGAGCACGACTCAAAATTTTCATGTAGCATCCACGTGTGTTTTTACTGAGTTTTGATATATTCTATGTGAAGATGATGGTACTAGGAAACACTTGTTCTTTTTAAAATTGCCCTTAATGTATCCATTAATATTGTTACAATTAATACAATTCAGAGAACAAAAAAAACAAAAAAACACCTTGTGTGAGTTATCAAACTCTATACATCTTCTCTTGGTAACTCTTGGGGGATATTTCAATTATTCATTTAAAACGGAAAGATCGTTCTGACTGGTGTGAAGTGGTATCTCATTGTGGCTTTAATTTGCATCTCCCTGATAGCAAGCAATATTGAGCATCTTTTCATGTGTCTCTGGATCCTCTGTATGTCCTCCCTGGAGAAGTGTCTGTTCAAGTCCTTTGCCCATTTTTTAATTGGGTTGCTTGTCTTCTTAGAGTGGAGTCATGTAAGTTCTTTATATATTTTGGAGATTAAACCCTTGTCTGAGGTATCATTGCCAAATATGTTTTCCCATACAGTTGGTTTTCTTTTAATTTTAATACCATTTTATTTAGTTGTGCAGAAGCTTTTCCTTTTGATGAGATCCCATTTGTTTATTCTTTCCTTTATGTCCATTGCTCTAGGGGACATATCAGTAAAAATGTTGCTACATGAAATATCTGAGATTTTCCTGCCTATGTTCTCCTCTAGGACTTCAATGGTGTCACGGCTTATATTTAAATCTTTTACCCACCTTGAATTTATTTTTGTGTATGGTGTAAGTTGGTGCTCAAGTTTCATTATTTTGTTGCATGTAGCTGTCCAATTCTCCCAACACCATTTGTTGAACAGAATATTTTTACTCCATTTTGTGTTGCTGCCCCCTTTGTCAAATATTCATTGACCATAGAGACTTGGGTTTATTTCTGGGCTCTCTGTTCTGTTCCATTGGTCCATGCACCTGTTTTTATGCCAGTACCAGGCTGTTTTGATTAGAGTGGCCATGTAATGATCAGAATGGCCATCATAAACAAAGCAACAAACAACAAGTGTTGAAGAAGTTGTGAAGAAAAGGGGGCCCTAGTGCACTGTTGGTGGGATTGCAGACTGGTACAACCACTATGGAAAACAGTATGGAATTTTCTCAGAAAACTAAAAATGGGTCTGCCTTTTGACCCTGCAATTCCACTGCTAGGATTATATCCTAAGGACCCTGAAACACCAATCCAAAAGGACCTATGCACCCCTATATTCATAGCAGCACAATTTACAATAGCCAAGTGCTGGAAGCAACCTAGGTGCCCATCAGTAAATGAATGGATCAAAAAACTATGGTACATTTACCCAGTGGAATTCTAAGCAGCAGAAAGAAAGAAGGAGCTCCTAACCCTTTGTAACAGCATGGATGGAACTGGAAAGCATTATGCTAAGCAAAATAAGCCAAGTGGTGAAAAATAAATAACATATGATCTCACCTTTAACAGGAACCTAAACAACAACAACAAAAAAAAAACAAACAAGCAAAATATAACCAAAGACACTGAAATTGAGAAAAGGCTGACAGTGACCAGAGGGGAAAGGAGAGGGAATTTCAGGGGAAAAGGGGAAGGGTTTAGAGCAACAAGTATAAAGGTCACATGGACAAAAACTAGGGGGGGTGGAAATGGGAGGGAGGTGGGGAGGGCTGGGGCATGGGCCAGGATGGGAGTAAAAGACAGAAAAGTGTACATGAACAACAATTAAAATAAAATAATAATAATAATAAAACAGAAAACCCACACAAGTAATCTATGAGTTAATCCAGCATTATTACACTGTGCCTGGTATTTTTTGAATGAGACTTTGACCTTGAAAAATTCTTAACTTTATAAAAACATAGACTACTTAGCTTAATAATAAACATGTGGATACTGGATCTAGATTTCCTGTGTTTAATCCTGGCTACTATGTGATCTCGGACATTTAATTAACTTATGTGCAAGGTGAGTCTGTTAATGGAACCTACCTCATAAGCTTGATTAAAGAATAAATGAATTAATATATGTAAAGTATTTAGTACCTTCAACATTAAAAGTGCAAAAGGTATTAGCCAATATTTTAAGAGTTTTACTGTCAATGACTCATTTCAGCAGAAATATGAACTTCTATGGGAGTATTAATATAAAACCAGAGAAATAATAAATCTATTTAAGTAATGCATTTAGAGGCAATAGCTTTTACACCCACAGAGACTAAGTATTTTTATTTTACTAAAAGACCTTAAGTCAAAGTGACTTAAAATTGATTTTTGTTTGGAAAAATGTCCCAATCACGATATACATATCAAGAATTGGCCCGGTGAACTAAAGTTACATATTTTCTTCAAGAGCTTTTAAATTACATTAATCCCATATCGCTTCTCAGCATCTCATCAAAGGTTAATGCACCAATACATCTTCCAGAAATGTCTGAAATTACAAATGCCTTCAAAAAGTATTAGACAGAGTGTTTGAATGTTGCTTTTTTCCTTCCTTTAATAGTTGTGAAATACAAAGTTGATAGTGTTCCTAATACCCTGATAAGTTTCAGAGCACTTACATTACAAATGGATTACACTGCATAGGGTGAAAACTATTTAACCTAGAAAGATGCACTCTGCATTGGACATTGAGCGAAAGTCCTCTATGTTCTAAAAATTTCAAATTTTAGTATAATAAATACTTCCAATAGTTTATGGCATAATTTCATGATGTAAAAATACATAAATTCTACCTTCTTTTTTAAAGTTGCAACTCTAATTCTTAGAGTATTTATTATATAGGATTTGGCAGAAATAAGTAAGGATTGCTTGAGTGTGGATATGGGTGTAATAATTTATAGTTTTAATTTTAACATTTCTCCTAAAATGTGATATGGTAAGCTTGAGTGTGATATTATTATGCTACAGAACTATATGCTTATGATTTTATAATAAAAGATTTTGTAATTAAGAAGAGGTATTATTTACACTGGGCCTTGTATATGTGCCTCATTTTACAAACAAAAAGTCTCTAGAAAAAAGAATTTTTTTTTACAAAAAGATCTTAATATTTCTCTCGATTAAATTTTAGACCGGTTTCTTCTTTCTGAATATAAGCCCCTGACCTTCCTTTTCCCAGAGCATTTACTTTAGAAAAAGTTCAATTGTAAATTCTTCATCTTTCCCTTTGATATGTAAATTTTATCCCAGCCTCTTGTTCGTTATTCAACAGAGAAAACCCTTTCTCAATGACCTGGGAGCCATCTCTTTGAAATGTAAATATCAATATAGTGTGTCTTATCTCCCATTCTCAACTGGAGGCTAGGAGCCAACCTTCCAAAATCAGACATAGATAGCCTAATTATGTTGACTGTCCTCCTCCCTAATGTCCTCCAATAATTTTCCACTGGGTCATCCCAGTGTATAAAATCCCTCTTGCCTTTTGTTTCAGCAGAGTCAAGTTCAGTCTCTCTCCCTTACTGTATTAGTCTTGAATAAAATCTTCCTTGCCTGTCCAACTTGTCTGGTATAATTTTTCTTTAATATTTGTTTGTATACCTGCATATTTTATTTAAAGTAACATTTCACTGATGCCAAGGCTAATCAATTCTCAATATAATAAACTAAAAGGATATATCTTTATTCTATTGTATTTCACTGAATTTTTTGATGCATGCCTTTTTTAATGAAAAGTATAAGATGTCAGCCAGGTCAGATTTTTACATGGAACACTGATTATGATATTCTCTTTGCACAAAATGTCTTTCATCATTCAGATAATTTTTTTTCATTTTATAACAGATTCTCAAACAATCTAACATAGAATAATTTAATGCTTCTTTGGAAAATAGGCCTAGTAGGTAAAGCGCTATAGTTTGAAGACCACATATGTAATACAAGTTAAACTGCCAACAATTTTCTATTATTTTCAAGCAAGAGTGTTTGGTTTAGATAACAAAGGAAACATATTCTTTTAGACCAAAGAAAACACACACACACACACACACACACACACACACACACACAAAGTTGACTCCTACACATATTCTGTTGTAAATTGATTTCTTATGTATTACCTATTATTATACCTGGGGAAAAACAAGCACACAATTTTATTTTAGTCAGAGTCCATTAAAAAATACAGTCTGCCAAAATGATAAATGCTTGAGGGATGGAAAGCTAAAGAGCAATTAAGGATAATTGACACCTCATTGTCTTTGAAAGGCATCTTTTCTGAAGAGTTAAGGAGCACAATACCTTGACTTTTTTTTTTTTTTTTTTTTTACTGGCAAAAAGCCAAAACCTACACAGGAAATGTGCAGTACTTAGCTAAATTTCTAAATATTGCTAATTATGTTGAATAATTGCAAAAGGCAATGAACAGTTGGATTCACACAAATAGAGCCTATTTAAGAGTGAGCAGCCTATTAAAAAGAACAGCCTGGAGAAGTTTCACACAGCAATTTGGGAGCAGGGCAGTCAATATATTCATATCAGGTCCTTTATATTGACTGGTTCCACCCTACATTTGGGCCATATTTAGCATAATTGCTCACAAAAGTATCATAGATGCTATTGCCTCTATAAAAATCAACAATTTTCTTCCCCAATAGCCCCTTACATAGCAAAAATAAGTATCAAACAGACTGACAAATAAATAAAACACTAGTGGGAAATTAACCTTTTACAAGCATTAGTGAGATGGAATATACCAATTACCAGGTCCAGCAGAAGTAAGGGCTGCTTGAGTGTGGTTGGTTGGGTAATAATATGGATGTAATAACTTATAGTTTTAACTTGAACATTTCACCAAAAATGTCTTATGGCATGCTTGAGTGTGACATTGTTATGTTCCAGAATTGTTACAGAGCCACAGAAGGTCTGTTATGTCGCTACCTTAAGGAAAAATGCCTCTCAAAGCCAGAGATTTGTGAAAAGGAAAGGAAATGTTTATTTAATGCTATACAGAGTTAAAGTAGCCACCTAACGTTTCCATTAAAATATCAAAGTCCTTTAGGATACCCATAGACGCCCACAATGCTTCCTATCTCCCTCTGCCCTAATTCAGGGTACTGTAATCCATAATTCAGGAAGAGAAGCACATGTCTGGGATCCAGGCTCTTGACACCGTTCAGCTGTGTCTTCGTCCAGGCTGGATCTCTAATTAATCCAAAGCCATGTGGCACCTTCTCATGGCCTACTGGCAAAAGTCCTTTCCCCCTTCTTCCAGGCAAAATCTCTCTTGTTCCCAGACCACACAGCCAAAGGAAGCACCCCAAAGCCGCTTGGTCCTTCTTCTACCAAAGCTGTGGGGCAGGGGTCCCCACTCTGGCAAAACCTTGTGGCTCTCCCTCTTCACCAAAGCTGCAGGGGTCTGCACTCTGGTGAAACCACGTGGAATCTCTCCCTCTGGCAAAGCTGCGAGAGGGTCTCCACTTGGGCAAAGCCGAGTGGCAATTCTCTGCTAAAGCCACATGGTGATTTTCCCTCATAGGGCTGTGGGTCCTGCACTCTGGTGAAACCACATGGATTTCTCTCCAATGAATGCCACTCCTGGGTTTAAATCCCCACGCCAATCCTCCTCTGCAGCCCCATTTCCAACTCCTCCTACAATCAGTTACACCTGCCAGCATTCCCGTATATTTCCAAGGTTATTGGGATGCCATCATGAGTCTGGCAGGTGTGTCCCCATTTTCTGGAGCCAATCTTCTCCAAGCTCCCATGAAGGCGCTGTAACTTGGGGTTCCTCCCCCAGTCACGTCTTGGGGGGGGAGTCCTTTCCATCCCCCTAGTTCAGAGCATGGCCACAGCTGTTTAACATATCTATGAAACCAGTTAAAAGTTATAGATATGTTAAATGACCATTCCTGAGGTTATCTGCAAAACTGTTGCTATGCAAAACAACTCAATGGCTCTGCTCCATTTGTCCCTTCCTCCTACTCACACCTGAGGGGGAAGGGGTGAGGACATCTTATATGTCTGTCTAATATTCCCTGGACACCCTGAGTTCTGGGCCCCATTCCAAATCCCTTTTTGGGGCCCCCCTCTTGGCTGCACCCTGTTACAGAATCACATACTTATATTTTCATAATAAAAGATTTTGCAATAAAAAGGGGCATTATTTGTGCTGGATCCTATTGACAGTTGAGTAAAACAGGCACTCACTGACATGATTTATGGGTTTTAAAAAGCCTTCAGTGACCAAACAGTTTTTCCCACAGAACTATTGTCTTGCTGTTCTTGCCCATCTCTGACTATCATATCCATTTGCAGAACAAAGCTCCAAGTTATGGAACAAATGAAAATCTTTACTTAGTAAACACGAGTGTCAAAATCACATTTGCTGCTTGGTTGAGATGCAAATAGCCTCTTCTAAAGGCATTCGTTAATTAGTCAAGTAACATTGTCATTGCCTTGAACTAAATAGAAGCAATGTTTGAGTAAGTATATCAAAAATATTTTATAATGGGGTGAGGAAGTTGAGGAACAATGACAGACTCATTGAAAGCATGGTTACAACAATCCCTAGCACTGGTACATTTGGGGGAATGTCAGATTAAAAAAAGCTGAGGGAAAATCTTTTGACATATGGAGAAAGGACCAAGGTTAGGGTTAGGTGGAACTGTCTTACAAAGACAGCTCAAACACAGATTAAACGCAATATCCTTACTCCTTGTATTTTTAACCCAGGCATTTTTTTCCTTTGATGTTTCTTCATAGCTATTTCTTCTGTTCTTACTCATTTTGGTTGTCCTTCTTTTTCTGCTTTGCAAAAGAGCTAGAAGAAAACAAAACTTATGCAGATGAATTTCTGGTTACAGAAAATCAAAAACACTTAAGATACTCAGAAACTTTTAGAACCCCAAACTTTTAGGATGTTGGGCATGCAGTTGAGGCAGGAGATAGCATAGGAAGAACCCTGAAACTTTGCTGCTGTTACTGGCCTGCATAGCATCCTGGTTGCCAGGAAACGCCTTTTATCACTGAGGTAGAATGAATAGTAAACTGAGGCAGGAAGGAAGAGGGAGGCATGTCTCACCCACTAACTCAGCAGTCCTGAGCTTGGTCTGATAATATTGCCAGGTGTTCCAATATCACAAGAAATGATAGGGGACTCAAGATCTGGAAATTTTTAGCTTAAGGAAAAAGTTATTAAGCCTAGCAAGTAATGTGTATGTTAAAGCCTTTTGTTTCAGAAACTACAGATAAGGTGCATCCTGGCTCCTGGGAAATAGCCGGCCTCCTGGGGCGCTGGCTAGAGATTACCACCTAAGGACTAGCTGATGGCATCCTGGCCTTTGTATCAACGAGGAGATAGACCTTCCCTCACCTTTGGGGCTTCCACTGCTGAAAAACAAGTGCTGCAGCTTTGTTCACCTAATCCCCCCCTAAATTTCAAAGCCCTCACTGCACCTTGTTTGTCCTCCCCCAGCTCTCCTATAAAAGTTCTGGCCAGGAAAGAGAAGAGAAGATGGTTTGTTAGGGTAGGAACCCGCCATCTTCTCAGATTGCCAGCCATCTGAATAAAGCGCTCATAAAAGATTCAATCACTGTCATTGCTTATTGGATTTGGTAGTGACAGGTAGCCCGAATGCCGGTGTCTTTTCTGGTTACAGAGACACTATGTTAACAAGGATGAAGGGAAGTCCTTGAAATTCTATGTAGCATTTCCACTATCTGGGAAAAAAGCCTTGAAACTGTGCTTTCATCCCAGGGCCTGGAATGTGGGAGAGGGTCCATGGTGCCCGAAGAAGAAGCCCATAAAACAGCTTTGGTTAATTGTCTTTCTCTGGTCGCTACCTGTTTTATGAGGGAGTCCTAGTGCCTACAGAAAGAGCCCATAAATAACTTTGGGTGACTGCTCCAACTTTAATTAACTCTCTCCTGTGTAGGCATCTGTTTTACAAAAAGATGGACAAATAGAATCTGGAGCAAGACAAGGATTAGGGCTAACAGAACCCCACACATACCTAAGTTTGGGTTGTCATATCCCCCTGGGAAAGCTGGCAGCACCTTTACCCATGAAGCAATATGTAACATTTTCCCCCATCCCACCAACTATATAAGTCCTCAGAACAAAAGACTTGCTCTCTGGGTGCTCTGGGTGCTCTTGTTGCTCTTGTTGCTCTTGGCTCTCTTGCCACCCAGCCTCAGGCGACCTGGGGGCTTGCCACCCCAGCCTTCAGCTGTCCTTACTTTCACCACCCTGGTTTGCCCAGAACCTATGCCTTTCACCCACCCCCACTTTAGCTAGGCCCACTCTCTTCCATGGGAACAGATCACTAATAAATTCTGATTGATAAACGCAAATAGATTTGCTGATCTGTGATTCTTTGCATTTGTCAGCAAGAAGATCCAGGTCTCTCCTGTCAACATAGTGATATTCCCTTTACAAATGGGTACAACATTTAACTTAAAAATTCAAATTGACTCATAACTATAAATATGGATAATATAATACCTGCAGGATAGATCAGATATACTCATTAATTCACAAATCTTTATTTCTTGTTTTTCGTGTATGCTTCTCTCCTAGCCACATTCTCTTTTTTCTTTTCTTTTTAATGGGGGGAAGGGTTTTCAGGAGCTACCATAAAGGACACATGGGTAAAACCAAGGGGGAGTGTAGAAGCAAGGGAGGGAAGTGGGTTTGGCTAGGGAAGGAGGGAGCTGGGGGTGGGAAATGCAGACAACTGTAATTGAACAATAATAAAATATTTTTTCTTTTTTAAATTATTGTTTATTTATTTGAATTGTTGTTCTTGTACAGTTTTCTGTCTTTTACTCCCAACCCAGCTCTCTGCCCCAGCCCACCCACCTCCCTCCCATTTCTACCTCCGTAGTTTTTATCCATGTGTCCCCCATTCTTACTCCTATAAACTCTTCCCCCTTTCCCCTGTTAAGTCCATTTCATCTAGAATGTTGTTCAATGCCACAATATCTTTGTTGATATTTTGTTTGGAAGATCTGTCCATTTTTGACAGTGGGGTGTTAAAATCCCTACTGTAATTGTGTTGCTGTCAATATCTTTCTTGAAGTCCTCTAAGATTTTTTTTATGTATTTATGTGCTCCTATGTTGGGTGCATATATATTTACAATGTTTATGTCTTCTTGGTGGGTTCTTCCCTTGAGTATTATGAAGTGACCTTCTGGGTCTCTCTTTATGGCCTTTCTTTTGAAGTCTATTTTGTCTGATATGAGTATTGCTACCCCGGCTTTTTTTTTTTCCCCTGTCCATTTGCTTGGAAAATTTGTTTCCAGCCCTTCACTTTGAGTCTGTGTAGGTCTTTTGTCCTGAGGTGGGTCTCTTGTAGGCAGCATATGTGTGGGTCATGCTTTCTTATCCATTCAGCTATTCTATGTCTTTTGATTGGAGCATTTAATCCATTTACATTTAAGGTTATTATTGATAGGTACTGATTCATTGCCATTTTCGTACCTATGTTTCTCTCACTCTCTCTCTATTCCTTTCCTTAAAGCAGTACTTTTAGTATCTCTTGCAGAGCTGGCTTGGTAGAGGTGTATTCTTTTAGACTTCTTTTGTCTGGGAAGCTCTTTATTTGGCTTCTATCTTGATTGAAAGCCTTGCTGGTAAAGTAGTATTGGTTGCAGGCCTTTGGTTCTCATTACTTGGAATATTTCTTGCCATTCTCTTCTGGCTTGGAGCATTTCCATTGAAAAGTCAGCTGCTAACCTTATCGGGGCTCTCTTGCATGTTACTTCCTTTTTCTCCCTTGCTGCCTTTAAGATTCTCCCTTTGTCTTGGAATTTTGCCATTTTAAGTATGATGTGTCTTGAAGTGGGCCTCTTTGGGTTCCTTTTGATTGGGACTCTCTGTGTTTTCTGGATTTGTGTGACTTTTTCTCTCATCAAATTAGGGGAGTTTTCCATCATTACTTTTTCAAATAGGTTTTCTATTCCTTGCTCTTCTTCTCCTTCTGGAATTCCTATTAAACGGATACTATTACATTTCATATTGTCTTGCATTTCTCTTAATCCCTCTTCATGCTTTCTGAGCCTCTTTTCCTTTTTCTTGCTCTTTCTGGGTGTTTTTTTTCTACTTTGTCCTCCAACTCGTTGATCTGATCTTCTGTTTCATCAGTCTTGCTTTTGATTCCTTCCACTATGTTCTTCAGTTCAGAAATTGTATTCTTCATTTCTTCTTGGCCCTTGTTGATAGTTTGTATTTCCTTTTTCATGTTCATATAGTTTGCAGTGAATTCATCACAGCTTCCCTGTAGTTTCTGGTAGCTCATTGAGAGCTCATGGAGCTTCCTGATAACCATTGCTTTGAACTCAAAATCTGATAGTTGAGTTGCCTCCATTCATTTAGCAGTCTTTCTGGGGCTTCCTCATTTCCTTTCATTTGGAGATTGTTTCTTTGTCTTCCCATTGTTTTTGAGACTCTTCTTGTCAGCCTCAGCCTTTTAAATTGATCTAGCTCCCTGGGTTTATGGTGTGAACTTCTGTGGAAGAATACCTGTGAGATTCAGTGGTGCAGTCTCCTTCGGGTATCCTGGTGTTCACAGCTTCCACTGTTCAGCTGTTGGGATGCTCCCTTTTTGGGTCCAACTCTGGTTTTTTGACAGTTCCAAGTTTTTTTGTTTATTTGTTTTTGTCTCACCTAGGATCACAAGTGTGAGCTCTGGGTCTTCCGCAAAGCCCCCTCCTCCAGTTGCAGGGCTGCCTCTGGTCCCAGAGCCACCTCTGCTCATAGGGCCTCTTCCTATCTCAGGGCCTCCTCCATTCGCAGGGCTGCCTCCACAGGTGTTCTTACACACTTCTGTTCTCAGGTTTTGAGCACTTTTGATGTGGCCCCAGCCCGAGGGGTCAATGTGTTGTGGGTGCAATGAACAATTTCATAGAGTAGAGAAGTTCCAAATGGAAATCAGCACCAGAAGGGCCCAATTTGCTTGGGGGAAGAGGTAGAAGGGCTCTTTTCCTCAACGTCTAAGCTCTGTCCAAGAAAAAGTCCAACCACTGTTAATAGAATATTGTAAGTGATATCAGTGTAACCTGGCAGACAAGGAGAATGGACAAGAATGTGCATGAGTGAACAAATTCTTCCATGGAAGCTATTCAGATGACTCAGGAGGC
The DNA here is from genome assembly GCA_004027475.1 of Anoura caudifer. Taxonomy (NCBI): domain Eukaryota; kingdom Metazoa; phylum Chordata; class Mammalia; order Chiroptera; family Phyllostomidae; genus Anoura; species Anoura caudifer. Next base: position 111,939 of record PVKU01002514.1, on the reverse strand, counting down.
CACAGCTATGATGATTGGCAGCTTCATCATGACAATTTGCCTACTCACTCATCACAACTCATGCAGAGGTTTTTGGTGAAAAGTCAAATCACCCAGGTGACTCAGCCCCCCTTCATCCCAGATTTAGCACCCTGTGACTTCTGGCTATTCCCCAAACTAGAATCAGCTCTGAAAGGGAAGATATTTCAGACCACCGGTAAGATTCAGAAAAATACAACAGGGCAGCTGATGGCGATGCGGGAACTGTGTGAGGTTCTAAGGTGCTTTCTTTGAAAGGGACTTAGGCATCACTGTCCTATGGACAAAGTCTTCTGTATCTTATATCTTCTTCAATAAATGTTTCCATTTTTCATGTTAGATAGCTGGATATTTTCTGGGCAGACCTCATATATTTGAAGATGATATAAATGGAAAGATAAGAACAATTTCATTTGTCATGGCAGGAATCTTAAGCCAGTCCTCTGGACCACTGGGTAAAATAGCTAGCAGGACTATGAAAGAATAACACAGTTCTAAGTTGGCAAATCTTAAGGAAATCAAAGAAACAAAAAGTTTTGGTAGGATATTTGAAAACACTTCTTTGCTATGATATATCTATCAAATTTCTCTCCAGTCATGCTCATTAAGACTAACAACATGGTTAGTTTTTAGAAATTGTAAATGAAGAATCAGTATAACTTAGAGCAAACAGTCAACTAAACCAATCTGTCCTTGTTGAAAATTTTAGCAGCTATTTCATCCAACTACTGACATCTCACATTATTTTATGTAACTACTATAGCAAAGAGCACTTTGAGGTTAGGATTGGCTGACTTTAATGAGGGATTTATAAAAGAAAAAATGACTTTAATATTGAAATTTAATGTCTCTGACAAAATGTGAAAAAAAAAATGCTTGTGTATATGGATTAAAGAAACAACTGAAGGACATGATTAGGAAATTCTCTCCTTTTCTCTCTCTGATATAGATATAGATATAGATATAGATATAGATATTGTTATAGGTATAGATAGATATACTTACAGAGATAAAGAGAGAGATAGAGATCCATATGGAAAGGAAGAATTTTTTTAAAGATTTATTTATTTTTAGAGAGGGAGGAAGGGAGGGAGAAAGAGAGGGAGAGAAACATCAATGTGCAGTTGCTTCTCACACACCCCCAACTGGAGACCTGGTTTGCAACCCAGGTATGTGCCCTGACTTGGGAATCGAACCTGCAACCCTTTGGTTTACATGCCACACCCAATACATTGAGCCACACCAGCCAAGGCAGAATTTCTTAATAATTTGCATATATGGAAAGATATTTAGCATGCATACGTCACAGAGGACAAGGATAATGTCTGACAGACAACACATGCAGAGTGTGGCAGTTTTTCATTAAACTTTTTTAAATATCCTTGCAATAAACTTCTTATTATTAAAATGTCAAAGACAAATTACTTTGAAAAAATGACTGTTTTAATACCAAAATGAAAATTTTATAATATTTGGAAGAGGTTTTTTTTTTTTTTTTGACATTTCTTAACAGAATGGAGACTCGCTCACTTTTATGTGAGATGAAAGGTCTGAAACTGCTTACTTCCACCCTTACAGTCCCTTTCACAGGACTCTGTTCTTAGTCTACCGTCCCAACTGAGAGAGTACTTCCCACCTTCAGAGACTATGGGGTTAACTGGCTTGGGCTGTGACTGGCATCATGTTTTTTATAACCTTCTAGCATTCTTTTTTTCTAAGATTTTGTTTATTTTTAGACAGAAGGGAAGGGAGGGAGAAAGTGAGGGAGAGAAACATCAGTATGTGGTTGCCTCTCACACACCCCCTGCTAGGGACCTGGCCTGCAACCCAGGCATGTGCCCTGACTGGGAATCAAACAGGCAACCCCTTTGTTCTTAGGCCAACACTCAATGCACTGAGCTGCACCAACCAGGCCTTCTAGTATTCTTTTAATGTGTGAGTAAGAATGAAAATACCTGGAGAATTGCTCAGTACTTCTTCATGTATCAAAGTCTAACATGTTTCCTTCATCTGATTACTCGGTGTTAGCAAACTTTAGTCTTTTTCCCATGGATCCTGATAGGGCCAACAACTCACCAATTTATTCACACCCAATGTTCTATGGCTAAGTGGATCACTGATATTATTTGTGAACCCATCTAGTATGTTTGTTCCCTACAAGAGCCTCTTGTCCCTACTCCTTCCTACCTGCCAATTGTTTTAATTCTGATTATAATATTTGACATATTCCTTCTCGTTCAGACTGGTGCTAATTAATTTTCTTATTTTATGTGAATAGTACAAAAGTAAAATTGATAACTCACTTAAATAAAAGGAAGTGTGATAGTTTAAACAAAGGAACCAGCAGTAGTAACACACTTAGTACACCTGCTTGTCAGTAAAGATAAGCTCTAGCCTCAAGCTCAGCAAACTATCAATATCCTCCAGGACTTTCTCTTTCTTTGTAGTTTATTTGCTAGCACAATAGTTATTATAGAACCAGCTTCGTGCCTCAACAATGCAGCAAAGAAAGAAGATCAGAGCTGCTCTTCTGTTACAGTGACAGCTGATGCATCAATAGTCTCACTCACCTGTGATGATAGTTTCTTTGTTTTTCTCAATTGCACATACTTCACAGAAGTGGGGCAATACAGTGGTATAGAGCATAGACCACATAGGTTCAAACTGCCTTTTTACCTTCTGACTATATGACTGCAGACATGCTCCTGTAAAATTTTGTTCCTCAGCTTTTCATCTGTAAAATGTGCATAAAATGAATACTTACATATATAATTCTGATGAGAAGTAAATACGTTTATGCATTGAACATCCTTATAATAGGGTTACACAAATATTAAGCACAAAATAGTTATCAATAATTATTATATGGAACTTAAAGGTTCTCTATTAAATGTACCCTCCCCCAAAACACCCATTTCTTCAGGGATTACTCTGAGCAGGTGATGAAGGTGCAACTCAATTCTAATACTGGGCAAGAGAAGCAGTAGTAACTGTGAGACATAGGTGGTGTGGGGAAAAGGGTAACACTTACACAGAGCATTCAAAAATACGGTATTGGGGGATGCTACATCACTGCCCTTTTCCTCAGAGATTCCTCCCTCCCCAAGGTCCTTTTTAATGAAACATCAGACCCATTATCATGGTTTGGTGTCATTTATCTGCAAAAGAGTGTGAAAGTATGTACACATATACACTTGGGAAAGGGAGAAAAAGAGGGAGGAAAAAAGGCAGGGAGAGAGAGATATAGAAAGTCAGGGAGAAACTGTCATCCTTTGTCTTCCCTTTATCTACATTTTCTTCTAACTCAAAGCCTTCTGAATTTGAGCAACATGAAGGCAAGAGATCGTTCTAGTTTTTTTTTTCTTGTTTCATATTATCAAGTCTGACATGGTTTTAGACTTTCTAAACCCAATACTTTCATTTTTGTCCATTAATACATTTTCAATTATTCTTAAAATATTTTAGAGAAAAAATTATGAATAAACAATTAAAAAACTTGCATTTTATTGGTGGGTTCCTTTGCCCTTTCTCAAATTAAAAGAAAATTGCAAAATAAACATTCAAACTGAAGGGCAGGTCAAAGACACTAAGAGAACATTTTTGAATAAAGGGCATTTCACAGGGTATCTATTGATTTTTATCTCGTGGTTGATCACCAGTTCAGACTAACCTCAACTCCATTGGAAAATATTCTTTCTTTGTTCCATAAATCCATGAAGAGGTGACATGTGGTTGTCTAAGCATTGACTCTCCTGGAATCCAAGAGAGAGCAGAACAAGTGCCATTGTTCCCTCTGGGACCCTGCCCCCACATCCAGCATCACAACCCAGCTGGGTTGCCACTCCCTGGTGAACACCTAAGGCTCCGCCCCTGACTACATAACAGCCATGACCAGACACCCCTCCCCCCAAAAAACAAAAACAAAAACAAAAATGGCTCAGACAGGAGAACAGGTCAAATCCCTGGAGCTAATTCATCTAAGTGACCAAGAGATAGCCAACCTCTCAGATGCATAGCTCAAAGCACTGGTAACCAATGTATCACATGCATAGTTCAAAGCACTGGTGATTAGGAAGCTCACAGAATTGGTTGATTTTGGTTGCAAATTAGATGAACAAATGAAGGCTATAATAAGTGAAATGAAGGAAAACGCACAGGGAACCAATAGTGATGGGAGGAAAACTGGAACTCAGATCCATGGAGTGGACCAGAAGGAAGAAAGAAACAACCAAATGGAAAAGAAGGAAGAAACAGGATTTCAAAAAAATGAGCAGAGGCTTAGGAACCTCCAGAACATCTTTAAATGTCCCAACATCCAAATTATAGGGGTACCAGAAGGGGAAGAGGAAGAGCAACGTGGAAAACTTATTTGAACAAATAATAAAGTAGAACTTCCCCAATCTGGCAAAGGAAATAGACTTCCAGGAAGCTCAGAGAGTCCCAAAGAAGGTGGACCCAAGGAGGAACACACCAAGGCACATCATAATTATATTAGTCAAGATTAAAATGAAGGACAGAATTCTAGAAGCAGCAAGAGATAAAGGCAGAGTCACCTACAAAGGAGTTTCCATCAAACTGTCAGCGGATTTCTCAAAAGAGACCTTCCAGGCAAGAAGGGGCTAGAAAAAAATATTCCAAGTCATGAAAGTCAAGGACCTACATCCAAGATTGTTCTATCCAGAGAAGCTTTCATTTAGAATGGAAGGGAAGATGAAGTGCTTCTCAGATAAGGTCAAGTTAAAGGAGTTCATCATCACCAAGCCCTTATTATATGAAATGTTAAGGGGACTTATCTAAGAAAAAGAAGATAAAAAATATGACAGTAAAAAGACAGCAAACTCACAGATATTAACAACCACATCTAAAACAAAAGCAAACTAAGCAGACATCTAGAACAGGAGCAGAAACACAGAAATGGAGATCACATGGAGGGTTAGCTACAGGGGAGTGGGAGGAGGAGAGAGGGGGACAAGGTACATAGAACAAGTAGCACAGGCAATGGGTAGAAAATAGACAGGGAAAGGGCAAGAGTAGTGTGGGAAATGTAGAAGCTAAAGAACTTATGACACATGGACATGAACTCAATGGGGGAATATGGATGGGAGGGGGTGTGCAGGGCAGAGGGGAATGATGGGGGGAGAATGGAAAAACTGTAATAGCATAATCAATAAAATATAGTAATAAAAAATGCCATGACGATGAGTCCATTTGGCTAGCAAGAAAAGGGAGGAGGTGGCATTCTCACTCGATAAAAATGTGCTGCTCATACCCTACTTTAGCTGGTTCTACTTCTGAATTTCATCTAAACATTTTTGATGGGTGTGAAAATTTATAGTAAAATATCTAGAAAATATTTTTTAAATTTACTACTATACAAACATTTTTAGTTTTGAAATGGTTTCACTGTAAGCTTGATGAATTTTAGCAACTTGGAGATGAAAATTTCACTTCTATGTCCCTCCTGCTTACTTTGGCTGAGAAGACTGTAAATGTGGCCCGTCCCACCAGGGAGCACTCTGTGGTAGCAGCACCGGGGTGTGATGCCCACACACTTTCCTGCTTCTGTCTCCTCCCACATAGTTGAATTATTACCCATTGTGATTTATTTATACCATAAAATCACCTGTAATTTTATGCATGCGAAGTACTTAATTCCAATGTGATAAAGTTGCTCCATCTTTCAAAGATAAATTATTCATCTACTATAATTATTACTGGCAAAAGGTATTTCTAAGTAAAATAAAATTTGGTAAATTTAAAATTTATTAATTGATTATTAAGTTCAGATGCTAAAAATTAGCTAAAGATATGAGTGTCTGTGCTCAGTCAAGAATACAGATTGGATTCTCTGACAATATTTGCTTAGAACCACTTATTCTATGAAAAAAAATGACAAAGCAAGCTACGAAAAATACAAAAGCCAAATACTTAAATAAATCCTTTAAAACAAAGCAGCTTTATGGTGACACTTCATAAATTTGTGCAATGATGGATCCTATCTCTAATCCTAACCTTTTCTAACTTTTTCTAAAATACTGCTAAAGGTGGAAAATATAAAGGATATGTCAAGTTTGTTCTAAAATCAATAACATTCAAATTATACCTTCTTTTAATACACAGAGAAGCTCTTGTATACAAAAGACCTCAGAAGCACTTTTTACTTAATTCAGTGACACAGGAATTATTTCCCTTGGGCATTCCTATATCAATGGACAAAGTTTGTCCACCCCCCTCCCCAAACTTAGTGTGACATGTTCATACTATTTGCTAAATAACCATTCTAACCTTCCCCAGTGGTTTATAATACTCTATTATAAATATCATATTCTTATGTATTTTATCAGTCTTGGAATTTATTTCATATATCACTTCCCTAGGAAAAAATATTTTGTATATTTTAAAAAGGTGAAGGATTTATATGATCTGAAGAGAAAGCAGAAATATATTTTGTGTATTTTAACTGTATATTATGTCATAAAAGATGTGATAGTAAATGTTTAAATCATCTTTTAATACTTTGTTTTAATGTTTATAATGACCTATAAGATCTGCCCCCAGTGACTGACCCACTGGCATTGCCTGCTTCTCAACCTGCTACTTTCTTTCATTAATTTGGTGATACATTTAGGATGAAGTGAGCATCATTTAATGTCTATGAGTTTATGGCTGACTTTCATACTAAAAGGCTGTCATCTACTTTGAAACCATAATAGTATCCTCTTAATTTCAATATGATAATTCACAGAACATGCTCATGACTGTACCTCTTCAGCACACCATTTAAAAATCTTTGATGAAAACATGATGCCTGGCTTTCTAGAAACCAGTGTATATGAAATCACTAAGTAACTCTTAGCATAAAGGCCTAATTTTATTCTGAGTTTAGATGTGGTAAAAGTGTCCCCTCAATGGCCACAGGTATATATAATCTTCTGAAAAGAATATAAAAAATATTTAATAGCCTCTGAGATTGTACCAAGCCAAGGTAAGTAAAATTTACCCTTTCTATCTTCTATTTCTCTTTTCATATACTATCTTCAGTGCTCTCACCCGTTGTCTAGAGTTTCTTTGCTAGGTTAAACGCTGATTTTAGCTTCACTAGGTTATCCCCTAGTCTCAAATATCCCTGATTTCCCTCCTCAATGGATACATGATGAAGCCCATTCATCTTAGAATTTACTGAGAAATTAATTCACACCAAATGGATAGTTGGTAATGAAGTAACACGTTGTTCCTAGGAGAAAGCGTTTCCTATTTAATCAAGGACTTCTAGGGTGAGTGTGATTAACACAACGATACAGAATGGCAAGGACAGGAGTGAGGGTGCTGGGCCAGCTGGCTTGCTCTGTTTCCGCGTGGGGAGTACACCGATGCAGAGAACGCAACCCAGGGATCAAACCACTGGAACCTGAACTGTCTCATTTTGAAAAATAGGAGAAAGGAGAAACAAATTCTAATGAATGGAGCAAATGTTAGGATTAAAATGTTTCAGGACAATTAGATAAAGGCAATCTCCTCAGATGAAGTAGACAGATTTCATAATGGATGAATTAAGCATAGATTGGATATAATGGAGATTTCTCTTATTAGTTATCCCTACTTTTCTTCTCTTTCTAGCTCCTATAGAAATTCCTCTTTTTAATATGGGGCACATGTTCTTAAACTGAATGTCAAAAGAGGAAGTGTTAAGAGATGCGTGTGTCAGCCTGAAGATGTTGGTAGCACCTTGTACTCTGGGCTATTGGCGGCATTCAGTATGTGCTGTTTCTTAGAGAATCACTTGCATGGAACTTGTGCTCTGAGTTATTTTTTCATACTTTAATTCTATAAACTAGGAGCTGTACCTGAGGCATTTTGTAAATAAAGAGTTTTATTGTTTCCTCAGGAATTTAACATTTCAATTATTTTCCTTTCTTTATCGATTAATATCTTTAAAAAATGAAATAATGTATAGTAGCTTGCAAACTGTTGTTTTGTATTCTTCACTTCTAGTATTGTATGGATCAAATTTATATTACCTGGCCTTTTTCTGGAAATAATATATGCTATACTAGCAACAATAGCTACTTTTGAAATGTTATATAAGCATGGCAAAGTAGATTCAAAGACTACTTAAAATAATGAGAGCACTGGATTCTTTTTTAAATTGTGTTGTGATAAAATATCTGCATGCGGATGTTTCCTTGTCTTTAAAAAAAAAAAAAAAAAAGCTGTTGGAGAGGATTAGCCATTAAGAAACTCTAGATGGCTGCAGGAAACAATTTTCCACGGAAGGAAATAGTGTTCATCATTGGATTAACAATCACTAAATTGATCAATCTGATAAATATACATCCTCTATTACTATTGAAACTGTTGTGTGTTTAAATGCATACAGGAAGATAAGCTTCCATAAGCCCACACAATAACTCATTAAACATGAAAGTAATTTTTATTAAAAACAAGTTGAACATAGAGAGAAAATTTCATTTACATCTGAATTTATTTATCTTACCCCAAATTTGCTTCTTAGACTGTATAAAAATACACAATTTTGCAGACCATAAGTTCTTGCATTTTTTTCCTAGCCTGTGTTGTAGTAACAGAAAATATCAGTGGCTTTTCAGCCAGGCACTCAAGGTAAAATGGTATGTATAGGGCATGGCTAGAGGTGACCTTCTCCACATCTTGGACTAAAGAAGTAGGTAAATTGTTTGACAAAATATCCAGGGCTAATAAGTACATGTATCATTTGAGGATACAAGACACAAATAAAGAATATCTTAGCCATCCTCTTCCAGCCTATCACCAAATAAAATGCTTTGGTTTCTGTACTTATTCTTTCATTGCTTCACCCAGCTCTTTAATAAAGTTTGTTTCCATTTGCACTTCAGCCATTTACAGTGAGAAATTTGTTATTTTCGTCAGGATAAATGACAATACCATGTATGTATTGATATGAAATTTGTAATAGGAAGCTTATCATTATGACAAATAATTTATATCTATTTGATGGCAAATTAAAAATAGAACTCTCTTTGCACATGTACATTACTGAGAGATTAATTTTTTGATCTTAATCTGTGTGATGGCTCTTAGAATTTTAAGCAGGACTGTGTATAAATGCTGTTATGGGCAGAGAAACGTATCTCCCTTTAAACAGGGGTGTTTTCAGTGATGAAAAAAACACAAAAAGAATTGGCAGTTGCCAATCGGTCTATAAAAGGTGTAAACCCAGGCTGTCTTCGGGAGTCTTGGGAATAGTGATGGGACACTATAAGGTAAGATTTAGAAAACTCCCCCAGATTTTCTCATATATAATAAATATCATTCCTTATATTATACTTCTTCTAAGACATTAAATAAACAACAGTTCAGCCATTCCACATTGCTGAAAATAAAGGTAGAATTATTTTATTTAAGAAGTCAAAATAATGATGAATAAACATCACTAACACACAAGAAGTTTGCCCTACATTCATTTATATATTTCCTTATAGTAATGTATCAGATTGGAGAAGTGACACTTTGGAAGGCACAAGAAGTATAAACTACAGGGGGTTCCAGGTTACTGGGACATGGGAAACAGAACACACATTATCCACAAGTGATGGTGCAGACTAGTCCATCTGCCCAGACTGCTGGGTTGGCTCCAAGGCTGGGAACTGTTGAAAAGAAATGTGCAATTTGGGCAAAGATATATTCAACAAAAAAAGAGGATACAAAAATATCAATCCATTATTTCATAAGTTGATTTCAGGGACACAGTGATCTTACTTCAAGAATAAAAAGTGTTATGGATTTCAGAGTTAAAAAGGGTTTAAGAGATAACTTAAAATTGCTAATTTTGCAGATAAAGTTACCGAAACTACAGAAAGCCAAGGTTAAACTATTTTAAGAAATTCTATTATTCTCTTAGATAAAATATAGATTAAATTTTGTTAAATTTTATTCTTTATTCAATTAAGAGATTATAGGAATACAATAGATGTGAGAACAAATATGATTAAGAAACTGTTCTAAAAGGACTTTTACAGTTTCATGAGAATTTGTGGATTTAAAAGAATTAAACCTTCAATGATTATTTGTCATTTGTATTGTTAGGACAAGAATGAACTGCTTTTATTATTTTTATCATCTGGATATTTGGCAGTAGCAGAATATAGTACCTAAAATATTCTTAGAAATTTAGTAGAATTTGTTTTACGGCTTTGACCTTTCAGTAGGATTGGTTGGCAACTCCTTCTATCCCCACAGGTTACTGAAGCCATAAAAAGAGAAGGGAATTGAGTAACTAGTGAATTAGATGCATTATATAAAAAGGCCAAAGAGGAGGTCTATGGCTTCATAATTCATGGAAATTATAAGATATTGAAATATCTGGATGACAAGATATACACTGTGTGAGAAGGTAGGGGAATGTTTTTAATCTTTGCTAATAACAATAAATTTCCTGAACTCAGAATGCAACCCCACAGTTATGTTTTACATTCCAATAATCTAGGATGAGAAACAAAGGTGCCTGCTGCTCAGAGAACTTCTGTAAAACTCTGCCCCTCAGGGAGGGGTTTTGAGTAGAGAGCTCTGAGGAATGTTGTGTCATAAAGAATATTCAGTACCAGTGACAGAGCTAACTTGAGGTGACATAAGGCAGGAGGGACTGTATTGGGCACATACTAACTCTGATTTATTCTCATGAAAGGCAGTAATTTTTGTTCCTACTTTCTCATATAGAAAACAAAAAAAAATCTGCAGTATTTTAACATTTTTTCTTATATTGAAGATTTAGCTAACTTGTTCATAGGTAACGATGTAAAGATATTTACACAGCTTACATATCTGAGTCCTATTTGTAGAAAAATATTTACATAACAGTAGAAAATAAAATAGAAGAAATATTAATAAAATATTTATGACAAAATTTATAGAGCTTTGTATGTAACAACACTTGTACATTCTTTCTATGTTGAGAGTAACAGGGAACTACTAAGCGAATATATCAAAATAGACATTTTCTCTTAGATCTACATTCTGGCAGAGGAAAGAATTGCTACAGTGATTGTATTATAAGATATATAAATGTATTACTAAAATATTCTCCAAAGGGAGACAATACATTACTTTGAAGTTTAAAACATGAATTTATATAACAATTATTCAATAAAATCCACATATTGGCAGTCTACTTTTGAGTATCAGCTATTTTTTAAAATGGGGTGTTTCCTTAATGTCATTAGTAAAGCATTAGAAATCTTAAATATTAAAAATATAATGCATTTTTATTTTATGAATATATATATTTCATAGTTGTATACAGGGTCCATCAGAAGTAATACCTGCTTGAGTGTAGTTGGTAGGGTAGGTGAATGTCTCACATGAGATGGACAGCAATTTGAATATTTCACCTAAAATGCCATGTGGTGTGCTTGAGTATGATATTGTTATGTTACAGAATTGCCTGTTTATGATTTTGTAATAAAAGGGGCATTATTTGTGCCAGAATCTGTGTGTGTGCGTATTATGAAATAACAATGTACATTTATTACACTAAAGATATACCTTAGTATCAAATATATCCTAAAAGATGTTGGCCTTGTTATCTCATGGATATTTAGGTTAAATATCAAATATGAAGATATTACACAATGAATAACATATGGCATCTATGATTGTTCTGAGTATGTATTTGCATTCGATATTGAATTAATTATGATATTAGGTAGTCTAGAAAATAACTACATAATCTAAGATATATATGAACAAGAAAAGTAATGTGAACAATTAGCTCTAAAACAAGAAAACAACATAAAAAATTTTATAAATTATATTTCAGGAGGGAAATAATAAGCTAAGCTATTTGGGAATACTTATTTTCACTATGAGGAAAGTAGAGTAGAAAATTGTAAGAAATGGAATATATTACAAGTTAATGATTATGATATGATCCAGCAAAATCAGGGAAGAATGATAAGGGAACAAAGAGAAGAAAAACAGAGCACTTACACACACAACACACAAACACAGCATGTCCTATACGGTGCAAGTACTTGATACAAAGATGAATAAAATATGAGCCTGCCCTACTCACAAAGCAAATAACTTTTATATGTAAATGCACCACTTAGTATTAGGATTCTTTAATGCTCATGAAATATGATTTCAAACATAGTTTTAAGGCCATGTTTTATTTTGCTTGTTTGGTATATATTTGACATCTATACATATTTTTGTATAATGCACACACATACACACTCACTAAATTGAAATTCTCTGCATATATAAGTGCATTACTAACTTCTCAAAGTTGAGAACTGTATTTTGTCTCTGTATGCCTAAGTGCACAACACAACTAACATAGTACAAGTCACGTAGAAGCAAATTGATTATCGTTTTGAGAACTGCTTTATCAATTAATGAATAGGCTTATAGATAACAAATTTGTGTCCAGAAGCATAAATTCTCAATAATTTCTTTTTACTTTTATTGTAGAGTGTTATTTCTCTTTATAATATTTCTTCAAATGTCACCAATGAAAATTAAAATTGTGATTCCACTTATTCTTTATCCCTGGGACATATAATATATACATTCTTAAAAAATAAAAGATGAAAATTAATTTTCATTTTAAACACCCCCAGTATGAGTTCATAATATTAATTTAGAAAGAAATCAAAGCAATGTCTACTTTCCTCAATATACATATTTGAATGAAGTTGCATTAAAATGTTTTCACACTCTAACAGAATATCTTCAATTTGTAGATTTCAAATGCAAAATATAAAGGACTTCGCATCTAGAAAATAGGCCTTAGGGATCTAAACTCATTACCATTGAAGTGTGAAGTTCTAATTGTATTACTTTTAATGATGTATCTTCTACATAGATATTACTCAATGCCCGCAAATTCAGCAAGTGGGAAATGGAGAGGTTATAATGCAGGCGAGATTTATGCTAAGAAGACTCTGAGTTGTCACTATTAAAAATTTTCCACCCATTATGTGAATCCTATTGATCATTGCAGGAAGCAGAAAAGTGTGCTGTTCATTGATTTTCTTTGGCTACTGAATGCATTAGGCTTGACACATTTGATGGGTAGGCAAGTTTTCAAAGGAAGCTCAGTTAAGCTAATCTTAGTTCTGAGGAATATTCACAATGGAATAAAAAACCTTAAAATTGCAGGAGCAAATAGAAGAGTCAGAGGACTATATTATGAGCCATATCAGCATAAAAATTAGACATGAGCCTTCCCAAGAGGCTATAGTAAAACACATCAAAGCTTTGGTACTGTTTTTTTTACAAATGTAGCAATTACTGGATAAATTGGGTTTTAACTTTTCACCCTTCAGCCAAGATAGTTAATGCAAAACAATTAGTTCTGTCTTCTTTGATAAGGGACAGCATCAGTATTCTATCAAGTTCATAAAAAACATAAATGAAAACATTATATAATTGCATCCCACAAATGAGATTGTTAGCAATGCTACTGCCCATATATTCAATATTTTGTTTCTAATGATTTGTGTTAATTCTTTTTGTTATTATACTGATTCTTTAAAATACAATAATCAATCATGAGTTCTATCATAGACTACTAAAGTAGAAAGAAAAATAGCAAATGCAAATCTAAGCCAGTTCTTCCCTAAAAGTTAATTCCCATTTAAAAAATAAAGCTAAAAAGGATGATCCTCTATGTCTGGTGGAAGCTGTCTAGTTACTTATTAGTACAACACCAGAGTACGATGTTACTTCTCAGTAATACAGGATGGTGACAAAATGCTAAGTATATTTTTCCAGTACATTAAATACTAGGGCACTGTGTATGCTTTAGGTGAGGATTAATTAATTTAGCATAAAACACATAGTCTTTTATGCCCACAAACAAACATTGTATATTTGGTAATCAACTTTCTCATTTTTTCTAGGTCATTTAGCATACAAACATACAATTAAAATTTATAAGAACAGATTAAGACATAATGACATCCAAAAAGGAAAGTCTCAAACCTTGGGCACAGTGACATACATTTTAATGCCTTTGGAGATTTGTCTTTCAATACAGAGTACTATTGTAAATTATCAATTGTGTGTGGAATATTTGGATTTTCAAGAACTATTTTGCCTTTTGATGCATTATCAGAATGCTATAAAATTAAGTGTTTTTAAATATTACATCTATATATTGGTTTGCCAATAAGACTTTGTTCCCAGAGGGCAGACCACTCCAGATTGGTAGGCGGCAGTTTTAGCAAGCAAAGAACCTACATCTGAGGCCATGCTTCCATGCTGTAAGGTGAGTAAATCTCTGTATTCAGCCCCTGATTCTTAAAAGTTGATGTAGAGGCCTAATGGGGTTCAGCCATGTATACCATCCAGATGGCCGAGACAACACATTGCTATCTCATAGCTACATCTTGAAAATGGCTCTCACTGTGTAAACAGTGGGCAGAACTTAGATCCCAAAGACTGGGGTGGGAATGCAATAGCCTCCAAAAGCTTGGTCTAGCTCATGGGTGAACCATGAGGTTCTTAGGTCCTCTTCATCTCCTCTAATATTCTGCCCTTCCTGACATGCTCTTATAATGTTACAAGCATCAAATTGGCCTGTTTTGTGGTTATCAGGCTACAGTGGCCGATAACCACAGAGACAGATACCGTAGCAACAACATAGGCACATACCACGAGAAAACGAAGATTGAGATAAATATTCCCAAAATATGTAACATTATTTTTCACACCATAGCCACAGGATCCAAAACACTGGCTTATTAAATCCTAGGCTGAGGGTTGTATTACTCAGGGTGCTAATGGGCACCCTCATGTGATTTAACAGAGATGATGCATTTGCAGACCCATGGGGTTTGAACAAACAACATTATGTTTGGATAATGGCACAGGTGCCCTTTGTGGGGCAGGGACACCCCGTTTTGGAGAACAGCTTTTCTCATTAGAGATATTTTAGTACTTGGTAAAGTCAGTCATTGCTGGCTGTCATTGAAACATCATTGGGTGAATTTAGTAAGGGCTTTATTGCATGCTGTAATGTCCTCCCGGCCAATGGAGGGTGCCACGATGGTGTCCAAATGAATGTACCAGTGGAAAACAGAACAGGCCCCTCTGGCCTGAGGAGAGGGAGGTTGACAGCTTCAGGAACTTAACGTGGTTGTAAATACTGTACATGTTGACAGGGGAAGGCAGCACCATCATGTGTGAAGAGATGGACTTAAGGAAGGGCATGCCAGACCAGGACGTGCACCTTCTTCCCTCTTTCAATGGGGCATGTTCCATTCCAGGCACCACACATTTCAACAAGTCCTGTTTACAGCTAGTCAAGGGACCCCAGTGGAGTTTGAGTAGCTCCCCTTCACCCAGGGTGCAAAGTAGCTTCCCGATCCCAGTGAGACATGCCCTTGCAGATGCCAGTAGGTAGCACCTCTTCCAGGTGTGATGGGGCTTGATCCATGGTGAGATCCACAGGGACAGGGCTGTTCCCCACAATTGCCATACCTTTAATGGTGTTGAGTATCTCTCCACAGGATTCCCCAGTCCAGCATACGGGGCATCAGCCCCAGTGGTTGATCATTCGGATGTATTCAAGTCTGGGATTTAACAGCCATTTTTTTCTTTCTATTAACCCTGTTGCTTGTGGGTTACACAATCTCCAGTCAATGTCATATGCTTTTGCCCCCATCTTGAATATCATGACCTTTGAACTGTGACCTCTAATTATTGTCTATTCAACAAAGGTATCTGTACATGGTACTGAACTTCTCTCATTCCCTAATGGCGATAGCCTAGTTTGTGTGGTGACAGGGAAGGCTTGGGTTAGGCCACACGCAGTGCCCATGCAAGTGAAGGCATATTTAGAATCCTCACTCAGAGCAACCTGGCCAGTATAATCAATCTGCCAATGCTTTATTGGTTGGCAACTCTGGTGAAAGGACCCAGACTTCTTTGGTAGTTGCCGTGGGCATTATTTAGAACACACAGGACATGCTGCTACTGCATTAACCAAATCACTGTATTTCACAGGCAATCTGGCACCTTTGGCAATGCATCATCCCGCCCAGGCACTAAGTTGGCCTCTCCATCCATGTTCCAATCTGCTGTGTCTACTGAAGGGTCAGTTGCTAGGGCTTTTATCCAGGGAGCGTAGCCGCTTCCCGATTGCCCGAGTGTCCAGCGCCTTAAGAGCTGGGAAGTGGAAAACGGTGAGGACCACCGTTTTCAAAGTTCCAAATGAACCTAAATGACTTTTCATGTACTGTAACCCCACAAGGGCTTATTCGCAGCCATCTATCCCTCAGTTTTCTATGAATTTCTTCAGAACAGCTCAATTGTCAGTGCAAAGGGTGAGTGGCCACGGCTCATGAGTGATCACCAATCAAGCTGCTCTTGGTTCAGCCCACTGGCTGCTGCACTTCATTCCTATTTCCATCCAGATGATGTCAGTGTTGTGCTGAATTGTGATTGAAGCCTGTGGATGGGATACCCTGACTGGACTCATCTAAATACCAGCTATCCGGGGGAATTTTCCCCACTCCGTCTCTAGAGTCTGCGGGGGTTGTCCTGGGGATCGGGGAGGGGTCTTTGGAAGGATGGACATACTCTATACCCGCATTTCCAGAGTCACTGCTACAGCAAGTTCCTCTGCTGCAAGCAGGCGTGTCTTGTAGTCGAAGTGGACGTTGGAACCCTGGCAGAGGCGGGTCAATGGAACTTATTTTAACTCACCCGTTGAAAGGAAAGAAGTTCTTACCAAGATACGTTTGTTCCTTTGTGAAAGGCTATTCCTGGAGGAGCGCTGTGCACACTGCAGGAGCTGTTGCTCGATGGAGGGACATCAGACTTCCGTCCCCTTTCAGAGCCGGGACCAGACTCCTAGGGGAATTCTTCCCATCTGTTGTCCGTGTCAGTGTCCGACTCATACTCTTCAGAGTCACGGACACGTCTAACACGAATGGTAGCCCTGCTGGGGAGATGGCCAAAGCTTTAATCTGCTTTCATAATGTTCCCGCCTTCTCAGTGGTGGCTTGCTGCTCTGATCCTCAGCGCCACATGCGCGCGTCCTTTACCAGGGGGCATGAGGAATGCAGCCGCTGTGCCGGGTGCGGAGTAAAAGTCTTCTAAAAACCCGAAATCTCTACAAAGACTTGCAGCTCTCTCACGTTTTAAACAGCTCAGCAGGCATCCATCTTATCAATCACAGCTTCTGGGACAACACAGGTCTTACCCAAATAAATGCCTCCCAAAAATGTTTCAGTGGTGCCTGTTTTTGAGTTTTCTGTGGGTTTACACTCCATTCTCTCCCTCGAAGATGTTCCAGCAGAGTGTCCTGCAGCAGATGCAACTCTCTACATGTTAACACTATATCATCAATGGACCATTTTATTGATGTAGGGAAGCAGAACAGGAACAGACTTTGGGTCACCATCCATGATATATTGCAGGCCATACAGGTAGCCTTGGGGAAGCACTTGAAGGCCTATTTTTGCCCCTCACACATGAAGGCAAACTGATCTTGTCACTCAGTAGATAGGAGAAGTCCAATAAAGCATGGTACCCTCCTAAGGCCATAGCCAAGGTATCTAAGATGGTGGCAATGTTGAGCACAGACGCATGGATGGGGGGCGCTACCTTGTTCAGTTTTCAGTATTCCAACATCGTCCACCATAGGCCATCAGGCTTTTTTATTGGCTGCATTGGGTTGTTGAAAGCACTATGAGCAGGGTATATAATACCCTTTTGGTGTACTTTGGATACATTCTCCTATTTTCCCTCAGCACTCATCATATTATTTTAACCTGGAGGTGGAATTCACTGACAGAAGTTTGCAGTTTGACCTTGCAGGATGCCAATGTGTAATATATTCTCAGGCATTGGAAAGTTTAAAAATCTCATATTCTTATGAGGGAGGATACTCAATTAGCAATGTCAAAGGGAACTTCCTGACTATAACTGCTTACCCACTGTAATCTCTGATGGAGCTGAGGGAAGGCAGAAAACTTCTCAGGGTTGCCATATATAAGAGAATATTTAGCTCCAGTACCAACCAGAACCAACACCTTTTATTTCTGATGGAAAAAGTGAATAGTCCCCATCGTCTCCAACAGAGCTCACCTGAAGGCAATTTTGGCTTGCATCCTATACTTGGGGCATGGGAGGCACCTACAACAAGTAGGCCTATATATCTGAGGCCTTTCTTATGCTGAATCATACAGAGCATCTGGAATGGTAGAGATCTGAACTGTTGTTCAGATTTCAAAGATTTCCTTAGGCTGAGCAACATAGTGTTGAGTTCCCTGTCTATCTTTTCTGGTGGGGTCCTGGCAACAAGGAAGTCAAACCGCATTTGCTTCTGGGCTAATGCTACTGGAACCTTAATAGTCATTGGGATAGCCTTTGGTTTTCTTGATTTTTTTCTCTGTTCTGGATTTTTCCTATACCCTGTATTTATTTGATAATTTATCAGTTTTCCTATGATCAGAAATAACTGTTCAGCATCATAAATGTCTTTTTTTTCAGAGTCTGATCAGATCTTTATTTAAATTTGTTTGTACCTTATCCATCAAGGATTTCTTGCATGAATTTTGACTTTTAAAAATATTGTATTAATGCCCTCACTGGTATGGCTCTGGATTTAGCACCAGCCTGTGAACCAAAGAGTCACAGGTTTGATTTCCAGTCAGGGCAAATGCCTGGGTTGTGGGCTAGGTCCCTGGTGGGGGAGGTGCATGAGAGGCAACCACACATTGATGTTTCTCTTCCTTTCTTTCTCCTCCCCTTCCTCTCTTTCTAAAAATAAATAAATGAAATCTCTTAAAAAACCAAGGAAAATTGTGTTTAAAAACAAAAATTATATTAAAATATGATTTATCTAGATTACCACATGTTTGGCATCTCCCTAAATTTATTTATTTTTAATTCTATTTTACTGATTACACTATTACAATTGTACTAATTTCCCACCCCTTCCCCCTCTCTACCCAGCAACCCCCACTCCCTCAGGAAATCTCCACATCATTGTTCATGATCATGGGTTATGAGTATAAGGTCTTTGGCTACTCCAGTGCCTATACTGTACTTTATATCTCTGTGGTTATTCTGTAATTACCTATCTGCACTTTTTAATCCCCTTACCTCTTCACCCATTCTCCCACAGCCCGCTTTCATCTGGCAATGATAAAAATGCTCTCTGTGATTCTGTTTCTGTTCTTCTTGTTTTCTTAGTTTGTTATTTAGATTAAATTGTTGATAGATATGTATTTATTGCTATTTTATTGTTTATAGTTTTGATCTTCCTCTTTTTCTGAAATAAGTCCCTTTAACATTTCATATAATAATGGTTTGGTGATGCTGAACTTCTTTAGCTTGTTCTTGTTTTTGAAGCTCTTTATCTGCCCTTGGATTGTGCCACGATTCTTTGTCTCCTCATTTTGGCAGGCTCCCCGTATTTGTTTCTATTTATTAGGTGGAGCTGCTATGATTCCTTGTCTTGGTAGCATAGCCTAATGTAGTAGGTGTCCTGTAGGGTCCAGTGGCACAGCCTCCCCTATCATCCAAGCTGGGTACTCGAGGTGTGCCCTTTGTGTGGGTTGAATGCACTCTCCTCTTGTAGTTGAGCCTTGGTTGCTGTTGGAAAGTCAACGAGAGGGATTTACCCAGGCCAGTCAGCTGCAAGGATAGGCTGTGACCACTGACCACAAACCTCTACCCTCCATGGAGGATCAGCTATGTAGGGGCAGGGTGGTGCTCTGACATGTTCAGTAGCTGTCCACTGGGTGTGCGGTATCTGAGATTACCTGGGTGATGCAGGCCAAGGTCAGCCCCCACCTGTGTTCTGTCTTAGGCCACCCTGCCTGGGGTATAAAGGAATCTGAGAAGGCTGCTACTTGTGCTGAGCTTGGAAATTGCAAGAAAAAGCCAAGCTGAGAATCTAGGTTGGCTGCCAGTAGTGCCAGGCCTGAATGGTACTAGTATGACAAGTACCGAATTAAAGAAGCCATATTCATGTAGACTGGTTGGAGGGTCAGAGACATGGAACGGGCTGGTCCCATAGCCATGTGTGATGGATAAAAATTTGGGAGGGATATCTCAGTGGTAAGGAGTCCCAGCCCCACAACAGTCCTCCAGCCCATGCTTCTAGAACCAGGAAGATAAATCCACATAATTCCTAGCTCCAAAAACCAGCAGTGACTGAGTCAGTGGAAGAAACTTCTGGAGTCCCAAGCAGTTCCTCTTAAAGAACCCAAATTGGGCTTACTAAGATTCACTCCCTCTGAACTCCAGCACTGGAATAGTAGCTTGAAAAGTACCTGTGGCATACAGAGAGGAATTGAAGTGTCTGACATCAAGGCAAGAGCTGGGGAATAACTCTTTCAGACAGAAAGGTGGGCAGAGGCCATTTTTTGGACCCTCTGCCCTCACAGAGCCACAGAGCCAGCAGGTGGGTAACATATCTGAGACTGCATCAACCTGGCTAACATTGTTTGTCTTGCACTGAAGATCCTCTAAAACTTTGTCCCACCCAATTTACAGGCCCACCCAAGCTGTTAACAGTGACTTTTTCATATGAATGTCTGGTGTTGGTTCGTGATTCACAACTTCCTAAATTCTCTCAAACAAACAACAGCCTGCCTCAGTGAGCACCCAGTTCCCATACCATAAATGTCTTGTCTCATGACTGGGTTCAACACAGATATTAGTGTCTTATACCCAGTGCTGGGAGTGGACTGGAATATCTTGACTTTCATTCCTTCTGAGATGGGGAGTAGATACTTGTCTCATTCCTAACTCACTAGGAGTATGTTGTACCTCCTTTATACATCTCCAGGGTCCCATGAACCGAGGGAGAACCCTCTCAGTTGCCCAAGCCTTTCTGGAAGCTAAAATAATCCAATCTATAAGGGAGTCAGTACCTCAAACACCCCTAGTGCCATGCAGGCCGTGCCAGAAACAGGGTGTGTGCAGACATCGCCCATTTTCTTTGCTTTCTGCCCAGTCAGAGAAATGCCATCATTCCCGCCCTTAGTGCCCATCCGTTGCCACCCTAACCATGCCTGGCCTTTCCCTGGCCTTTTGCGGGAAGCCGGCAACTATATCAACAATCTCAGCAGGAGCATACTTTCTAATCATGAAAAGTCTCCTGAAATAGGAAGCTGCCCCACTGGCTAAGATTGTATGTATTGCTGTGTTTTTACTTTCCTTGTATTTGGAGTTGGAAAACATGTTTCATCTGTTTTGCTGTCAATCATAACTTCTCCTTGTCTCTCTCATCACTTTCCCAGGGATTCCGCTTTTCAGCCCCAATCAGGCTTCGTCACACCAGCTGGACTTTCATCTGAGGTGTCCTGAGCAATTGCCAGCTTTGAGACCTCAGCACGAGGTCTTCAATTTGTCACCTTGTTCACCCTTTAAATTCTTTTAAAAAATAGATCGTTTTCAGTTATAGATATGAATGTTTGAAGATAAGTTTGATCATATATTTTCGGAACTTTAGTATGCTATGAATTCCCAAATTAAAGGGACCCAGTGATTTCTGAGAAATGTTAATGCAAATAAATTTAAACCAGATAAAATTGACATCAACATTTTGAATAAAGTGAATATGTTAACATCAGTGAAAGTAAGGACAACTGAAATATTAGAATCCAATTGACAGTAAATTACTCAGCAAAGTCACAGGTTGAGTGAAAATGAAAAAGGAAATCTAGCCTAATTATGTATACAAGAGCATCCCCAAGACATGTTGATACAAAGGAGTCTAAAATGAATTGAAGAATATGTTGTGGTAGTTATTAAATATATGAGTAACAATTTAAAAATCAGAACAAAATTCTCTAATAGTAAAACAATACAAAACAAAACAAAGCAAAAATACTGGGTGAACAAAGAAAGATTGACAGAGAAGTCTTTTTAAGTTGAAGTCTTATCTTCAAAAAAAGTTTATTCTCCAAATATATGAATCCAGTATGTGGCATACTTTTAAGGAGAAATTTGAACACAGCTCTCTCAGAAATGAACAAAAATGGAAAAAAAATATTAGTACTAGGTCAATAATAACCTTTGATTTATTTTAAAAATATTTTAATAGCCTCAGAATTTACTAAACAGCCCAAGACAGTTAGTAATTAGAGTGCTTAATCAAAATCATCTTAACGTCCCTTCTTTGAATAAAAAAAGTCTAATTAAAAAAAAAATCAAGCTTGCAAAAGTACATATCAAAAGCAAAGATTTAAAAGCTACTTATCTAAAACAGAAAAAGAAGATCTTAGTTTTTATTAAAAATATGGCAAAAGATTTTGGCAGGTTGAATATGATCTTAAAATGTAAAAGTTAGCTGATTTTTTTTCTCTGAGAACAGAGTTTATTGTGAAACTGTTGCCAGTGGACGTGGTGGTGTTGTATTATGGGATCCTGAGAAAAGCGTCCCATGGGCCCACGCATGGGAGATGGTGGTGCGGCATGATTACTCAGCTAGAAATAGAGGGCTGCCACTGTGTCCCACCTCGGTCTGTCCTGCAATGGAAAAAGTCCAACCATGTCCTCAGCAAGGCCAAAACAAAAGCTTGTGTTTAGGGTTTCTGTTTCATCCTAAAGCTTGGTCCTTTGGAGCCTACACATAGCTTCTAAAAGTCTCAGTCCCTATGCAAGTAGCTTAGTGTTATTCCCAGCTATGCTACTGTACCCAGCTATGGTACGGTACCCAGGCTTGCATTGGACTCCATATGGCTGCCAGCCACAGAACTGCTAGACCCACATGGTGAATGTGGAGAGAATTTGTGAACAAATGAGGCAGGTGCTTGTTAGAGAGAGAGAGAGAGAGAGAGAGAGAGAGAGAGAGAGAGAGAGAGCGAGCACGAGCTTCTTAGTTAATCTGGGTTATATTATCTTGGGCTTGGGATAGACCCAGCGATTTTTCTAAATAACCAGTCAACTTCCCAAGCTTTTGTGGGCTTCTGATGGACCCACATCCTAGCCAAATGATCCTTATAAATGGTCCTTATTCCAGGTTAGACTGACAGGCCCCTGTGATCAAGTACCTTCACCTGCACCATTTTGACTTTATTGCACATGCACTTACCGCCCCCTAGCGCCACCCTCCCCACCCCCGCTCCTCCAGCAATCTCGTGCCCCAGAGGGGAAAGGAAGAGGTGTTAATCCTCGGCTCAGGAATGCTCTGATCCTCTGGAGTGGAGTGTGAAGCTCTAGCTTCCTGGTGAAACAAACATGCACTCCCCAGCTGATTATGCTTAGTAATGTTTTATTTCCTTTGCTTCCTTCTTAGTAGTAACTAGCTAAGTAATTAACTACTTATGGCAAGAAAACCATCAAGTTCATGATGGTTTCATAAACACATTTCATAAGTGTCATAAACACATTTTCTAAGTTGATCTGACCCAAAAGGAGACTGAGACTGAACTTTAATACAAGTCATTTTTTTGAGAAGCAATTATGGGAACTACCAGTCAGAGAAGTTAGGAAGACAAGGATTAGAAGGAAGTGTTAATAATGGTTTGAGGGATTGGAGCTCAATTCCAGTGGGGACCTCTTTGACAGAGTAATGATCCTATCTTAGAGAAGTCTTCCAAGAGGCATAAATTTCCTCCATTTTTGAGCACTGTTAATAGGCTGGTAAATTCTAGCATTTATGTCCTGCTCAGGGAAAAGGTAGAGAATTATCCGATGGAAAAACCCTTATGCAATGAGGTGTAAGAGTTCACAGTAAAAAGCTCTGGTCTATAAAAGACCTGTGTGTGCTGATGTAATAAGCCAGGACACTGAGAGCATCTTCAACAGTTACACTTTCTTCTAAAAGGTAGATTAGTTTTATTTGGATAAGTAACATTTCACTACTCAGCATTCACAACTTCATCAACGAGTCAATAAAATGACTAAAAAATAGAATTAAACAATGTAATTCACTGTGAATTGACTAGTTGGCTATTATCATCTGTGGGTACATCTATTATTATGTAAGAAAATAAGTGTTAAAATTTAGAAACAAAATTTTCTAGTAATTTTTACAGTTATGATCATCTTCAAAGATAGAATCAGAAAAGATTATTGTTTTTGTTGCTTCAGACACGTAATCCAGCACAAACAATTTGTTTCTGTGCACCCCAAGGTTTGGTACCATTGTGCTCACCTCTGTTACTCGGCTGTCTATGGAATTCTGAAGAGATCAGATTTGATGTTCTCAATTGAAAAAGCTCCTTTGATAACTGATGCAGGGATGAAGTGTGAGCACATGTTTTAGATATTACCTACTATATATTCTACGTTTCAGCAGATACTAGGCCCTTGAATGAAATAAGAAAGTTTCAGTAAAAGCTTTATTTCAATTTGAGTTTATGATCTGAAAAGGTACTAGCATTAGTTCAAGGAATGTAAATACTATAGGCAATGTTTAGGATTGCATAACTATGTTGTATTTTGGCTTTTAAATGTGAAATTATTAAAAATATTTTATGTTGAGCAAAGTAAAGGCTTGAACAAAATATCTTTGGTATGTCTTGCATATATAATAATTTTCAATTGATGCTGCATCTTAAATCAGGCTGTAACCATACATGTTAGCTTGCCTCCTAAATTTTATAAAATACCTCTATGAAGTCATTATAATTGTAAACTTTTATTTTGATTATTTTATTCTAAATTGGTGTTTCTCCCTTCCAGCAGAGGGGAAAAATCTGTTTATCTTCTGACTCTATATATTTCTGCTAAATGTAGTGAGAAAAAAATAATTTAAATTTTACATTCATTTTAATTTCATTACTAAATACCCTTTAGGAGGAACATTTTCCTCTCAAGATAATTAATAATTTTAAAGAGCTATTTCAATATGCATTTGCCTGTAAGAAAATATAATACAAAGTCTTGGGAAAATAAAAATTGTATATCTCTAGATTTGATATGCTCCATATATCTACTGGGACTGTGACTACATTAATATCCAAAAATTAAACATAAAAGATACATATTCTTTTTGCAAAGTCAGTTCCTGAGATAATAACCTATTAATATGGAAAATAAATAAATATATTGCTTCTATTTGCTTAATCATTTTCTAATTTGCTTCTCAGAATTATAACAGGATACTACCTGACATAAATGTTTTACTTGGTGAACCCTCTTTCTTACATACATATTTCCAAAATGTGTAGTAAGCGAATATTGTTTGTAATGAATTAGTTTTTACCTCTGTTGGAAAATATTACATGTTTGTGGGAGGAGGGGAACAGACCAGTTCTAAGGGAAGTGCGTGCCACGTGAATTCAAGCACTGAGCACGTGTCTTTAGTTTACTTACAACCAGTGATACAAGGCATGTGACAAAGTTTGTTCTTGTTTTGTTTGCTTTGTTCTGCTTTTTGACTCAGTGGAGAAATGTCTTTTCTGACTGGGGAATGGGTGTTCATTGTGAAAGTTTTATTCCTAGGTAATTAAAATATTCACAGATGTCAATGGTGTTTGAAGGAGTGGTGAGTGATGCGATGGAGTGGAGAAGAATGTGGCCGAGGGGGAAGTGGACACCGAGCCAGCTTGCAGACTAACTCATCCTGGAAAACACAGAAGTTAATTTACTCATGGAACATAAGTCAATGTTGCCCAGAAAGCAATCTTAAAATGAAAATCGAATGGTAATGTTTGAATAAAATTGAGTGTTCATGTGTAAAACTTTCTCTATAGATATTGTGTTGAAATAAATGTGCTGAGAATCAGCATGTCATAATGAAGGAAAGAACTATAATGTTTTGATTCCTGGATTTGAATCCTGACTTTGCCACTTAAGTGATTGGATTTACCTGAACTATTAAAATAAGTGGTGGTTTCTGTTCACATGTGAGATGTGTGTACTACTATATTCATCAGGAATTCTCTAGAAATTAAATGAGATGACAAACGTGAAAAGTTCAAATAAGTGGGGTGATCCATACAAAGTGCTTCCTATCATTATTGTTCTTAATAATGTATATTTTAACAATAGTATAATTATTTTTAGGAGGACACTCTCCTTCAAACTGTAGACACTGTATCTACTGATTACCTTCAAGTTTAGACATACAGCCATGACTAAAAGGTGGATGTAGGGAAAAAAAAAAAAAAAAAACATGACCTTTACTGTTGTTCTTGTAAAATGAAAGTCCTCTGAAGCCAAACTTTATAGTCCATTAATTTCATGTCCTTCTAAAGCCAATTTCAGAATGCCTGCAAGTTCAATGGCCAATAACATACTTAAATACAGTGCCGTTTGTACTTAAATATGATGTTTTAGTACGAATTGAGAAATATTCTAACCAGTGATATAAACAGTGGGTACTACTATGTTGTCTTGGCTAAAGTGGTCAGAAATTAAGTATCCCCCAAGCCATGTTTTTGTTTGTTTGTATTTGCAATATTACTCAGAATTGCAGATTATCATAATGCCATCAGAAACAGTTGAAATATTTTCAGACTTTGTTATCCTTTCTTGTCTCATTACATCCTATAATCTGCCTGAGAAGAGTGGGGGTTTGATGGGAGTGCGTCGCAGATCCCGAAGTCGGAGCCAGTATTTGACAGCCCTCAGGTGACTACACTTTTCACAGCTGCAAGTCAAATGATTGGGGTCTGAACAGTGCTCCTGCCACAGGATTATCCCAAATAGTGAATTACAACAAAGTGGTCGATGCCTTTTGCATTACTCACTTCTTTAAATAACTAGTAATCATTGTGCCTTAAAGTAGGAGCAAACAAAACCACCTCTTGGAGCATCATTACACTGAATTAACATAAACTAATTAAATTTTATAATGATACTTGAAAAAACAAAAATTATTATTTTGTATATCTTGTGATTCATTGATTAATATTAATTTCCTTTTTGGAAAGGTTTTCATTCTGTTATAGTCTGACATCATCAGCATCAAAGCTTGTCAACCAGCTGATGAAATTTACAGAATTAATTGGTAACAAAAGATTTTTAGGCCCAGAAACCTGGTGTAAAGTGTATGCAAAGTAGGCTGTTGTATATGAAAGATACATTGTGTTTATGAGAACGTTTTCTAGTTAATATTTATATTCCCCAGTGCAAGAAGATTGTCTAATACTTAGGAAAAATTATTTAATGTTCATTGCAGTAATGAACTGATTTCTTATGTTAATATCTAAAGTCATTAATTTATAGATTATTTGAGAAAGAAAGGACATATGTAAGTAAAAACAGTTTTTACATAGAGGGCTGCTTCACTGAAATAGACTGCATTTAGATTTTCCAATATATGGTTCAAATTAAAAAAATAAATTTATTGGGGTGACATTGGTTAATAAGATTCTATGTTTCAAGTGTACATTTCTATGATGAATGATGTTCATACCGTACTGGGTGCCCCCCACCCAAAGTTGAATCATCTTCCGTCACCACGTGGTTGAGCCACTTTACTGCCTATTACCTGACACCATTTCCTTCTAGTAACCACCATACCGTTTCCTGTGTCTACAAATTTTTATTTGTTTTTCTTATTTGTTCATTTGTTATTTTCTGTTTTACATCCCATATCTGAGTAAAATCATATGGTTCTTAACTTTTTGGTCTGACTTATTTCCCTCAGCATGATATTCTCAAGATCCATCCCTGTTCCCACAAATGGCAATGCCAGGTTACATTCTTATTCATCTGCTCACCTCATTATATGTTCCACCTCCTCTTATTGTTACTTTTTTCTAAGCATCTTAGTGTTGTACACATGATAATCAGTGTTTGTTGAATAAATAGATGTGGATGGTTAGAGGAAAATACAAGAGTGCAAAGAGAGGGCCAGCTCATTCTCTTTAACAAAGGGCTCATAAGAATTATTGTTTTTTTTTTTTTCTCATCTGGAAGACCCAAGTAAAAGATGATTTTCACGCTGTATTTGCAAAACAGTTGAATATTTAATTAAAACATGACTGTGAAAAAATATTGAAGTAAGTGTCAAAATGAAATATTATGGATTGAATAATTTTTAAGAATGGTTTTGAAGACTTTTTCCAATATGTTAGTACATTAAATATTTATGAATACTTCATGATACTCATTTTTTTCAATTTTCCTTAGTGTAGGTCTCAGGGGTACAGCTTAGTGATTAAATTATCATATACTTTTCATAGTATCCCCTTAATATTTCCAGTACCCAGTGGGCACCATACATAGTTATTGCAATATTATTGATTATATTTCATATGTTTTACCTCCTTATGACTATTTTGCAACTACCAACTTGTGCTTCTTAGTCCCCTTACCTCTTTCATTTGAATTCTCATTTTCCAAAAGAGTGAGTCTTCTCAAGAGGAGTATGACCTTTGTTATTACTTTTATTATTTTCATAAAATAATCTGACAATAATTAGGAGAAAGGTAAATTCCCAATACTTAATGAAATACTTTGAGATGCCTTATTTTCTCTTTCTGTATCCTCTGGTTAAATGGCACAGTCTACTGGTGTGTTTCATAATTCAAGTAACTTTTTTTTTCCTTAAAAATCTTAAAATCTGAGTAGTAAATTGTATTACTTTATCAATTTATTATCTCCACTGGTGGTAAAATTCCAGGCCCTACATTAGTGCCTTTATTGCTTAGAAACATTTTCCATCTAAAAAGTACTTCAGAAAATCACTACTACAGGGGCAACCACTCTGATTTGCATTGATTTTCAATGATATTTCCTGCAAGATTCTGAGTGCAGCTTCTGTTACTTAAGATTATGAAAGTTTGTAGATATTAGTTTTCTGATCAGTTTTGCAATTGGATAGATATTATTGACCTGTATCTGATGATCTTTCATAATGCCCTTCCATTGAGGAAATCTGGGGTAGTATGAAAATGTACCATGGGACTTGCTTGATTCCTAATTTCCATATAAAAGATGCCTAATTGAAATATACTAAGATGCTAAGTGTATTAGATAAAATTGCAAAAAGAATCAACATTATAAATTAAAACTGTGTTCCACAAAAATCTAAAATCAAATGCAGCAATAAAATACATCTAGATATTTAAACATTTAAGCTCATACTTTTAAAAAGAGTTTAACCCAGCTATCCCACTTCTGAGAATATATTAGAAGAAGTCCAAAACATTAATTCAAAGTAATGCATGCATCCCTATATACATTGAAGTGTTATTTACAATAGCCAATATCTGGAAATAGCCCTGGTATCCATTGGTATATGAATAGATAATAAAACTGTGGTACATTCACACAATAGACTACGAGTACTACTGGGTTGTAAAAAGAAAGAAATTTTATCTTTTGTGACAGCATGTGTGGACCTGTAGTTTATTTTGCCAAATAAAATAAGCCAGTCAATAGAAAGACAAATTTCATATGATCTCATTTCTATGTGGACTCTAATAAACAAAATAAACTGACAAAATAGAAACAGAGGCATGGATGCACGGAATGGACTGACAGCTGTCAGCTGGGAGGGAGACTGGACGAAATAAGGTGAAGGAACTAAGCTAAAAACATTACATCTATATATCTGTACATCTTTATATATTTATATCTATATATATAGTCACATAGACACAGACAACCATGTGGTGATAGCCAGAAGAAAAGGTGGGTATGAGGGTAGAGGTGAGCAAAGGGAGAATATGGGGGTGGAAAGAAAGTTTGCTTTGGGCAATGGGTGCACAATGCAGTGTGCAGATGATGTTTTGTTGAGCTGCACACTTTAAACCAGTATGGTTTTGTGAACCAATATCATTCCAGTAAATTAAATAAAAAAGAGTTTAAAATTTCTTATCTCTTTCCTATTGTTGTTGTTAAGAAATTATCACAAACTTGTTGGCTTAAGCAACACAAATGTATTGTCTTACACTTCTGTACTTCAGAAGTCCTACAGCATCTTCACTAGGCTCAGGGCAAAGCTATTCCTTGTGAAAGTTCTGAGGGGAGAATATTTTTATTTGTCTTTGCTGGTTTCTAGTGGCACATTGCTTACATTCTTTGGTTTACCCAGTTCTCTGTCTTTAAAGCTAAAAGTGTTACATCTTCAAGTCTCTTCCTGAGTTTGTTTTCACATCTACTCCTGTCTCTCTAATCAACTGTTTCACTTTTATAAGGATTCCTAGGATTACATTAGAACCACCATGCAATTCAGGATAAATCTCTCATTTCAAGATCCTTAACTTAATCACATGGAAAGCCTCTCTCTCTCTTTCTCTCTCTCTCTCCCCCTCTTTTGCCACATAAAGTTCCATTCACAATTTATGGGAATTGGGGCATGGATGTTTTTAGGGGTAAGGTCATTATTCAGCCTACTATAAGTTCTCAATAATAAACATAAAATATTAATGTTCACAATACAATTATGCTTATTTTGATTAATGAAATATGATTGAAACTCCTCAATACATTTTGCTTTTATTTATGTGTTAATTTTTGCTTAGTAGATGTTGATTTTAATATAATGTAATGATTACCAATAGCATTGTCTTGTGAAACTGAGTTTCTTGTTGGTTTATTCTTGATTCTAGAGAAGTTACCAGCCTGGGGGAATTTCTCTCCCAGCCCAGAGAGTCTGAGATATTTACTATATATATTGAAAGGTCGTTGGCGTAGCTTTTTAGCTCACAGCTCTATACATCTCTATAGTTTGGCAAATACCTTGTAGTGGACATATATTTATGCATCTG
This sequence comes from Anoura caudifer, assembly GCA_004027475.1. Classification (NCBI taxonomy): domain Eukaryota; kingdom Metazoa; phylum Chordata; class Mammalia; order Chiroptera; family Phyllostomidae; genus Anoura; species Anoura caudifer. The sequence continues at coordinate 81,283 of PVKU01002514.1, read as the reverse complement.
AAGTCCTCATGTTTCCAATTATTTTCACCCAAGCTGAAGCAACCAAGAAAAGTTGTGACGATTTATTTTCCTTAAGTAGAGCTGTTCCAACAGAGACCACGCCTAGGTCCTCAGGCTCTAACTCCACCTAAGTTATGTGTGTCCTCAGAGATATCATATGAATTATCATTCTTTTTGCTACAAATGGAGACCAAACCACAATAAACTACAGAATGGAGTATGTATTTATTTTAACATATAAAAAGAAATCAGGAGGTAAAGTAGCTTCAAAGTCAAAAATTCATTGTTAAAATAATAACATCAAGGGTGATTATTTCTTCATAATTTCTTCCATGTTCAAAATGTCAACTAATTTCTCACATCATCATAGTAACTTTAAATATCATTTTATTTGTATCTGAGGCAAAAAAAATGAGCAAGTTTTTTTTAGCTTATCCATAGGTCTTCCCTCATTTTATCTTAGTACACAGATTATATAATTGTGTCAGTTGGCTTTTGCTGGAAAAAAAAAAAAAACCTCCAATAATTTGTATGTCAAAGCAATAACCATCTATTAGTGAAAAAATATGTAGGATAGCAACTTGGGCTGGACTAAACCTGATTTACATCTAACTTATTTGGCTGTCATCTGGTAGTTTATGGTCCTGTGCATATATACCAACATGATGGCTTGGCTTTCAAAGTCACTTAGACAGTCACTAAGCCACTGATGTCCAGCAGGTTATTTGGGGATTTCACACAGAGGAGGTCACAGCATTTCAAAAAGTAGCAAAAAATGGCAAGCCCAAAACACAAGTATGTTTCATGTCTCTGCTTTCACAATGAATACCATTGTACCTCTTGACAAAGCAAATTCCCTAGTCAACCCTGATTCAAGGGATTCAGAAATAGATATCTCTTTTTGGAAGGTGCTGCAAAACCAGATAACATAAAAGTTTCGCAAACTAGGACTCAAACAATTTTTACAATGTACCATAATTACCATGTCTATACCTAAACCAATTATATACAGGTATAATAGCCACAGGTGTAATAGGTAACTAAATAGCCACTATTAGCTTAGACAAATATGAGGGTCCTTTTAATACTTGAACACAGCAGTATTTTTGCAAGAGAAAAGGATTGAGAGCTGAAAAAGATTTTTACTGGCAACAGTGCATATTTTATTTGCCCTTCCCTGACCATGTAAGGGGCATGAGACCCAACAAATCTTTTAGAAGCCCTTATCCAAAAGTTTTCATCTTAGGCATAGAAACAGGCACTGTATTTGGCTGTCAAAATTCCCTATGGTATAGACCTACAATATTGTCAATCGTATTGTGCCACCTGGATTCCAGCTCTTCCTTCTCTACTTCGAACTACACTAAAGCTTCCAGTAAATATCAATAATCTAATATCGCTTGCTTTCCCTATGGAATCTGTCTGACACATTCCTTAATTGAAATGTCTTATCTTTATTTTTTCTCTGTAGGTGACTGTTAAATCTCGGTGCTTATTCTTTTTAAAATCAAACATTTAACACAAACCTAATATATTTGCAAATCCCTTCCTTTTGAGAAGCAAGTAAATTGATGTGTTTTATAGACAATATTCTAGTTACTAGATATTTATGCGAGTTTCTTTGGTGTTGACAATAAATAAATAAATATATAAAAGGGCAAAATGGACAGCTAATGTGAGTCTAATAAGAAATAAGGACTAAGATCAGCTTAATTTTGTCCACCACAGTCCGTTAAGACAAGACAAAACAAACTGTTCATTTTCTTTTTACCTATTTTACATTATATTAAAAACACTAGCTGAATTTTTAGCTAAAATCATTAACACTGAAGTTGTATGATCCTTACTTAAGCTGCGTAGTTTTATTTATGAAATGTCATTGTTTCAAAAATCCTATTTTAGAGGACAAGTTCACCCCTATTTACACTGACTAGTACTCTGACTAGATAATTACAATTTACACAATAATTAAAATGTTTTAATTGGTTTTATTCTCTGCTAGATTGTAAAGAAGCTTTATGTGTAACTATAATTAACCTCTAGTGACATTAACTATGATTATGCACATTTAGGGATCCTGAAATTGCTGACCATGCAGTCCCTTAAAGTCACACGTATCACATAGACACAGACTACAGTGTGGTAATACTTAGTGGGGAAGGGGGTTGGGGGTAGGTGTGTGTGGCCAAAAGGAGAGAAATGAGGACAGAAAGAGACTTTGCTTGGGGCGATGGGCACATGATACAGTGTGCAGAAGATGTTTTATTGACTTGTATACTTGAAACCTCTATGGTTTTGTGAACCGATGTCACCTAAATAAATTCAATTTTTAAAAAAGTAATAAAAAAGGTGCATTAGGCAGCATGGGTTGAAGACTATATAGAGCAGTGTTGCAGGTGGGCACAGGTAACTGGGTTCCTGGTGATGACAAACAATGCATTGAATGGAACACACAGAGAGTTTGTAACAGAGAGAGAGAGCAGCTTTATTAAGTGATAGTACACTCCACAGAATATGGGAGCAGGTCAACTCTGAGCAGAGATTGACCCTCTGTGGCCAGAGGGATTCTATTCCTATAGTGCGTATATTTCCTGGCTCATTTTGGCAAGCTTTTATTGTGCATGTACAAGTAGTTGTATTACTTTTAAGCTACTGCACATGTGATCTCCTATGATGTTTCTTGATTGCCCACTGGGGAAGAAGCACTCACAATGTTAATTTATTATAATGCTATTATAATCAAGCAGGGGCCATGTGGCATCTTTTACAAGGGAGCAGTCATGATTCACCACGATTCAATGCTTTTCTAGAAAGTGGGGACAGCTGGTCTTAGAACAGTGTCTCTGTCCTGTACCACTATCCTTTGTCTTTGTCCTGGGGTGCCTCTGGAGTTTCCTTACTCCTAACTATCTTCTGCCTGAGAAGAACTTGCAGCCATGGTTTCAATAGTAAGGAAAAACAGATAGTTGCTAGCAATGATATGCGGAGGTCATTCATTTCTTGTTCATTATGAATTATTGTATTTTTTCTCTCCTGGTAGATATGGGAATGCCATATAGCCTGTGTAACAGTTTTTTCCAAACTAGCTCAATGACTTAAACTACCTAGCCAACCTATATAAGGTGGACAACATTGTTCAATTTTATATCATCCATACTTTAGTCCTCTCCAAGGTTAGGCACAAGGTCCAGGAAGACTATGCTCCAAATGAGTCCTTAATTGGGACTAGCCTTTTATTAGCATCATTAGGTTTAAAATATCAGAGCATATGCACACCCATTTCTCACTTCATCTCCATTAGTGCTGGGTTACATCTATTCCTAAAGTTCTGTCTTTTGTGGTTCTAATAAGGTCCTTGATTTTGTGTTCACTAGTATCAAGGATAGAACCACAATAGGAGTACATAGTTTAGTAGTGGAGTAACGTGGCTTCAAATAAAACAGCACTATTATTTCAGAATTGACATAAAAACCAGTTACCCACTTTATTTTGAACACACAAAAAAATAGTCTTCTGCTTGTATTCCTTCTCCATCCTCCTCCCTCAATACTCCTAGTAACTATTTCACTCAACTCATTTAGTTGCTATGATTGGGCTACAAACCACTGCCTTCAGGAACGGAGGTATGAAACTTCAGGGTGAAAATTTCAGTTCAACTCAAACAACTTCCAACCATCTTAACCCCAATCCATCTCAAGAAAATTTAGAATTTTACTTTTTTTGTGAACTCTAATTTCAATAGTCAGAAATTAATGCCAAATATTGGGGAATTTCCTATTGCTATGGGTCAAAACTTTCATTATTTCCATAACTGCTTCTTCTAATAGACTCTGTTGTATTCTTTTTATATTTCAGGGCCTGCAATTATTTTTCTTTCCTCAGGCAACTCTTGGTACCAACTGTTAAGCCTGAAGCTATGTGAGATCTTAGGTAGTACTTTGTTAATATGATTGCCTGTAGTGTTATCTACATTAGAAAACCTGGAGCTTCATGTAGGATAGCTGGTGTATGTGGTCATTTTCCCCCTGGAGATAGGGTGAGGGAGACCCTTGCTCTCGATATAAACACATTCTCTCTGGAGAGAGATAGAGGGTGGGGGGAGAAGGCCTCCTTCTCGTTTTCCCCAGCCCGAAAAGTAAACAAGTGACACAATATTAATGGTCTTTAGAGTGTATGTAAGCAAATAGATCCAGGGGAGAAGGATGACACTACATTTTTGGGAGCAATGCACAATCTCCGATTACAAGGGCCTATCTGTTGATCAAGCCTCCTGAAACCCAAGTGCCAGTAATCTTTGCTCTGAAAACTCTGCCCATGCACAAACGTGAAAATATCCATAAAGCATTGTTTCCCAATGCCAATTCGGGTGCTTCCATGGACATTTAGTAATTACGGCTTCTAAACTCCAAGAGATCGCAGTCTTTTTTCCAACTAGAGCTGTTAAATAAACAGCATTCTCTTTTCTCCTATCATCATGGGTACCTAGCGTAATTTTTCCAATAATCATAAAAGATAGCAAGAGGCAATGTGTTCAAATAGCTTGTGCTTTCTTCCTCATTAAAATAAATCCCTAATGAAAGGAAAGTCAAATTCCGGCAATAATTAGACATGGGAGACAATAAACTTGGGGAAAATAAAATTAACAGCTAAATAATTTATGCTGCCACAGGTCTTTCAGCTCAGCCTCGCTTAATCCTACTTCCTCCTTTTACTCAGTAGTTTTTATTACCAGTGAGCACAATTTTGCATTATGTAGCCCTTTCAAGTTCTGATGTGGAGATCTTTAAATGCTGAGCTAAGTGTTTAAACCTTATATTCTCTCATTGAAAAAGACCATCCAAATTTTGGAGAGTGGTGTGTATTATGATTATTTCAGTAGCAAATGGTTCAGAATATTCATGTGGAGAAACAAGAGACTGGGAAAACACATTTGAGAACACTGCAAAAATTCAGGTATAAAAATGATACATTTATAAGAACCAGGGCAGCAACGGAAGTAATAAAAAGGAGGCATTTAAAGCAGGAGACATTTGAAGGGAAGAATTGATACTTTAGTTTGAAAATATGGGTGTAACAAAAAGTCAAAATCAACAACACCTACGTGGGGGGGGGAGAAATAATCTTTATTAAAGTTACAAGAAAATATTAGATTAGGTGATCATGGAGCGCTCATTAGGAAGTATTATGTTTGAATTGTTGCAGTAGCCAAGTAGATCGGTACCGTGCTCCAGGGTATCACTACCAGAACGCAGGCTGAACTGGTCACAGGTAGGGCAAATGCAATTCTATTATAGTCTTCCCTTTAGAACAGCTTGTCCTGGTTATGTTCACTTAATGAAGGTATTTCTTTTTCTTGTGGCAACTTCAGTATCACAGACAAGTCTGACATATTTTTCTTATGAAGTATGTACACATTTCTATCTGTCATCATTTTGGGGATCATTAAGTGTTGCAGGTAGCATCAAAACTTCATAGCTACTTATCCTGTGAAATCTTTGAAAAATGTGTGGAGTATGGGTTCCAGGGAATATCCCTCTTAATATTAAAATCCAAATTTTGCTTTTCTGTCCTTTTTGTTTGTTACCGCTTGCTGGGCCAGCCCCGCATTCTCTGCACCTCTTACCATGCCTCGCAAAATTGAGGAAATCAAGGACTTCCTGCTCACAGCCAGGCGAAAAGATGCCAAATCCATCAAGATCGAGAAAAACAAGGACAACATGAAGTTTCATGTCCAATCCAGCAGATACCTTTATGCCTTAGTCATCACGACAAAGAGAAGGCTGAGACGCTGAAACAGCCTCTGCCCCCAGGTTTGGGCATGAAGGAGGTGAAATGAACCAGACATGATAATCTGTATTAAAATGTTAAAAATTAAAAAAAAACCAAATAAACAAACACCAATTTCATGTAGTTCAACATCATTCCATTAGGGATAACATATTACAGGTATTTGTATCTTGGTGAGTGTACCTTAGTTGTATATTCAAGTTAATTGAATCAATATAATTGCACTTCTAATCGTGGCTTTTTCCTGTGCAATTTTAATGAATTTTATGTTTGAATAGAAAATGTGTTTCTAATATTAATTAATGATCAATTGTCCCTTTTAGGTGTTACTTCCAAAAACACTTTCAGTAATCATTTACTGTTCTCCTATGTGATATATGAGTCACACCATGCTATCGACTCAGACTTTGACAGGTTTTACCTCCTTCTGATACCATTTCACTTGAACAATAAACATTAAAACTTTATTTTAAGTTTTCAAATCATCTACGTGGTACAACTAACATTTTGTTACAATTCAAGAGTAAAAGTATAAACCTTGAACTAATCTAATATTCTAATATACTTTATAAGAATTGAAACAATTTTATTCATATTAATACACAAGCCTATCATCGAAACTCCCCTGGTATGTTAAGTTATAATGTATGGTGCTTAGGTTCATGTTATTTCAGAAGCTGACAGCAGTTCCCCGAACACAAACTCTTATTTCTTTTTATTTTTTTATCTAGAGGCTATACTTTGCTGAAAATACAAATGTGACAGAGATAAACACATAAGTGTTATAGAGTAAGTTTTATCTTTTACAAAAGGTACAGTAATGGTTAGGGTGTTGAATTCAACAAGCTGTGATATTTTTCAAACTATGGACCACTTTGACCAGGTACAATGTGCTTGAAAATGGATTTAACCCGGGTGTACATGTATTCTGCTGTAAGAAGAAGGGTAAACACAAGAACTTCTTGTCTCTGGATAAAGTCATTAATATGGCTCTTTTAGCCACACATGAGAAACTGCTATTCATCAACATTCATCAGTATTTCTCATATATTTTGTCTTTGCCCCAAATTCCTGCTCACAGCTCCCAAAACAGTTGGGATTTCCTAGAAGTGTTGAGAGGGGAAAAGATGTTTTTTTTTCTTTCTTTTTTTTTTTTTGTTATGTTAATGAGGTGACTTTTGGACCTCACCTAAAGATGGGGACTAGTTGTCAGGAGAACCAACAAGATGATTGGAGGTTTGTAAAGTTTAGTCCCACCCTCTGACCTCTAAGGATAGAAGAGAAGCTGGAGATTGAATCAATCTCTGGTGGCCAATGATTTAATCAATTATTGCCAAGTAATGAAAACTGAAAAAGACAGGAATTCAGACAGATTCCTTCTGGGTTAGTGAACGTCTGGCTATTTGGGGCGATAGGCACATCTGTCTTTTGTTTGGCTGTTCCTGAGTTACATCTTTTTATAGTGTATCCTGGTAACATGACTAAGTAAAATGTTTCTCTGAGTTCTGTGAGAAGCTCTAGCAAAATGAAATCTTTAGATGGGGTCTTGGGAACTCAGATTTATGGACAGTCAAAAGTACAGGTAAAAGAAAGAAACGGTACCTGCATCTTGCCTCTGAAGTGCAGTGAGGTCAGGGGAGCCTGAGTCTGTAGCCTGTGGGTCAGAAGCACATGTGACAACCTATGTTGTGAATGGCTGGCGTGTTCTGTGTGTGGGGCAGCAGTATTGTGGGAGCAAACCCTTCATTTGTGTAGTCTGATGCTGTTTCTGGGTAGACAGTCAGAATTGAGTTGAATTGTAAGATACCCAGTATTTGCTTGTATGGGAGAGAGGGAAGGGAAATCCCTCTCTCCCATAAATTGGAAATAAGATCTGGAAACATGTATGCGCCTTCTGTGACTTTTGTTGTAGGTTTAAATATGCAGTTAGGAAAAAAAAATCTCTAAGAATAAGGTGTTTTGATCACGGCTTGTGTTAAATAAGAATATGCTGCAATAATTCTCCACGGTTTAGACTTTGAAAGACACTGTTTTAAAGGAAAACATTTTACAGGCAATAGTCTTGATGTTGGAAATTTGTAAACAAAAGAATTAGGTTATAATGCTGAACAAACTCATAGGAGAGCTACTACAAAATCAAATTCTATTTATCTTTGAGATAGAAAAGTAATTTGATTACATTAAAACATATTTTTTTTTTCAGGAACTTTGCTGTATGTTTCCATTGTGTGCTCCTTCTTTACAAATTGTAAACTGAATGTGCTAAAAGAATATTAAATAAAATATATTTGCAGGAATACTGCCTATTTTTGAAATGTTTTATTTGTGCAAATGTCTTTAGGGGACAATATGAAAAATGTCATGGAAGCAACCTTATGATAAGTCATTTGTTTTTCCGTAATTTGCCTTATTGTTTATCTTGTTAAGAAACTTGTTGAGCAATTTTGCTGGGTCTTCTGGCACCTGACAGGAGTATCATCAGTCACTGCACGGGCTGTGGCCTACAAACTCTTTTAAGGGATTCAGGCGGGATCTGGATTTAAATTTTAAACTGGTTTCTGTCAGTGTGACAAATGAACACCAGAAAACTGTAGGACAATGTTAGAATGTTGAAATGCATGCCAAAAGTTGTGGGCCAATCTTCAAGAAGAATCAACAAAAATGGCCTTAAAATATCTCCAGATAACACCATAACTATTATTCTATAACCAAGGCGTAAGAACAGAATATTACTGAAGTGTTCCACTACGTATTTATTATATGCAGAGGTAAAGAAACAATTCCTTAGAGTAATTAAGCTAGTAGAATTTTTGTAATGTTAAGTGTCAAGAAATATAATGACATCTAAAATTTTCTCCCAGTTTATTTCTCCTGAATTCATTTTGTTAGCAAACTGTTGCTTTATTCATTTAGTAGTTAAATATAATTGTGATATTCCAAAATGTGCTATTCAAATTTTTAAAATAGGTTTTAGCTAGAAAGCAACAGAAGAGATTATAGTATTTTGATGAAGTGCATTTTAATAGCTCTAGGGACCCATAACAAAATTAATTGAAGCAGTGACTGGTGTGTTATCTGATGGATCACCATCAGGCCTGCCTCAGGCTTTGGAGTCTATACTTAGAAGTCAAAACTGGAAAATTGCTGGGTTTCAAGCTCTTCCAATTTCCCACAGTTTTTCTTTGTGTCATTGTGAAGCAGCTTAGCTGTTCTATGTAACGGAATCAACTTAAAATTTAAAAGTGATTGAATGTTGATATTATTTTTCAGGCAAGTAATTTTAAGATGCTGCTGGAATTATTTTGTATTGAATTTTAATAAAATGCTCATTTTATAAAATTTCTGAATTAAATGCTCCTCACACAATTGTGAAGGATTTATTGTCACATGATTTTGAAGGACAGAATCTTAAAGGCAAGTATCTTTTCATAAATATGGTTTAAACATTAATATAAAGATTTATTGAGTATCACCTTGATCCAAAAGCTAAGAGTTTTGTGAAAATAGATTCTAATTGTTTTAAGCCCCCACCCCCAAAATGTCATTTTACTTTAAATAAGTAATTTTCTTATAGATTTTATTTATTTTTTAGAGAGGGGAGAAGGAAAGAGATATCAATGTGTGGTTGCCTCTCATATGCCCCCTATCGGTGACCTGACTGGCAACCCAGGCATGTACCCTGACTGGGAATGGAACCAGCAACCCTTTGCTTTGCAGGCCAGCACTCAATCCACTGAGCCACACCAGCCAGGGCAAAATGTCATTTTACTTTAAAATGTTGCTGCTGTCAAGTCATGAATTGTTCATCTTATGGTAAATGTGCTTTCATTTAAAAATATTAAAATTAATAGTTTGATTTTATAATGAGCATGATGTCTATTTTTTGCAGATAATGGGAAAGTATATTAAAGAAGGAGAAATGTGTGTTTGCTTTTCTTAACTCTTTTTAGTCATTCAGGTAATAAATACAGCAATTAAGAATTTAATTATGATGGCATAATTTAATCTTTGCTGAAAATACAGAGATGTTTATTTTTTTATTATAGCAGGATGTATTTCTCATCTGAATTATTTCTAAAATAGAAAGCATATTTAGTAAAAGAATATACTAAATAATTCAATAAATGGAATTGTCAAATATTTAAATGATATGAAATACTATTTTATTTAATATATATTGCACAGTACAATGAGCTTCAAATTGCCTTTTATTATCATTATGTTAATATCATTGATATTTCTGAACCTACAAAAAACCCCTACTGTAATAAACAATGAAGTAGGCCTGGCAAAATAATTATAGCAACTTAGTACATCTCTAACACACAGTTCAAATCTGTATGACCCACAAGTCAACCTGATCCTTTCAGGAATCTGGGGGAACATAATCCTTTAATAATTATCATTGTAGCTTTAAAATACACTTATGTATTTCTAAAATAGCACAAGGGCTACAGGATATACCCATCTAATCAATTTCATAGAAAAATACTGATAATCGTGAGTAGCCAGGAAAAACTCTATTTGAAAAAATATACGTACTACAGAAATCTGTTTGTAGAGCTGTGTGTTGATACACTAAGCTAAAATACATATGAAATACGCTGTTTGATTTTTTCTTTACAGCAGATAGCCATATGTAAATGTGAAATGTAAACATACAAAAGAATAAAAGGGAAGGTTTGGGCAATAAGAAAAGTCAAATACTAAGGAAACTAGAATGCAAAAAAAAAGGAAAATAATATGATACAAACTACAAAACAAATGAATGCAGGTAATAAAAGTGAAATAAAGTGTTATGCTTTATTTTTCTTTCAGGATCTTGGAGCTCTGAGCAGAGTTATAGCTCCTATCCATAAATTTGTTTAGCAAGAATTCATTGAAATGAAATAGAATGATGATAGTTGCCATATTTGAAGTAGAATATTCTTTCTAAATACTGTGGAGCTGTGATCTGAAGCTGATTTTCTTGACAATTACGTAGTTAAGGCAAAATTAGCCTAGAAATATCATAGTTTTAAAACCTGTGTAGAAATTACCGAAAGTCAAATTACCCATCAAAGTTCCTTAGAAAGCTGGCATGCTGAGGACCTACAAACTTCTTTTTATACTCTTGGCCATAACTTGCCCAAGTTTTCCTTTAGCATTGAAAGAGGTAACCTTTTTTTGCCTGTTTTATAACAGTTGAAACAGTTTACTTGCACTTGCAGGTGCTATGTTGAATCAAAACAAATATTTTTATATTATCATCCCCATATTACAGATGAGGACGCCAAGGCACAGAAAATGAAGTCATTCACTTTGGACAGGCACATGCTTCTTATGTGTCAGCACCTGGGTTCACTCGAGGCCTTCGGCCACCGGCAGCTGTGCTCTCTGCTGCAGACATCCTAGACTCCTGCCATCAGAACTGAATGGTACTGTGTGTACATGGTGAAGAAACTTCTCTGCGCTTAAATTTTTTGTCCCATCTGATCTGGAATCAAGACTCATCCTTGCAAGTCTTAAATGTTTGAATCCTGCACAAACTCTTCTTACAACCTTGATTCCAAGGTTACCTGCACTGTTCCACTTCTCAGACTCTATCATCTCCAACGCCTCAGGGTCGTACCCAGTACTACCTTCCTCCCACTGTCCACATCCCACCCCTCTTCTCTCTCATTCCAACATCAAATAAAACAACATACAATAACAGAAAATGTATGAAAAACCTCAGTGTTCTATCTGTCGGGGTTAAAATTGTGTCCTCCATCTACTATACGGTAACCTATTTCATGTTCTAAGGGCATTTGAATAATTTCTGTGACTAGATTTTTCTGACCTGTCTTATCTATGCACTTACACCCCCAGCAGCATTTTTATACAAAATGGGATTACTAGAGTTTATTAAAAAATTAACACATATTAACTGACTTTGATGGTGGAGTAGTAGTTTTATTCCATTACAAATGTTATGAATGCACATATCTTCTTCAAATATTTGAGGCATTATAAGTGTATAGTTAGGCATTCATTAAAAAAATCTTGAACTATGCTCTTTGAATTATTTTCAAATGTAGTTGTTTAAAACATTTTGTAAAAGATCTGTTTCCATGAAATAATGTTCAAAGCAAAAGAGGGAACTGGATTATTTTTCTTGTTTCAATGTTTCCTGTTTAAGCTGTTTCATTTTTACAAGTTTTAGCAGTTCAGAAGTGCCTTCAGGTTTTTGTTTGTTTGTTTGCTTTTTGCTAATGTTAAATAATTTTCTCCTTGGTGACATTGTTACAAAAAGTGCTTCAGGATGGTTTGCACTATAGTCACAAGAGATCCACCAATCCAATTTGATTCTGTATATAATGAAAACGTAGATTCTAGGAGGAGATGAGCTATCCAATTCAACACAGACATAGCTAGATAATGGTAAGCCAAATGCATGCTTGGAAATAATTTGACAGTTTTAGAAATCCAAGAATCTGCAATGTAAAAATAATCCCAAGATTATCATCATGATCAAGTCTATTCATGAATAGATAGTCACGCCTTTGGTCATTTTTGAAACAAGCCAGAACGTGAACACTATGGGCAATATTAAAGGTCAGCTATGATGTTTAGTTACTGAATTTCAACTTTAATACTCATTATGTATTTCCTTTCAACCATGATGCATTACAAAGAAGTGAGAATCGATACTTTGGTTTATCCTCTTAATCCAAGCAATGGTTCCTGAACAAAACAAAAACCACACTTTATCTAGATCTAGTTACTGTTCTAGAACTTCCTAGGACAGTCTGCTGAGCTCCCACTGGCTTGCTAATTCTTTTACTCCTTTAATACCCTCAAAGCATTACCCTCCCAATAAGCCTGCACCCTCTTCACTTCCTCTCTTAGCGATAGCAGAAGTCTCTCGTTTCCTTGTTTCCTGCCTCCCAAGTAAAGGAATCTCAGGGTCTATGATTTTCCCATTCATACTCCTATGGAAGAGATTTAGTGCTCACTCAAGATCCATGTATCCACAACAGTAACCTGAGCTAAAGCACTGAAATGAGGCCAGGTGATTAATTCTGGTAAATGAAACATGGACATGAATAATATGCAACTTTCAATTTAAAGATATTAAGATAATCTCTCTTTCTCACTCTCTTGACTTTTATACTGTGTGTCTTTCTCTTCTCATCCCCTTCCCCAGACTAAGCTAAACTATTGAAAGAAAAAAGATCCTAAGATGTTGGAGTTGCAAAAAAAAAAAAAAAGTAGTAACTGAGATTCCTGCTTCACTTGGAGCAGGACATTACATTGGACTAGGACATTACATTGGACTGTAATACAAAATGCAAAATAAGTTTTTTATTATTATTATTAGGCTTTACTTAATGAGTCCTATTGTTTCTTTTTATAATTAAATGAAACTTCTCTGGCTTTATAACATACCTTTCAAAATGCAGAGTCCAGCAGAAGTAAGTCTTGCTTGAGTGTGGCTGGCAGGGTACATGAATGTCTTGCATGAGATGGACAGCAATTTGACCATTTCACCTAAAATGTCACTTGTTATGCTTGAGTGTGATATTGTTATGTTACAGAATTACGTGCTTATGATTTTGTAATAAATTAGGAGTGTTATTTGTGGTGAACCCTGTATAATAGTGTCATTCTTGTTTAGATTTAAATATGATGTGATTTCCATTGTGATTTATTATTTAATGTGTGAGTCATTAGATTTGAGATAGTGTTACTGAACAGAGAGGAATTCAGTCACCTGCTGTCAAACACAAGAATATAACAAAAGTTGGCAGAGGGAGGAAAAAAGGTCTTTATTAAAATGTTGCTCAGTTTGGTAGGGGAGGACACTTCCCAGCTCCAGACCAATCTCTTCTGCAAAACACAGAAAGAACCCAGTCACCCCCAGAACCAGAGACAGTATCCAAAAATCCCACTCCATCCTTACCTGTCCTTCTGGAGCCCAAGGGTGCTGCACAGATGGCTCTCTGGTTTCAGTCTCCCTTCCTGGAATGTGCTTGTGGGGCTGCCCTTGCCATCAACACAGAGCAGCTTCCCAAGTCAGAGCCTGGGGTGGCTGCTGACCACTGCAGCTTGTCCTGCAAGGGCTCCTCCATCCTCGGGGCCCTGTGCCGGAGGTTGCTTGCTGCCTCAGGGCTGGTAAGCACTCTTATAACAGTGTGCAGCCAAGAGGGGGGCCCCCAAAAGGGAGTTGGAATGGGGCCCAGAACTCAGGGTGTCCAGGAAATATTAGAAAGACATATAAGATGTCCTCACCCCTTCCCCCTCAGGTGTGAGTTGGGGGAAGGGACAAATGGAGCAGGGCCATTGAGTTGTTTTACATAGCAATGGTTTTGCAGATAACCTCCAGAATGGTCATTTAACATATCTATAACCTTTAACTGGTTTCATAGATATGTTAAACAGCTGTGGTCATGCTCTGAGCCAGGGGGATGGAAAGGACTTCCCCCAGGACGTGACTGGGGGAGGAACCCCAAGTTAAATTGCCTGCGTGAGAGCTTGGAGAAGATTGGCTCCAGAAAATGAGGACACGCCTGCCCAGACTCATGATGGCATCCCAATAACCTTGGAAATATACAGGAATGCTGGCAGGTGTAACCGATTGTAGGAGGAGTCGGAAATAGGGCTGCAGAGGAGGATTGGCGCAGGGTATTTAAACAGAGACATGGCAGCCATTGGGGGGATCTATGCGGTTTTACCAGAGAGCAGGACCCACAGCCCTATGAGGGAAAATCGCCATGTGGCTTTAGCAGAGAATTGCCACTAGGCTTTGCCCGAGTGGAGACCCTCTCCCAGCTTTGCCAGAGGGAGAGATTCCACGTGGTTTCACCAGAGTGCAGACCCCTGCAGCTTTGGTGAAGAGGGAGAGCCACGAGGCTTTGCCACAGTGGGGACCCCTCCCCCACAGCTTTGGTAGAGGAGGGACCACTCAGCTTTGGGGTGCTCCCTTCGGCTGCGTGGCCTGAGAACAAGAGAGATTTTACCTGGAAGAAGGGGGAAAGGACTTTTGCCAGTAGGCCATGAGAAGGTTCCACATGGCTTTGGATTAGAGATCCTGCCTGGACGAAGACACAGCTGAACGATGTCAAGAGCCTGGATCCTGGACGTGTGCTTCTCTTCCTGAATTATGGATTACGGTACCCTGAATTAGGGCAGAGGGAGATAGGAAGCTCTGTGGGTGTCTATGGGTATCCTAAAGGACTTTGATATTTTAATGGAGACGTTAGGTTGTTACTTTAACTCTGTATAGCATTAATAAACATTTCCTTTCCTTTTCACAAATCTCTGGCTTTGAGAGAAGTCTTTCCATAAGGCAGTGAACAATAATGGACCTTTCCGTTGCTCTGTAACAGTTTTTTGGGGCTTGTCCGGGATCTGAATTGCCCGTGGCAGACCGACCCCCTCAGGTGTGAGAAAGTGAGACTTTGGAAGTTTTTTCCCAGTCTTGAACACCTTTCTGTTGCTCTGTAACACTCACCTGTACGTCTGTACACTGATCTAAGAGGCATAGAAGGACACAGTTAGGGACTTTTCTATGTTGCACGGTGTAGTGGCATCCTGAGGGCCATGACCGGGGACATATCTCTGGGTGCAGCCTGGGGTGTGCGACTCAGCATTGGTGTGAGTTAGCCCCCAGCCAGGCCAGCAAGGAAAAGGAGAAAGGCCAAGTCTCTGTTTGCACTCTGTTTAAATCTTCAGTCCCGAAGTTCCATGTGCTCCAGAAGCTAGCTGGAGGGCTTTTTCCCTCTGACCAAACATTTCACTAGCCTGGAGCAAACTCTGTGCAAGGTTCCTCCTGCTGTGTTATGCTGGCATGTTGGTTTCCTTTACCCTTTCCCTGGGGGTAGGGAAATCTATGCCACCTCATGGTACAGTCTCAGCCCTGCAGCCTCTGGAGTTTCCTGTGACCCCCTCCTTTCTCTGGGGACCACAGGCTCTCACAAGCCACCTTGGGGGTCCCTTCCCATTCCCCAGCTGTCTCACCAGATCCCTATGTGTCAATAGCATTTTTTACTTTCAAATATCTTAAAATATATTTTATGTCTTTTTATTTTAGTAGACTTGTGGCTTGATAATATAGTGCGTGAATCTGTGACTTTAGAAAAAATTGTGTGTGCTTGAAGTTAATGTGCATCATTGCTTGCTAGAAGAGTTCTGTAAATCTACTTCTGTTCATCAGTCTATGATGCATTACACAGGGGGAGCAAACAAACAAAAAAAATCATGCTAAGCAAAATAAGTCAGACAGAAAAAGTCAAGAACCATATGATTTTACTCATATGTAGGACATAATGCTGAAAGCAACAAATAAACATTCAAGGCAAACAAACAAAAGCCCATAGACACATACACAACCGTATGGTGGTTATCAGACGGAAAGGAGGTTGGGGGAGGCAGTAAAAGGTAAACTGGGTCGAATACATGGTGATGGAGGGAGATTTGACTTCAGATAGTAAGCAAACAATGCAATATATAGACCATGTGTCGCAGAATTGTACACTTGAAACCTATATAATTTCATTAACCAATGTTACCACCATAGACATAGTAAATTATTTTTTAAATCTAAGTAGTTTACAACAAAGGAACTTTATGTATATATTGATGTTATGTAGCTCAAATACTTCTCTGTTCCAAGTCTTTTTTAATTAAATTTATTGGGGTGATATCAGTTAATAAGATTAAATGTACCAGTGTACATTTTCATGATACATGGTCTGCCTATCACAATGTGTGCCCACCACTCAAAGTCAGATCATCTTCCATTGCCATGTGTTTGACCCTCTTTACCCTTTCCTACCACCCCAACCCCATTCCCTCTGGTAACCACCATAGTGTTGTCTGTGTCTATGAGGTTTTGTTTTCTCTAGTTTTCTTGTTTGTTCATTTGTTGCTTTCAGTTTTATATCCCACACATGAGTGAAATCATATTGCTCTTCAACTTTTCCTGACTGACTTACTTTGCTTAGCGTGATATTCTCAGGCTCCATCTATGTTGTTACAAATGGCAGTGTTCCATCTTTTTTATGGCTGAGTGGTATTTCATTGTACATGTGTACCACATCTTCTTTATTCAATCATCTCTTGAAGGGCACTTTGGCTGTTTCCATATCTTGGCCACCACAAATAATTCTGTAATGAACAAAAGGGTGCATATATCTTTGAGACTAGATGTTTTCAGTTTCAGTGGGGTACATTCCCACAAGAAGGGGTAGCTGGGTTATATGCTCACTCTGTTCTCAATTTTTTGAGAACTCTTCGTACTGTTCTCCATTGTGGCTATACAGGTTCTCATTCTCACCAGCAGTGAATGAGGGTTCCTTTTTCTCTACAACCTCTCCAGCATTTGTTATTACTTGACCTGTTGATCATAGTCATTCTAACAAGTGTGAGGTGGTATCTCACTATAGTTTTTATATTAATTTCCAGATGGCTAATGAAGCTGAATATCTTTTTCAAAAATTTGCTAGTCATTTGTATGTCTTCTTGGGAGCTGTGTTTGTTCAGGTATTGGGCTAATTTTTTAATTTGATTGTTTTGAGTTGTATGAGTTCTTTATATATTTTGTATATTGGTCCCTTGTAAAAGCTATTGTTTATAAATATCTTTTCTCATTTGGTTGGTTGCCTATTTGTTTTGTTGGCAGTTTCTTTTACTGTACAGAAGCTTTTTAGTTTGATGTAGTCCTCTTTATTTTTGCCTTTAGTTCCCTTGCTTTTCAAGTCAAATCCATGAAACCTTCTCTAAGAACAAGGTTCATAAGTTTAGTACCTATGTTTTCTTCTATGTGATGTATTGTTTCAGGTCTTATATTTAGGTCTTTGATCCATTTTGAGTTAATTTTTGTGTATGGGAGCAAACAGTAGTCTAGTTTTTCCACATGTCTTCTTCATTTTAGTATCCAGGCTCCAGAAGCAACCTCTGAGACACACCATTGACACCACATCTGAGAGATGCTGGAATGATGCACAGGCTCTCAGTTTTCATGCTTGGATGTGTACCACTCCTGCACTCACAATTCTCCGAACAAAGCAACTCATATGTCCAAGTCTGATGTCAGTGGGTGGGGAAGAATTCACCTCTTATAAAGATAGGTAGTAAATATTTTAAAAAAAGACATAAGCATATGAAACCACTTATAGTTCTACAATTCTATAAGTAAAGCTTGTTACTCACCGTTTTTATATCTAACCTAGTTTTTGCTACTTCAGACTATGTTTGTTTGGAGATGTTTTATAATCCCCACAATACTTGTGATTTTGAAAATATATTCTATTGATTGGTTTATTTTAGTCATATTTCAGGGCTATCTTTCTGGTTTTATTCCAGGTAACAATTGTTATATTTTCTTGATAGAATTGATCATTTTATCAACACAGAGACCCTATAAACTCTAGTGAAGGTTTTGGTCATGTATTTTTTATATTCTTTTAAAATAGTGCTTATATTTCTATCCAAGATTATTAAATTTTCTGTATTTACTTGGTATCTTAGTCATTTGAGGTTGCTGTAACAAAAATGCCATGGACTGGGGGGCTTAACTGACAACATCCATATCTCACAGTTCTGGAGCCTGGGAAATTCCAAGGTGAAGGTACTGGCAGATCCCATGTCTCAACAGGACCAACTTCCTGTTTTGCAAATGGTCATCTTACTGTATCCTCACATGGCAGAGAAGGATCAGCTCTATGATGCCTCTTCTTACAAGGACACTACTTCCATGCATGAGGGCACCACCCTCAGGACCTAATAACCTCCCAAATGCCCCACCTCCAAATACCCTCGCATTGGGAACTGGGATTCAACATACGACTTTGGAGGGGTCACAAACATACAGTCCGTAGCACTTGGCATTTATTTTTCATCTCTTTAATTTTATGCCACTGAATAACATTTAAAACGTAACATCTGTTGTGAATAATATAGAGCAAGATTATCTCATTGCAACTGACACTTGTGGGAAGGCAATTCTCCAGGGCATGTCTATGCATCTCAGACTCTCTTCAAGGACATTTACAAGCAAACACCTTACGAAATTGGAGTGAGCTTCTCCCTCTGAGTCAGAGAGTAGATTTATTTAAATTCCAGAACGGAGATAATACCTACTTGGGGGCAAAGGATCAGAAGGCAAACAAGTAGCCCCTTATAACACTGGCGGCTTCCTGAGTGCGGGTTCCGCAGCCGTGACTCAGGTGCACCGGGGCTCCCTCTGCTCGCGGGGCCAGCACACAAGCGTTCCAGCTGTGCTGCTGCTTAGAGATCACTTGTCTTTAAATACATCGTTTCACACAGGTACGCATTCTATGATTATTGACATATTTGAAGTTTCTTTCCCAATTTTAAAGTGTGCTATTTTTGTTGAAATTAATTTTTTTTCTTTTAATATTATGAATTGGTTGAATAAATTTTGCCTTTAAGCTCTTCATTTCACTGATGCTTCAAATGCTGATTATATTTCTGAACCGTTAATGACCATTCAGCAAATACACGCAGGGATTTTTTTAAAACAAAGTATAAATTATTCAGTATCTGTATCCAGTTAGCTTAAAGAAAAGCATTAAAGTTTTGTCAAGTTTGTTAATTAAACAAGTTTGGTTCCATTAATTTTCTCTATTTCTTTTTTATTGCTATTTTATTCATTACCACTTTAATTTGTATTATTTTCTGTATTCTACTAGTTTTGGGTTTATTTTACTCTTCTTTTTCTAGCTCCTTAATGTAAAAAAAATAGGATAATTGATAGGAGAATCTTTGCTAGCATAGGCATTTACAGTTGTTTCTTCTTTTCTCATTTTTTCTTTTCATTAGATTAATCAGTTTGTTTGCATTTTTTTAAATAAATAATTTTCCATTATGATTAAATTATTAGACTTATAGTTTAAGTTTACTTTTTCTAAATGTCTGGAGTATGTTTCAAAGTCTTTCATATCTTCAATTTTTTACTTCCTTTTGCATATTGGAGATTTGTAAAATGTTATTTTGTGATTTATTTTAAAATAGTACTTTTAGCAATTAACACTTATTTAAAAATAGTACTTTTAATATTTTATGACTGACCATTACTGTAATATTTCTTTCCATACAACTAAATTCTTCCTCTAAATTGACTTTGTATCCTTATAACATTTGTAAGAGGAATCTATAGTCTTTTAAATATCTGTTTCACCACACAATAACATTATAATTTCCCTGAATATACATTAAAATTATTTTATTTTACTCATTTTAGATGTTGTATTCTTAGTTTTTTACACACAAAATTATTTCATTTGTCTTTTTCCCTTACCTGAAATATGATCAATGTAAATGTAAATTTGTGATGGGTCATTGAAATAAATGATTGATGTTCTCTCTTAAGTGTATTTTGAATTACTATTGGATTATTATTCAATGAATTATTTTCTCTTGGTTGAAAATTCTTATAAGTTGCCTTTGAAATGTTTACATATCACCTGCAACCTTCTTTCTGAAAAAAAAATTGAATTTTTATTAATTTATGAGTTTTTTAAATTTGAACTTATATAATCTCAATTAATTAAAAATGCTAATATAGAAGTGATTTTGAGACTGAGGACAAATATGTTAGTATTTCATTTTTGTTTTAAATATCTAGCAAATAACATAGTCTTTACCTGATTTAATAAGAAATCTTATAATAATTTTCTTATAAATGCCCAATGGGGGCAAGGAGGACTTTCTTGAGACATATAGAACCAATGTTCTGATGAAATAAAAAATTTTCTTCCAGTCATTAATCTACCTCTTCAGTTTTACTATTTATCAGATTGTCAATATCTTATTTATTTGACTCATTTGAATTTCATTTATAATTTATGTGTAAAAGCATTCTCCATATTACGTAAAACTATTTTATGGATTTTAGGTTCTATTTCTTATACATTTCTAAGGTTATGATCTCAATGTTTTGCCACTGTTAAGACTATACATATATAGATTTTATACTATATATGTTTTGTTAGAAGGATTGAATTTTATCTCTAATTACAGAAATTAACAGTAACTATTTTAGAATTAGTGTTTAAAACATGTAAATTCTCATTTTTTAAATTTTTCTCAATTTTAGAAATTGCAACTTCACATAAAAATAATAATTTTAATTTTCCAAATATAGTTTAAAATAAACAGTTCCATATTTCTAAAATTTATTATTTTATGGCTACATAATAAAGTCTACTCTTTGTATTAAAAAATCTTGGTCTTTGAACTAAATATAGTTTCATGGTTGGAAAGGTTCTTTTTGTCAATCTCAGGAAACTGCTTCTAGCAGGCAATTTGTCATTTGAGAAGTAAGTGGTGCATGACCCAGGTGTGGAGGGAATTGATGGAAAATTATGAATCAAGTTAGTAAGAAGGAAAACTCCAAGGTTGATTTGAAATATCAGGGAGACATGCTCTCAGGAATCATGGGCAGAATTATAGAAACAGTCTGTATAAGGCATTAATGAAAACAGTTCTAAGAAATAATACAAAGGTTTATTTTCACTAAGGCTGTTTAAGGCTAGTAGAATTAAGTAAGGCAAAGGCAAATTTGAGAAAGTCTTAAAAGGGTAGAATTGACGACAAAATGTAATGGTCTAGTCAGTCTCATTCAAAACATATTGCCTGACTACTAATTGCAAAACAATGTGTTATATCCTGAAGATAGAAATACTAAATGAAATGAATAAGGTTCATATTCTCATAAATTTATGTTAGGAATGCCACAATTAAGAATGGATTCTTTTCTCTTGATGTATACATACTGGTCCCTCTCTAAACTATTCTTAACTCTATAGTCACAGTAGAAAAAATTGGGACAGTTTAATTAGGGCTAAGGGGTAAGTCTTAAACATAAAAACTGTAGTCAAGATTCAACAATTAAAAAATATATGAGGTATGTTGCAACTCCGGTTGCTTGCTTCAACATTGATTATTTTCATTAGAAAGATCATAAGTGTCATTTTAAAAAATGCCATATAAGTAAAAGTGTAAAGAGGGAAAGCAAAGTCATCTGTCATCCTACCTACCAGTGACTGCTCGATTAACATTTTTATATCTATTTGTTCAGAGGTAATCTCTTCACATAATATACATCTAGATATGCTGCTTGGATTTACTATTGTGAATTATTATTTTTTAAATTTTCTTTCTCTATTCTCAAATTCAATCACTGTACGTCTTATCCATGTGTCTACTAAATATCTTGATCACGGTTGCTGCCCTGTTGCTCAGTTAGGACACACTGATGTCCAGCTTTTACTCTTTACACCCATAACCCAGCTCCAATACCTACTCTTGTTCCATTCTGATCCATTCATCTCTCTGCCACCCAAGAGATTTTTTAAAATAGGAAATTAAAGGACCATGTCTCTCCCTAGATTAAAAACTTTTTGTTGCTATATCCTTTTACATTTGATTCAATATAAAATTATTAACATAGCCTAACATGCCTGGCCTGGCAATAGATTCTTCTTGAGCCTCTGAGACCATGACCTTCCCTTCACTAAACTGGACTATGATCCAGATAAGCTGCTCACAGTGACCCAGTGTTTAGACAGATGGTGGATGTGCTTCACACAATCTTGCAGCATGACAACTTTCACTGACCTAATTCTTTGTTCTTCTGTGCATTTCATCTTGATTTTAATTTTTCATGACTTCCCTAATCCCTGAGACAAGGCTATACACTCTGTAATTCTCTTTAATAATTAACATACTTGATGTAACTTATTTTAGGCTTTTTCACTCTCACTAACTCCTTAATTACATTTAAAAAACATTGATTTTAGAGAGAGAGAGATAGAAAGAAACATCAATTTTTCCCCAGTTATTTATGCATTCACTGATTGCTTCTTACATGTGTCCTGACCGGAGTTCGAACGCACAACCTGGGCATACAGCTCTGACCAACTGAGCTACCTG
The DNA here is from genome assembly GCA_004027475.1 of Anoura caudifer. Classification (NCBI taxonomy): domain Eukaryota; kingdom Metazoa; phylum Chordata; class Mammalia; order Chiroptera; family Phyllostomidae; genus Anoura; species Anoura caudifer. Next base: position 58,576 of record PVKU01002514.1, on the reverse strand, counting down.
GCCAAGGCTCTAAGTTTCATTTTTAAGGTATGTATATTGTTTGTAGGTGTATTTTCACTGGTAAATATCTGTTAATTGAGTTAATACTCTTATTATAAACCAATTATTATACATTTTAGATAGACTTCACGTTAACAAATGTGTCTACATATATTTAATATTAGATTATATTGATGATTTTACTATACTTTATTAAGCAGCTTCTTGAACATACGCAATTCCCATCTTGGTACAATTGTAAACAATGCTGTAATGAGCAATGTATATATTTGCCCTGTTTATAATTTAATTTATTTACTTTAGCATATGCATTTAGCATATGTAGAATGGTTGGCTACAGAGTATATATGTTTTTATTTTGATACACACATTTAAAAGACATTGCAAAAATAAGCTCAATACTAGCAATAAATATATCGATTTCCTTTCACATTAGCAGTTTTTAAAGGGCAATAGCCATAAGGACAAGGCATCTGCAGGCTGTTGTGAGTCTTCTGTGATGCATTTCTTTTACTTTACTCTGAAATAATATTTTATATGCTCTTAGTTTCACCCTTAAAATTTAACCCTTTGTTAAATAAACATACAAGTTATTTTTATAATGATGACAATAATAATAATAATAATAATAATAACAGCAACAACAATGAGAGTAATAAGTACCATCAGTAGTACTAGAAGAAGCTGGGCAGGAAGTACAATAATGGCAGTAGTAATATAAAAATCCTTCTGATTTTGAACAATGTCACCATTACTTATTGCAAGCTCTTGGTAATCAGTGCTATTCTATTGCAGTAGGAATCCTCTTAAACATTTATAAATAAGTCCTGTCATAGCATGAGGAATTGTTGAGCACTAAAATGGGTGGCTGAACATCTATTGAACAACAAGCAGCCAAAGTATAAGCAAATTGTTTTAAGAAAAGTACATGCAAAACACAACGGACAGAAAAGTCTTTGCAATATCTCTAATAGCCTGTTACTTAAATCTCTGAATGCATTGCACTGCACTCCAAAAAAATATCTCTTACTTAATCATTATACCATTGAAATGACCAAAATTTTCTCTTTCAGATTGTGACCTTTCTTTACTTCTCTGCAGTATGCTTAAAATACTGTAATCACTGAATAAATGACAGTAATAATGCTTTACAAATGGAAACTTCTTTTCAAATTTAAGAATACATTGCTAGATTATTTCCATTTCATTTTTCTTACATGGCCAATGTTTCCCTTTGCAATATTTGCATGACATTTAAAAACACAAATAACTACAACAAAGTAGAATGGCAGTTTGTTTAATTAGAGATTTTGTAGGAAAAAAAACAAATTATTTAGGAATACAAATAAAATAAAAAATCTGTGGAAATCTATATATATTATATAAATAACATAAAATATATTATATCATGTAAAATCTGTAAACTATCCTGGATTCTTTTTCTTAGATATTGAACAAATTAAAAATGCACAAAATTGTTTAAATATTTATTAAACAGAACTCATAGTAGTTTATAGAATTAAAAAATCAGTAGGACCTATTTGTGGGGATGAGGTCCTACATAATTCAGATTTGACTTAGTAGAATTCTGTTTTGGGAATACTTATAGATTTTTTATTGTAACAAAACATTTAAGACTATAATAAATTATTTTATTCAGTATTTTCCACTTCTATCAAATATATTTAACATTTATACACCTTGTTAAATATAAAATAAAAAATAAACATAAGGCCATATCATATTATTGCACACATTTTAAAAACTTTAATGTTCTCTGATAAAGCCAGTACTGAGGTTTATTTCATTTGGATTCCTGTTATAGGTGCTTGCTGCCCTGGTATTGACTTCAGTTGTGAGCCATGCTCCTGGTAGAATTGATTTATGGTACACTCCGTTGCTATCCAGACAGTTTCCAGCAAAGTGACAAAGAAGTTCTGCTTCTATACCCATCTAATCAATGGACAGCAAAGCGAGACCAGACAAAACAAAACCCTTTACTGAAGGTGACTGGATACTAAATGTCATGCTGTGTGTGTGTGAAAATAAATAGTGGACACATATACCTTGTTAACTGACATTGTTATGTGTGTCCCAAAAGACCAATTTATACCTGGTACAGAGATTATAAGAACTGTTGTTGCATTAAATGCTCTGTTAAAAAAAAAATAACCGCTTATACATTTTATGTGAAAGTTAATACCTCTGTTTATAATTGTTGTTCTTTTTTCATTTGTGAGGATAGAGATAGTCACACATTTAAACAAGGAATAGTAATTGACTAAATGTGAGAAAATATTCAGGTAGGAAAATGACTGGTATCAATGTAAGTCCCGAAAGGATCCAACCATGTACTATGAAAAATAGAGACTTTCATTGAAGAAGATACAAAATACTTTTAATCTATTTTTACATGACCTTCAAATTACACTCATATACATCTGACTGTGTTTGTTCTGAAGTATAATAAAAATCACCATGCATAGTACATCATGATAAAAACATATTATTTTTATATTAGTAAACAATAAATAGTTTAGTACATTGTGGTTAAAACATAAAACCTATGGGATTGGAGCAAGCAAGGAATAAAGGAAAGATAGGGTGAGGTCAGATTTTAATGAATTTTCTATGCCATAACGACCCCTAAGGAAGACTAATTAATTACAAAGAAAATAGGTGATATATTTGTATTTTGTTTCAGAAATATGTTAGAGGGCAATGCAGAGAAGAGATTGAAAACAGGATGAGTTGAGTGAAGTCTATCATAGTGGTGCATAGGGTAGCATCAGGAAGGTCTCCGGGATGGGCAGCATATAGAGAATGAAAAAAGCACAGATTTGTGGGACATTTTGAATAGAAAATTTAAAACCTGATTACTGATAAAGCAGGGAGGGTAAAATAGAGGAATTAGCCAAGAGTGTTCTTAAGCTGTCTAGCTCAAGGCTATAAGTAGATTGATCTGCCATTCATTGATTAGAATATAGACTGAAACAGGAAGAAAATCTGGCAGATGAGTACAAAAAAAAGACTATGATGTATTAGCCACAGATTTCTTGATTTTGGAAGATTGGAAAAATATCAAATAAACCTTTACCTTAGCACCATTCCTGATAGGATCATACTGGAATCATCATGGCAAATTAATTATGTTAGACTTTACAGAGATGGAATTACATTTTGGATATAGATTTACCTTCTTTGCATACAACACATGTGACAGTACTATTACTTATAGACTTATAAATATTGTATTCATCACCCCATCATGTCATAACATTGTCTGCCAGGGAAGAGACAGCAAAGTGTGACAGTGTACTTCCTGTATGGAGTTCACTGGCTTTATCATGTGCTCCATCAATTGGAAGCACAATGCAATGGCCTTCAAAATTCTCAGTTAGGGTAATAGGTGGCTTATATGAATCTCTTGCATTGGGATCTCAGCCTTCAAAATGAAATGTTTATCTAAAATCAGTATCCAGTATACAATGCAGTATTCCCATAGCCAGAAACAAGAATCCTCAAACTAATAGCAAATCTAGGAGTAGTTTCTCTCATCATTATACTAAATAATCTATTTGAAGAATGTTTGTCCCTGTTTCCATTACCTTAAACTGCTTATAGGCCATTGTTCCCAGAGGAAACCTACATCCATCATGGACTTCAAAAATTATTCTAATAAATTGGAAACTGAAAAATACTCTTTATAATTTGACATTCCTTATTCAGATTAAATAACAAATCAACATGAAACCTATGGTGTTGACTGATACTGATTAACAGGGAAAATTGTGTTGTTGATATCTCTAGGACAGGACAACTGTTTGGAAATCAAAAGAAATTCACTGTGATTTTTCCTAGAGTTCTCTTTCCCAATTTGTTCAATGGAAAACTTGTTTCTACTAAAAAAAAAAAAATGGTCAGCAGTATCAATTTCTGCTGGAATAATACTTTGGGTCAAGAGCCCAATTTATCTGTGATATAGGAAACAGTAAGGGTAATAGGCAATGATTAGTGTCTATTATTATTTAGATACCCAAAGATGCCAATTTTTACTAACTTATGCTTCATGACCAACTAGGAGACCCAGGAATATAGCAGCTATATATTTTATATCATGTATGTTTTTTTCCTGTTCTTACTGCCTTCTCTATGAAAAACAGTGGAAACAAATTAATAGCACCCATGGTAATAAATTCACTAGCAGGTGATTGTATTATCCTGCGATGTAGATAAAAATTTGCCTGAATAAAGGACAAGAGTGAGAAGCTAAGGGGACAAACTGGTAGAATTCACCAGATCTTCCATTTGTGGCACTAAGTCTACTCTCCACCCTTCTCCTGCCGTCTGCCCTGGGGAGCTGACCTTGTTAGCTTTCAGTTTTACTTAGCCATTGCAGAGTCCTGGTAGGAAACCCCTGTTGGGGGGATTATATTGATGTATATATATTTACTCCACTTTTTACTGTCCCTGGGAGGTATTTGGTATTTGTGTATCTCTTAGATAGATGTCATTGCTTCTTTCAACACAACTTTCCCTTTGCAGGTTCTGTGAGCCACTTTCTTCCCACGCTCTTCCATGCCTATTTAGTTCCTCTGCTATTAGGTAAATAAAAGCTCCTCTATTGTGAGTATTTGTGGATGCCTGAACTATTTCTTGTAGTTCAAACCAACCTTATACCCTGTGAATAGTCTCACTGTAAAGAATACAGAATTCCACTGCTGGGATTATATCCTAAGAACCCTGAAACACCAATCCAAAAGAACCTGTGCACCCCAATGTTCATAGCAGCACAATTTACAATAGCCAAGTGCTGGAAGCAACCCAAGTGCCCATCAGTAAATGAATGGATAAAAAACTATGGTACATCTACAAGATGGAGTACCACACAGCAGAAAGAAAGAAGGAGCTCCTACCATTTGTGACAGCATAGATGGAACTAGAGAGCATCATGCTAAGTGAAATAGGCCAGGCCGTGAAAGACAAATACCATATGATCTCCCCTATAAGTGGAACCTAATCAACAAAACAGACAAGTGAGCAAAATAGAACCAGAGACATTGAAATTAAGAATAAAGTGACAGTAACCAGAGGGGAGGGGAGAAGGTATAATGGGGGGAAAGGAGAAGGGTTTTCTGGAACATCTATAAAGGACACATGGACAAAACCAAGGGGGTGGGATCAGGGGTGGGAGGTGGGGGCAATGGTGGGGGTAAAATGGAGACAACTGTACTTGAACAACAATTAAAACAAACAAACAAATAAATAAATGAAAGGAAAAAAAGAATACACAATCAAATCTCCTAATTTGAGTGTGTCATACATTTCTTTCCAGAACTCTAAATCTGAAATTTTGTATAAAATCTTTCTAAAAAAAGTCACATAGAAAACCATGAAGATGCCACAAGAAAGATTAGAAACTTCTGAAGTGACCAGTGCAAGCCAATGCCATAAATCTTCAATATATTTGAGAGGCAACTGCTGTGAGCAAGAATGATCAACTACAGCGGAACTGCTGGTAGAGGCAGGGAAAGTTGTTTTCAAATATTCTGATATAACAAAGGCTGCAGATCTTATAGATCACTAAATAATTTTGTGAGATATTATTCACAAAAATAAGTAGAAGTTTGGACCAGGTGAGGCTTAAGAAAACACACAGGGTCTTGCTTTTATGTTCTTTGTTAAAGAAATAATGAAAGGAATTTTTATAAGACTTATATAAGTGTAAAAACTATGTAAATTTTTAAGAAACTAATAAAAAGTTAATAAAGCAGTGTAGCCTTGAAATAATGACAGAATAAATAATATAAACAGTACACAAACATGCAGAAGAATAACAGAAAACAATAGACATGGCAGAAAACAGAACAATTAGTAAATGAATACCCTGTTCTAGAAAGTCACTGGTGTTGTGGAATGAATTATGCTCCCCTCCACAAATTTATGCACTGAAGCTTTAACCCCCAATGTGACCACAATTGCCATAAGTTTTTAAAGAGATAATCAAGGTGAGATAAGGTCATATGGGTGAGCCATAATTGCATAGGACTGGGTTCCCTATTAAGAAGAAAGACATTAGGGATGCTTTTGCAGAGAAGCAGCCCTTTGAGGACACAGCTAGAAGGCAGGCATTTGCAAGTCAGGGAGAGAGGTCCAGGGAGAAATCCACTTTGCCAGCATCTTGATGCTGAACTGTGAAAAAAGTAGATTTCTGTTGTTTAAGCTACTCAGTTTGTGGTGTTTTCTCAGGGCAGTCATAGCAGGACACTACATAACTCTGCAGTCGGGAGAACTCTCTGATTGAAATAAAACCCTAAGAACAGTATTATGGCAAAGAATCCACTTTGGTTTGTTTTATTTCAAAATCAAATGAATAATACTTCCAAGCATTACTTGGATACTCTGATGTTCCAAATATTTCTCCTATTTCTTTTTCCATCTGTCAAAGGCAGGATATCAGATATATGCCTCAGAGCAGTTGTGCTGCTTTAGGGAAAAAAAATGTTACATTTTATCACAAAAAGTTCCGATTGATCAATCGTTCTTGTTGTTGTTGTTGTTTCTGTGAATGAACCATAAAGGATTTTTTAATATTTATGTAACTTTCCCATAGAAATTATTTACAACTGTTAAATTCTATTTTTGAAATACTTTACTACATTTCAATTTAAATTTATAAAATCCTTCTCCATTGTGTGACTCTTATGTAAAAGAAAAATATATCATGTACATTTTGTACACTGCCCAGAGTTTGATTATCTAATATTATATTAATGGCATAAGAAATAAGATTCACATAAAATAACTACTTTAAATTCCTTTGAAATATATAAATATATGTTTTTATTTTTAAGTGAAATATTTAAAAATTAGAACATGCAAATTGGAGTATTATCTGCAAAAACTGTATTAAAGAGAAAATTTTGTCAGTGGAAATGTCAATAGGAATTTGAATTAGTTCCCCATTTTTGAATTTTATTTTTTAAGTATTTTATCAATATCATGTTTATTTATACTTTCTTCTCTCTTTAAAAATCTTCCCCTGCCATTCTTGGTTTTGTTGAATATTTTTCATGTTTCTATTTTATCTCATTTTGTGACTTAGTAGCCTTCTCTCTCTCTCTCTCTGTCTCTCTCTCTCTCATCTATCATCTGTCTGTCTATTTATCTACCTATCTATCTACCTACCGACCTAGTGGTTGACCCAGGATTCAGAGATTCACATTATAAACCTATAGGCAATCACAGTACAACTTCAACTGACGTAGGCCCATCCTCATAGAATGTGAGGCGCTTATAGCAGTATATTTCCCTCATCCTTCTCCTGGCCTGCGTATTGTCATTGGCATACACTTTATTTCTGCATATGTTGTAAACCATAAAAAAAAAAGTACATTGTTGTTATTTTCAATTCGCTTTTGAAGTGTTAAAAAATAAGAACAAGTATTTTGTATTTAAATATTCATTTGCCATTTCCAGCACTTGTTATTTCCTTTGGTAAACTGACATTTCTCCTTAGTAACATTTCCTTCTTTCTGAAGGACTTCCTTTAACATTTTTGTAGTGTTAGTCTGCTCAACAATAGATTCTCGCCATTTATGTCAGAAAAATCTTTATTTTGCCCTTTGTGAAAAAGCTATTTTCTCTTGGTATAAAATCCTGATATACTATCTGGTGTTTTCTATAAATGAATATATATTTTTCTTTTAGTACTTTTTAGTACTTTTAGTATTTTTCTTTAGTACTTGAAGGATAGATTCATATTTAGTGAATAACTATGTTAAAATAAACTGTGTGGTGTTATTTGTAATGTGGTGGGATACCGAAACTTTCAATTAGATTATTTTGTCCTAAGTGTTATAACACCTATTGTGTTGTGTCAGAGGAGAGAGGCAATGATCATAGAAGCCAAAAAAAAAAAAAAAAAAAAAAAAAAAAAAAAAAAAAAAAAAAAAAAAAAAAAAAAAGCCTGTGAGGGCAAGTAGGGAACACATCAAAAAGAAAAGATGCGTAAGGTAATGGAGTGATGAGGGAGGCTGTCAAGTAGAATGTTCAGAAAATGCTTCTCTAAGTGTGTGAGTGCCGAGGAGTAAGCTGGAGAATACAAGGCAGCAAAAAACATGTAAGACCTGGAGTGAGTGAGTGGTTGGGCTATTCCTGTTGATTTTTATAAGTCTGCTCTACTTACACCCACACATTGTCAGTTAACCTAACAAAATGTGGATTTGATTCATTATGGCAAAAAGGTGAAGGGAGTGTGAGTGTGTCGATTATGTTAGTGTTCACTTGCTTTTTATGTTAACAAAGCCCCATTATAAACTATGGAATACTATAAATTTTCTCTACTTTTAATTTTTAAATTGTACAGATTGTGAAAAAAGCACTAATTTCACATTTATTTTTATTAAAATGCACTGACTGATTATATCTACATGTTAAAAACAATTACAAATCATTTCCCTTTAACACCTTTAATTTTTGAAAACTATGTTTCCCTAATCTTTTATAACCACTATGGGTAAAATTTTTGTTTTAAATTAACAAATAACTACTAATTGTCAGCAAATATGTTATGCTGACTCGTCTGCCTATCTGATTGTGCCCTGGATGGATGTGATCAGATGTCATACTGGAACCTAGTAAGAGTCTACTGACACGTGCTCCATGATGACTGTTGCCACACTCACATTTTACTACATGTTTAGAAAAGAGAAAGAAGTATACTTCTTTCCGGGAGTATGCCTGTACTTACCTATTTTTAAAAAACTGTTATTCTTTTTCCAAGAAAAAATGATCAACATGGTCAAATTATGTAGAAACTTTCAGAGCCATGGTTTTCTTTTTAGAGTTTTAGACTTTATATTTAGATAAGGGACTGAAACACTACCACTAAGTGATATCTTTAAAGAAAGTTAAAGCACATCACCCTCTGGAAACTACATGCTAATTGGAATTAAACAATTAAGTACAAACACATGTAGATATAAAATATATGTGATATATGTGCATAAATATATATGCATATGTTTATATATTGTGTAATATGTGTATACGCAAATCTCTAAATATATGCATAGGTATATATACAAATATGTGCGTAGTTTTTACGCATGTACACAAGTTGCAGAATGTCACCTATCACAAACTCTTCATTTCCAATAGATCAGAGTCACCTTCACAAAATCAGGAGACTGACAATGAGTAACTTAAATTATATTCCTTGGGAACAAAGCAAAAATATATACTGATTCTCCAGTTGTAGGTAAGTTACACTTGAAATTGAGCCAGATCTTCCAAAATGCCTTCTGAAAGGAACTAAAGATTGTAACTCAAGTATTCTTTCTGCTGCAGTCAGCTTTATTTGTTTTTTATCGTTGTGAGAAAAATTTACTATCTCATAGTTTCCATAGAAACTGGAATCTGATTATAAGGATATTTGGGTTCTCTGCTCAGCATCCCATTGGCTGAAATCTAGGTATTTTAGGGCCTACAGTCTTATCTAGGTGAAGTACCATGCTGGCACATAACAGTGATTGTCTTCAATGTCTTGAGTAGATAGAGTACAAATGTTTAAAATACAAATATTTATAAGCTAATGCCAGGAAAATTCCGGAAGGGTAATGTTGATTAAGAACTATAACTAGTTTTTAGTCCTGGCCAGTGTGCCTAATGGATTTAGTGCTGTCTTGTGAACCAAAAGGTCACCTGTTCGTTTCCTTGTCAGGGAACATGCCTCGGCTGTAGTCCAGGTCCCCAGCTGGGGGCATGAAAGAGACAACCAATCCATAGCTCTCTCAAACGTTGATGTTTTTCTCCTTCTCTTTCTCCCTCCCTCTTCCCCCTCCTCTAAAAAATAAATAAATAAAATCTTTTAAAAAAAGAATTGTAACTAGTTTTTAATTAAATGATTAATTGAATAGTGATGGTTACATAGATTATTATGTAAGGGAGTTTATAAGTATTCTCAAAATGGGAAACATATCGATTTTTTTCATAATTTGTTTACCTAATTTTGGTTGTTACATATAAAGTTAAAGAGATATTAGCTATTTATAAAGATAACTTCCTGCAGATATTTTAATTTTTCTCCATATTATCCAGGGACAATTAGTAAGATAGTAGGATCTATCTTGATTTTTCATTCCCAAACTATCTTTTTTTAAACTTATGTGATTATGCATCCTAATTTTAAAACTATATGTTAATTAAACAATATTAGAAAGAGAAAAAGACAAGAAAAATATGTAGAATATAAACATCATTAAAAAACTGGCTCAGATACTTAAAATGTAACTACAAGCTTTGCCAGGTTTGTGTCTGATGTGTATTTGCAGCCAGTGAAAATCTTTATCACATTTACATTATATTTAAAAATAGTTCAAAGAAATTACACAAAATGATATTCATGTTTGTAAATTACTCATTTTACAAATAAATTGTAGTAAGCAAAACAACATATGTAGTATAAAAATACATTTTGTATTTTAATTTTATGAATTTTAGTCATTAACAAATACACATTGATACTTCTGTTTAAATTTACTGTATGTAAACATTAACTGTCATTTTTAAATTTCCAGCATTATTTATGTTCATGTTGATGTGTGTTTGTGTGTCTGTGTGTGTATCTTTCACACTATTAAATTTTATTTCATTTCATTTTGGAAAAAAATAGCAAGATTTCTTATGTGAAATCTAAAATTTAACTTATTTGTTAGCTTTATTATCATTTTCTTTGCCCTAAAGATTTATTTAAACCATATTTAATTTACCCTATATATTCACTGCCATTTTCATTTACTGATATTCTATTTATAATCATTATATTGATTTGTTGGTGAAACAATACAAAATCTTCTTTTCCATATAATTTTATTTTTATCATTTCAAGGCACTTTATCTTCTCTGTTACCTCTTCTCAGAATAAGAGTTCAGTAGAAGAGCTGGCTATTAAAAACTCTGGTTTTCTACAAAATGACTATTCCTGAAAAGTAACGTATTTAAGCCTTTTTAAGCTATAGTAATAACACTTTTGACAATTCTAGGTTAATGTAACCTTGGAGAGTTTGGGCAGAACGAGAGTTCAGCTAGGAAGAAACTTTATTTCTTTTCTCCGATATTTGTTCCACTATAAGACCTAGCTAATTAAATGTAGTTCATTGCTAATAAGACTGTTTTACTAAGTACCTCTCCTCAACCAGCAGTTTCTAGTATTCATCTAAAAACTGCATGTTTTTCTTTCATTAAGGCTATCTTGATATAGCATTGTTAACAAAAACAATAGTTTGTAATCATAAGTATTTTCACTCCAGTATCTAAGAATAGGCTATACTAATGAATTTGCAAAATTATGAAAAATAATTTTTCAGTTTGATTTATTAAACATTTAAGAAAACTGTAACTGATTGATATATTTAAACATAAAGAAAATAAAAAGTATAATTAATAAGAGCCTATATTTCTCCACATATATATATAATTCTCTTTTTTAATTTTAAAAATGTTTTTCTTTAAAATTACTTTCTATTATTAAATGACAAAGAAAATAGTGAAAAGGAGTTGATTCACAAGTCAAGATACTGGTATAAAGTGAAAAACTAATTTCATTAAGTTTGGTGCCTCCTAAAATATTGGAATACAGTAGGCAACCAAGATGATGTGTGTTTTAAACAAAGGGGAAAGAAAGCATAACAGACATTTATAACTGGATCCTCACCAGGAATGCCAGGCATTCCTTGTTTGCCAGTAGTAAATAAATTTGGAAAACTCGCCACAACCCCAGAGATCTGGGGTATATACAAATAGTCTAAGCTCTAAGCCAGTTATTTTTCCATTTTCCTCAACACTGACTCACTGAAAATAAGTCAGTTTCTCCTGGTAAGGAAACACTATTTATAGAGATATCAACAAAAAGCAAAAGTACTGTGCTTTTCTCGTTAGCACTCAAAATGAGTGATGAGTGTGAGTATCCCTCTTGGTTTTGGTTGTGAGGCTATAACCATATGGGGAAACAGTGATAGGATGGAGCCAACATTTCAGAAGCAAAAAAACGTTTTTGGTTATTGATAACACTGTTGATCTCTTGGTCTCTATTTGGAAGAAAATACTATATATTAAAATTAGAAGAAAAATGGTAAGAAATGATAATATTAAAACCAAACTAAGAGTACCCAACCATACAACAAAAATAATAAATGTTAAAGATCTTTAAAGAATTTATTGCAATAAACCAGTGCAATACAATAAAAACTGCTTAAAAACAGAAACATTTTTGGTTTGCTTATTAGCTTAAGGAATCATTTATTATTTAAAAATTAATCTTCTTTATACTAAGAACTAACTATGTAGATTTTTAGAATATTTCTGAGACTACTTTAAATGTTTATTTTGCTAAATTTTAAAGTTATATTAATAATTGTCACCATTAGGTAGATGTTAAATCTTGATAAAAATGATGATAAGAAATTATTACTAAAATCTATTATGTTCATCAATTTTGCAAATAATTTTGTTGGATAGTATGCATTTTAAGAAACAGTCCTTGCCCACAGTTGTGGCAAAAATAATATGCACATTAAGGATTGAATAAGGATTATATACAAGGAAAGACAAGTATTGACACTACTAAACTGTGAAGTTTATAAACAGACATATCTCATTTTATTCCACTTCACTTTGTTATACTTCATAGACAGCACATTTTTTACAAGTTGAAATTATCTGGCAACCATGCATAACACAAGTGTATCTGTTCCATTTTCTAACAGCATTTGCTCACTTCATGTCTCTGTGTCACATTTGATAATTCTTACAATATATTAAAGTTTTTCATTATGATTATATTTCTATATTTCTGTGACTGGTGATCTTCAGTGTCACTATGGTAATTGTTTGGGGCACCATGAGCCATACCTGCATAGAATGGTGGACTTGATAAATGTGTGCTCTCACTGTTTCCATCCTTTACTGTTCTCGGGCCTTCCTATTACCTGGGAAACAACCCTATTGAAATGAAAAATTCTGTGATGTCTTCTAAGTGTTCAAGTAAAGGGAAGGGATGCACATCTCTCACTTTAAATCAAACTCTGGAAATAATTAAACTTAGTGAGAAAAGTATGTCAAAAGCCCAGATAGGCCACAAGATGGGACTGGTGTGCCAAAAAGTTTGCAAAGTTGTAAATGCAAAGGAAAAGGTCTTGAAGGAAATTAAAAGTGTTACTCCAGTTAACACACAAATAATAAGAAAGCAAAACAGCTTTATTGCTGATATGGAAAAAATGTTAGTGGTCTGGATAGAGAGTCAAACCAGCTACACATTCCCTTAAAACCTAATGTTAATTGAGAGCAATGCCCTCTCTTCAATTCTATGAAGGCTGAATGGAGAGGAAACTGCAGAAAAAAAGGTACAAAGCTAGCAGAAATTGGCTCATTAGGTTTAAGTCAAATAAAATCTCCATAATATACAAATGGAAGGAGAAGCAGCTAGTTCTAACCTAGAAGCTGCATCAAGTTATCCAGGAGGTCTGGTCAAGATAATTAACAAAGGTGGCTACACTAAAAATCAGATTTTCAATGCAGGCAAAACAGCCTTATATTGCAAGAAGATGCTGTTGAGGACTTTCATAACCAGAGAGGAGAAGTCAATGCAGCTTAGAAGCTTCAAAGGACAGGTTGACCTCTTGTTAGAGGCCAACACAACTCATTCACTATTGCAAAAACCCTAGGGCGTTCAATAATAAGGCTAAATCTATACCTGTGCTCTGTAAATGGAACAACAAAGACAGGGTGACAGCGCATCTCTTTACAACTTGGTTTCCTGAATATCTTAAGCCCATTGTTGATACCTACAGCTCAGGTTAACATTTTGAAGATGGGCTGTCTGATTCTATGTAAATTTTCAGTGAAATACTTCAATAAAACTTCTACATTTAAGCCTCATTATTTACTACATTGCTTATATACATTGATTTATATGTTGTAATGCACTTTTCCTTTTATGAAAAATAGAATTTTGTTGTTTTATTCTTTTAAAGTTTATGAGCCTCTTTTAGGATGTGGTTACTGAGTATAAAGAGTATTAAATAGTGTCAATTAAGGTAAAGAGTCAACAAATTAAATCACTATATAAATCTGTGGGATACATTCAGGCGAAAAATGAGTACTTAATACTAGGCAACTGGTAGATTTTACCCTGTAAGCTTTAACATTGTTTATTCATATGTTTGCTCTCACTGGTAAGCTAAGATTTGAGTTTCAAAGGAATATATAATTATCTTCACTAATTTCTTCTCCCTTTTTCTCATTCTCTTTCTCATTCTCAGTTTGAGTTTTCCTTTATTCTTATTGGCTCGTTAAAATTTACAGACCTTCACTTACAAATGAACTGCAATTTGAAGGTAACTTCACAAATAAAGTTATGTGAAAGCTAAAGTTGTTAAGCTTCCCTGTACTTTTTGGATCAAGAGAAAAATGTACAGATTATTTTTGGTACTTGCTTAATATTATTTTATTTTACAGAAGAGGTTTTTATCAATTACTACTTTGTTGCTAATTAAAATATATTGTAGTTATTATCATCTTCAAAATTATGGCTAACCCCAGGTAACCTTTCAAATGCCTACCTTGGATTTCACTCTGAAACAAAAATTTTTGAGAAACTTAGGCAAAGAGTGTTCAGATCATAGTCTTTAGGTTATTTGGAATACTTTTTTAGGCATATTAGTGTTCCAGCATGGAGACAAATGACTTCTCATTGAATATATGTTTCTGAATCTAAACCATAGTACCCTCAACATTTATACTTCCTGATGAGTAGCTGCAACATTATACTTAGTTTCCTTGCACCTTGACATATTAGTGTCATAAATTCTATGATAAAATATGAAGAACTGTCCTTTATCAATTTCCTTTGGAAATTATATACATATATTTGTGTGTGTATGAAAAAAATTTGCCTCAGATTTTCAAGTTTTAAATCTCAATAAAAATATATATCCTTTATTAATTTAAAATATAGCCCTGGCTGGTGTGGCTCAGCAAGCACCAGACTGTGAAGCAAATGGTTGCTGATTCAATTCCCATTCAGGGCACATGCCTGGTTTGTGGGCCAGGTCCCCAGTAGTGGGTGCATGAGAGGCAACCACACATTGATGTTTTCTCTGCCTTTCTTTCTCCCATCCTTCCCCTCTCTCTAAAAATAAGTAAATGGAATCTTTAAAAATATATACATATATTTAAGCTTGCATCAAATACTGGATTATTTAGCTTAGACTTTTATAAGGTATACTTTACAAAGCTATATGTCTTAAGTTTTTATTCTTATAGCTTTGATTAAAATTTTAACGCAATTATAAGTTCATTCGATTGTAACTTTAGAAATTTTAGAAATTTTAACTTTATTTTAAAAAGAAAAGTGAATGAATTATAGGCTTGACTCATTGCAAAATGTTTTTATATGCATTATCTTTTATTAATTGAATGTAACATTTTTCTATTCAAATATATAGAGAAATTTACTTTTGAGTGACTGTTCCCCCTTAATTTATCTTTATTATTTTAAACAAAGATATCATTTAATACTAAAATTTCTTTTACTTTTGAAACCTTAATAAAATATTTAAATACATAGTTCTCTTTTACATATCATGTGATAATTAAATACTTCGAATGATAGCTAGTCTAATATTTTAATATAGTAGGGTAAAATGTATCCTTTCAATTGGTAGTAATATATAAGTACCCTTTTTATTAGAATACAGAATAAGAAGATACCATAAAATAATGCAAAAGATACTATCTTGAAGAAAAGAGGTGATTTCTTATAAGATAAAAAATTAAATATTATAAAATTGACAAATTATATAAAACACCTAAGAAAATAATGTGTTTTCAAATATACAGAACTTTATATCTTACTTTTATAAGCAGGTAGACTAATTGGATTTTATTATTCATATTTTTCACTCCTAACAAATCCTTTTTATGTTGTTTATTACAGTCACTTGTGCTCTTCTACCTGTTTTCCAGTTGCCATTACTTTACTAGAAAGTTCAGTATTTGTTTACCCTGATGGAGTTCACCTATACCTGCAATTGTTTTTCATCAAAATTGCCCTATTATACATTTTTCCAATAGGTACTCTTTACTACAACTGTCTGTCTGTTACTACCATAACCTCTGTGATGTCATGAATTGTTTTTGTAAGTACATATTGAAAACCTCTCAATTCATATGTATGTACTCTATTACATTTTTATTAAAATCCTAATGAGTAATTTTGGTTGTTATTTCTTCAGTTACTGACAGAGAGTTTAGCAGACAAAGCTGAAAATGAGTTATAAAAAATCATTTATTTTCACATCCTTTGAGTTCAGTATCAAGGTCCTTTCTCAAAACAGCATCAGATATTTGATGGAGTCTTTAATGGCACCAAGCACTTGTGACAAAAATCATCTAAAATAAAGTATAACCTAATGTCATTGACATATATAAAAAACTTTCTTGGATATCAATTTTTATATCCAAATTTAGAACTCTTATCTCAATTGATTTCCTTGTGAGTTCATCCAAATAGCAGTTGATACATTTAATGTCATAAAATTTTGAAATTGTCATTCATATTTTCTATATTGTTAGGCCATGGAAACTAATTTAATATTTACACAAACAATTAAGGTTAATCCAGCTGTATTTTTAAAAGGAATAGGCATGTACATTATCTCTTTTTTCCTAAATGGAACAGATGAAAACAAATAAACATTGTCTTTTATCTTCCATAGAAGAATTTGTGAAGTTTTTTTATTTCTGTCAACAAATTTTCTATTAAAATACATCTTTCATTATTTATTTATAGGTATGGGCAAAAATAGGTTTACTCTTGTTCACATGGAAAATACTAAATAATTAAAAATAATAAAATATAAATAAACTTGTGTTTTACACGCTCATAACTGTAAACTGATGCCCACCCACATTTATTTTGTTTCCAAATAATTCACATTTTAGTCTTTATCACCACGTGCACTTTGTGTACAATTATTGAAATACAGACCAAAACAAAATGAAACAGAACTTCCTGGAAACATCTCTGTTTCCATTCTGCTTCCTTTCATTCCTGATTATGTTTCCATTTTAACTATGTATTATTCTTATTTAATTTGCTTACTTATTTTTGTATTTGTTGAGTCCAGGTTTCTCTTCTTTTTTGATTCATGCATGCCATGAATTTTATCCTAAAACGTATAGGTGCAGAGGATTTCCAAATCAGCAAATTCTTCAATTACAAGATTAAAAGTAAGTAACTCATTATTTAACATGAGAAACACATAGTAAACTTATTATTTTGATGTTATTATCAACAGTGATTATCAGTGATTGTAGTAACTATAGTTACATGTAATAACCACTTATCAATATTTATGTATTTTAATTTATACTATCAAATGCAATGAAACTTGTCAAAAGAAAGTAAATGGGTAGGAATGTTGGGTAAACAAAGAATGTATTTTGTTTGTGGTAGAAAATACATTTCAATATTTTGTTTTTTAATTTTTAATTAAATGTATTGGTGTGGAATTGATTGATAAGATTATATAGTTTTCAAGTGCACATTTCTATGATAAATCATCTGTATGCTGCATTGTGTGTCTACCACTGAGTCCAATCTTCTTCCATCACCATATATTTGAGTCCCTTTACTCTTTACTACTCCCCATCCCCCCTTCTCTCTGGTAACCACCATACTGTTGTCTATAAGTTTTGTTTTGTTTGTTCATTTGTTGCTTTCAGTTTTATATCCCACACATGAATAAAGTCATGCGGTTCTTAACTTTTTCTGTCTGACTTATTTCACTTAACATTTCAAGATCCACGTTGTCACAAATATTTAGAAGACAAATATTCCAAAAGCTACTACAATTTGGAAATAAACTCATTGTGTAAATGAGGATAATATGCGACAAGAAAAGCATAAAAGGGGAGGGGTTAACAATCTGAATTTGCAAAGGGGGGCAGTGATTAGTTTCATTCAGAGCAAAACTTTCTTTTATATAAACCTAATGTTTACCACATATAAAAAAAAGAAAACTGGAACATATAACTTAAAAAAGAAGAAGAAACAGAAGGAAAAAATTATGAACTACCACCGTACAAAAACAACAGGCAGAAACACAAAGAAAATACTTTTCTTTAAAATAATTTGGACATTCCCAAAAGGACTGAGAAATCAGAATTTGATGATGAATCAAAAGGGGAATGAAAGGTAGAAAAATAGGAATGCTAACAAAGTCCAGTGGAAATGCCAAATTTAATATAAAACTCTAGTACAGAATTATAAATGAGAGTAGGATATGATGAGAAATTGATGAACGTATTAGCTCACCCTCCACTGAGTCTCTTATATTCTAAAAGAGTCTCAAAAAAGAGCTTCCAAAACCAATGCATTACATTTCTGTCTTTCTAAAAATGCAGTGGATTCTGCTGTGTTGTTTTATATTAATATGGTGTGATCACAGAATTATTTTAGGATGAACTTCCTGAATTATTTTGACATTTTGAATTTTTTTGATACTTAAGCACATGAAAGAAAATCAACTAAATAAAAATTGATCACAAGTCCCCTATGCTATATTTTAAAACAAATGGATTCATCTTGCTCGTTGTTATCCATTCAAAATGCATCTACTCAAAAAAGCCTAAAACAGACATACCAATTAACACCATATCTTTTATAAAATAAGCAAATGACCAACAACAAAGTAAATAAATGGCAGTAATATCTGCCAAGACACAGCCCTTTAAAGGGACGAATTTTTAATTTTGAAAATACCCGTCTCACTATTCAAAGAACTAAGGTTAAATTAACCTGGTCAATTTAGTTTGCACTCATTTCACTAGTCAACATTTACAAGTTAATTTCTGTATATATCATTCATTTTTTTCATTTAATTTTTTTCTTTTTTCATGTCTTTCTAATTAGTAAAATGTAAATAAAAAATATAGTGCCTTCACTGGTACAATAAAACATAAACATTAACTCAGGTAAAAGAATAGGGCTAATATGGGTTTTACTTTTTCATATTAATCATAATTACATCTGAGAACAGACCTGAGATAAACTTAAAGGGTACATAAGCCCTTGCCTATGTTAGGGGGACTGATGTTCAAAGTATCCAATACATAATTGCTTCTTAAAAAACATTAAAGTTATTTAAATCTGTTAGTGTGCATTGTTTTGTCATCCTAAATATTTGAATTTATCTTTCATGGACATATAATACAATGAATTTATAAAGAATAGTGATATATCTTTTATGGAATGGAGCATATATGTGAAAATAGTTTGAAAATTTTAATTTCTATTCCTGTAAAATATGGATTTTATCCTAAGCATAATATTATTTTTTCAAAACTTGCCAAAGACCTAATATTTTGCACTGTATGAAGATACATATTTCTTTACTCTGGTCATCTTCACCATGACTGCTGTGAAACAATATTTAAGAAACAAATACATAAAGCCAGAGATACAACCATGAAAGCCATGTACCATTAGAAGCAATGGTCTTTAAAACGGAGGTCCTGCATCAATGTATGAAAGTAGGTTTGTGTTCCTTTCTTACCCTTTCAACCTTACACTATACAATTATAATCTTATACAATCAGAGCTCTAAAACTTCCTATTTTCCATTGTTCTTCATCCCTCATTTTTGGAATTTGCATTCAAAATGATCTGTGAAAGAATAAAGTCATACTTCAGCTGCTGTTGTGTTTAATCTATCAGAATTCAGACTTTTCTCCAATGACATTATTCACAGAGTTAAAGGAAAAATGTACCTTCAAAGTATTAAATCTGGTCTCTCCCTTTTTAAATAGGATAACATTTTCAAAGGTGAAAGGGGTCTACCTTGAAACTAGTAACATATTTCATACTATAAATTCCTCATTTTATTTGAATTTGATATGAAATAAAAGAGCACAGGATCATATCAAATATGACTGCTCTTCTTTCTTAAAGTCAGACATATTAGAAAGCAAAAGACCCATGAAATGATTATTAATCAAAGGATGACAGTCTATCATAACATTTATTGAGCCCATATTTTTATTGAATATTATCATCCAATATGCTATCTATAGTTTTTCAGCATGAATAAAATTATGGTGTCAAAAATATACAGGTCTTGGATATGGGAAACTTCATATTTTAATTCATGGCAGTTTCTATTCAAATGGCTTCAGGCAAACTAGCTCATATATATCTTTCATTTTTCTCACTTTTAAATGAAGGTATTATTCTACTTAATAGTAGTCTATGGGTATTCAAAGATATAGTTATTTTATAACATTTTTGTAAACCATAAGATACTAAACAATTATACACCATTTTTAAAGATCCTACCATAAGATAGAAAAATTATGGAATTTCAGAAAACATAGCTGTTATTCAAAGTGAAGTCTGGTCAGATATCTCTTTACCTGAAATCAACCTTTCTAATAGAAAGCACGAATACTGAGACTCTGATTGGCCCTTCTCCAACATGCGCATTGAGTAGAGGTTTCATTCTGGAACAGATAATCTAAGAAGACCTCAGGCTACTAAACCCCTTTTCCCAGACACTCAGTCATAGAACAAGAGTGTCACTCCAAGAAAATGTGATACTCACCCCCTGCCCCAGCTCCAGTGCACAGGCACAAGGGTTCTACTTAGGAAGAAAGCAGACTATAAGATGCAAATTATTTATTTCTGGGTGAAGTGGCTGACAATTTAAGCCAGAGAAATGGAATCTCCATGCATAAGGTGTTGTCTGAAACAATGGAGAGCTTGGTGGAGAGCAGTTTAGAGAAGTCTAGTGATATAAGTCCAACGGCAGAGTAGCTAGTATTTTAATAGAAAGAACCAGGGCAAGAAACAGCCAAGAAGAGAACTCCTGAGATCACGGTCAACCCTGGGGATCGGTAGGCTATGCAAGCATTCTGGGTTGCACCTACTGAGGAACAGTCAGAAAAGGATGCATGGGCAGACATGGAGGCACGCCAACCCCCCAACATCCAACACAGAGGAGGAGCCTCATTAGTACAAGGGGCTTAAAACGACCTCTGCTCAAACACTGTCTGAAAGATTAGCCACTAAGGGCAGCTCCTAGGATGGCAGGCTGAAATATAAAATTATACATAGCTGTGAAAGTCTAGGAGATTGTTTAAATGACCAAAGCTGTACCCTTTCAGATACTGAGAGAGAGCTACAAAGTTGGAAGTTTCTGGCCAAAGATAAGGTCAAAAATAAATTACCTGAATAGTGATAACTGCATAAAAGTGAAAAAGTCTGTATGTGTGTGTATGTGTGTGTGAAGGCAGGGGTGGGACAGTGTTTCTAACACCAGTGACTACATGTTGTAATAATAATTGACTTCACTGAATTAATTTGGTAAAGCCACTTAACAAATAAACAAATGACAAAGCAAACCACAAAAACAACCACCACCCCAAGCAGGACCATGGTCAGAGTTACAATATGACCCAGTAATTCAACTTCTAGTTACATACTCCCACCAAAATAAAAAGGTATATCCACCTCAATATTTGCACTAAAAAACCAAAGCAGGATCATTCAAATTAGCCAAAAATGGAAACAACTTAAATGTCAATCAAATCAATGAATAAAATGTGAATAAGATGTGGGATATCTCTACAATGAATTATGATTTGTCAATAAACGTTGAAGAAGTAAAACATGCTACAACATGAATGTAACTTGAAAGCGTGGTAACTCTATGTTTAAATTCTTTAGGAACTGCCAAACAGTGATATGGCATTTCATATACGGGGAGCAAAAGTGTTTAAAATTAGATTGGGTGACAGTTTCACAACTCTGTGAACATAGTAAAAAATACTAATTAATATCCTTTAAGTGGGTGACCTATAAGGCATATGAGTTATGCCTAAGTAATACTGCTTATAAAAAACTTAAGCATATAACAAAATTATTGCCAAAATCTGATGGGAGTTAACACTGAATATTGTTATCACTGGAATGAAAATGGAAATGTCTGCATAAGTAGAGTTGGAATAAACATGTCTTGCAGTTTCCGTTCATGTCTCATTCCTTAAGATCATTTCGTCAGCCAAACACTTGCCAAAGAAGTGCCATAAAAGTATTTCTACATGGTGACGGATGATCCTAGGTACCACTGACTGGGTCAGGAACTGTAGAGAATCCATCAATGAACCAACAGGCAGATTCATTTTCTCGAAAAATTCTTCTGAGAGACATGTAATTTCCAATTGCTTGTAGGTACTTAACTAGTAAGTTCATGTTGAATTAGAGCTAGAAAAGATATTTCAAAAAATAAGACCAAGGGGATTATTATGCAAAGAACATAGTTTGCCAAAGAGAAACACAGTACAGAGTTAGACATGCAGAGATAAACAGAAATGGAAAACAGGGTTGGAGGGGGTGGAGCGAATGACAGAGGGAATATAACAAATCATTGCGTAGGTTACTGGTGACATCTTACTTACAACTTCTCACATTCTTTCATGAGAGGACCCACATATTTCCATTAAATTTTATACAGCCTTGGGAAGTGCTGGTTCTTATCCACAAAGGAAGTCTGAAAATAAACCAAAACTGATGGCAGAGGGATCGTTTACATGCAGAAGATGCAGCAAAATGAAGATCTAAAGAGGGTCTGCAGGCTGAAGACTTCAGAGGGTAGAAGTGGGTAGTGAAAGTCTCTGATAAGGAAAGAATTTAAGCCTGAGGATATTTGGGAACCCAAGCCTGTAATGATAAGCAACCCTGGAACTTGGTAACCAAAATGTGTAAAATATATTAGTGTTAGTAGCCTTAGATAAAGCACAGAAAGTAAAAGATAACTCAGATACAATATGCACTGACAAGAAATACAAAAGGAAGAGTGCTTATATAGTTTGTTTAGGGAGGTTTTCCAGCAATAGTCATACCTCTATGAGGAGAAAATTAAGCTAGAAAATAACATCTCATTAAAGTACCATAGTCTAGAAGCACAAAAAGGTATACCTTGTACTTCATACTGTAGCAGGTGTGATGCTCGTAAAAAAATTAGATCCCTAATTCCTAAAGAATATGAGCTTGAATACTTTCCCTGTAACTGAAAAAAAAGAGATGATATTTCCCCACTGTTTTGTTTGGGAATGCATGTTGTCGGCAATGTAGGTTTGGTCTAAAATACAAGGGCAGAAATCATTTTTTAAAAAATTATTAAGGGGTAGATATAATTGTTTTGAATTAAGAATATGTTATTTCAATACTCAATGACAAGGTTTACTTTCTGTATATTTATTTGTGACATGTAACAAGTATAATAACAAATACAATAGTAAAGCTTTGGCCTTGGTTTTGATCATCAAAGGTCTACCCTTTGAGTGTTTTTGCAGTTAATCCTTTAAAATTTTAGATAAAGGAAAAGGCACATAACTTCGAAAGTCTTTAACATGTTATAGTCCTTGCCCATCATCCTCTTTCAAGTAGAGTGCTGTATATAGCCTGCTTATCAGACTTTATAAGGGTTTTCTCTTTGTTCATGATGTCAGAAAGTGAGAAGAAATGCTGTAGGATATGATAAAAGTATTATTTAAAAGATGAAAAATATGATCTTTGAGTGGGAATTTAAAGAATCTGTGCAATGCAAAAATCGCCATGAGTAATATAATTTTTTTAAAAAAAAGCATTTTTGTAACTTAAAAATTCTTCATGAGATTACCATCATTCAGCAGATTATTACCGGCATTTTTCTTTTCTCTTCATATGCAGTAAAAATTAACTTTCACTGTGCTAATGTCTCACACAATAAACATAAAATAAGAATTTATGGCAGTAGCAGAAGCTACATAAAATTTGTGTGATGCTTTATATTATGCATATGCTCTGGAGACCAGTGAACTTTAGTCTCTACAGAAATCTGTGAAAAAGAGCAGTATTAAGATTGAAGGACACCATACTAAATGCATAGAGTTGTTGTTTTACTTTTAGCACATTTTCTCTAGTGTAATGACAGATTTTAACCAGTTGCAACAGCTATAAATCTCTTCAGCATATGATAACACTTTACAGTTAAATTAATAATCCAAATTTAAAGTAAATATTGGTTGGAACATTCTGTACACATACTTAATTATACAAATATGTACATATATACTGGTATACATATTTCATATTTTTATATTTCATATTTTATCCAGCAAATCATTTATTTTAAGCTGACATTTGGAGTTGTTGGTTCATGGACACTTTGAAATTATATTCAAAATTATGTGTGCATGTGTATATGTGTGTTTAATTGTGATGTGGATGTATTATATTATCAAAATTGCCCTTAATTCACGAAAGTTGGAGAAGCAGTACTATAAATGTTGCAAAAAATATGGGTAAAAGGTGCAACAAGAAAATATTTTCCAAATTTTATCAATGTTGTAAAAAAATAGAGAAATGAGTTTTCTGTGTATTTTCAGTGTAAATGCCACATGTTCCAAATGTTATATCTGTGAATAGAATTTATCATTGATGCTTTCACACTGGTATACTGATGATGGCCTTTAAAAATATATTGCTTAACAAAACTCATCCTGTTCGAGAAATGCTTAGTCCAATTATAATATCCTTGTACACTGAGGAGAGATTGCCATAAATCATCTCTAGACAAAAAGCAAACATTTCTCAGCAAACTTTTCATCTTAATTAATGATAAAGAAAATAATTCTTCTCAGAGGAGAACATAATAACTTTGTCTCCAGAGCCCATGAAAATCCTCTTTAAAAAAAATCCTTCTAAAGGTAATCTCTATATATGTCCATTCATTGGCCCAATGAACTTTTATTTTACTCATGTATATCATGTTCAAGTTTCCATATTTATTTACACAGACCTGTTTATTTGATTTTTTAAATACAGGGTCCAGCAGAAGTAATGCCTGTTTGAGTGTGGTTGGTAAGGTAATAATATAGGACTAATAATTTATAGTTTTAATTTGAACATTTCAACTAAAATGTCATATGGTGTGCTTGACTGTGATATTGTTATATTACAGAATTACATGCTTATGATTTTGTAATAAAAGAAGGGTGTTGTTTGTGCCAGACCCTGTATATTTTATTGATTATGCTATTCCAGTTGTCCCAATTTTTCCCCATCTGTCCCCTTCCACTTAGAAATTCCATCTGCTCCAACAACTCCCAGCTTAGTTCATGTCCATGGGTCCTGCATATGTTATTTGGCTTCTCCATTTTCTATACTGCTCTTAAAAAAAAACACTGTCTATTGTGTATCTACTAATTTGTACTTCTTTTTTTGTCTTACATTTTATTTATTTTTTAATTTTAATTGTTGTTTTTGTACAGTTTTTTGTCTTTTACTCCCATCCCAGCCCACCACCCAAGCCCTCCCCACCTCCCTCCCATTTCCACCTCCCCTAGTTTTTGTCCATGTGTCCTTTATACTTGTTGTTCTAAACCCTTCCCCTTTTCCCCTGAAATTCCCTCCCTTCTCCCTTCTGGTGACTGTCAACCTGTTCTCTGTTTCAGTGTCTTTGGTTATATTATGCTTGCTTGTTTGTTTTATTGATTAGGTTCCTGTTAAAGGTGAGATCATATGGTATTTGTCTTTTGCCACCTGGCTATGCAGCAGAAAGAAAGAAGGAGCTCCTACCCTTAGAGACAGCATGGATGGAACTGGAGAGCATTATGCTAAACCAAGTTGTACTTTTAATCCCTGCCTCTTTCCCCCTATTCCCCTCCTTCTCCCACCAAACTGGTAACCCTCCAAGTTATCTCCATATTTATGACTCTGTTTCTATTCTGTTTGTTTGCTTAGTTTATTTTTTAGGTTCAAGCGTTGATAGTAAGTTTGTGGTCATTTTAATGTTCATAGTTTTGATCACTTTTTTTGTTAAATAAGTCCCTTTAACATTTCATATAATAATGGTTTGGTGATCATGAACTCCTTTAGATTCACCTTGTCTGGGAAGCGTTTTATCTGCCTTTTAAATCTAAATGATAGCTTTGCTGGATAGAATAATTTAGGTTGCAGGTCATTGCTTTTCATCACTTTGAGTACTTCTGGTCAGCCCCTTCTAGCATGTAAGGTTTCTTTGGAGAAATCAACTGACAGCCTTATGGGAACTCCTTTGAAGGTGACTCTCTGGTTTTCTCTTCCTGCTTTTAAAATTCTCTCTTTACCTTAACATTTTGGCATTTTAATTATGATTTGTCTTGGTGTGGTTTTCTTTGGGTCCATCTTGTTTGGGAGTCCCTTTGCTTCCTGGCTTTTTATGTCTATTCCCTTTGGCAAATTAGGGAATATTTCTTTCATTATATTTGCAAATAAGTTTTCCATATCTTGCTCTTTCTCTTCTCCTCCTGGCACCTCTATGATGCAAATATTGGTACATTTGGAGTTGTCAAGAAGCTCTTTACCCTATCCTAATTTTTCTGTATTCTTTTTTCTTCTTGTTCTGATTGAATGTTTTTTTCCTCCTTGTATTCCAAATCGTTGATTTGATTCTCAGCCTCATTCTCTCCCCTGTTGATCCCCTGTAAATTTTTCTTTATTTCACTTAATGTAAACTTCATTTCTGCCTGGGTCTTTTTTATGCTGTTGAAGTACTCAATGAGTCACTTGAGTATCCTAACAAGTAGTGCTCAGGACTCTGCATCTGACAGATTGCTTATCTCCACTTCTGTTAACTCTTTTTCTGGAATTTGTTCTGTTCTCTCATTTGGGCCATGATTTTATCTCTTCATTTGGGCAGCCTCTTTGTGTTTGTTTCTATGTATTAGATAGAACTGCTTTGACTCCTTGTCTTGGTAGCTTGACCTGTTGTAAAAAAGTGCACCTATAAGGTGAATGGGTTAGAGACTTATGTATTTGCCAGGGTGGGGCAACTTGTGTGAACCAGGTTGTTGGTGTGTCGGATATGGTGTCACTGTTTTGTGGATCTATGTGGGGGATGACTTGGAAAAGGGAAAATGGCCACTCTCTGGCCTCTGGAGTTTTGCTGGGAGGAAGCTTTCCCCCAGTGGCTACTGGTGCCCTTCCAGCTGCTTCCCCTGTGCTGGAGCCCAGAGAGAGAGAGAGTTTAGGTAAGTCCTAAGTCTGTTGCAGGCCCTTTAAAATGAGATGCCTGATACTCTGTAGTTTATTCTGAAGGCCCAGCCCCCACTGGTTTTTACAGCAAGAAGTTATGAGGACTTATGTTCTAGGCAATGGAACCCTGGGCTGAGTGGTCTGGTGTGGGTCCAGGGTCCCTCACTCCAGAGGTATCCCTCCCAAGTTTATCCACCACATGTAGGTGTGGGACTGCCCATTCATGTCTCTGTGTCTGATGTCTCTGCCTCTGCTGTAGATCTGGGTGAATATGGCTTCTTTAACTCCTTGGTTGTCAGAATTCCATACAGTTCAATTTTCTGATGATTATGGGTGATAGATTTTTTTCATAATCTCATTTAATTTTTTCTGTGGTTATGCGAGGAGGTGAGCTGTATTTACCTACCCCTCTATCTTGAACAAAGTCCAAGTCTCCATATTCATTTCTTCAAAAATAATTTTAAAATATTATCTTGTGACAGTAGTGAGCATTAAATGGTAAGGAAACCATATTATTCATATTTACTTGAAACTTACAGCATGACAAGATCCTGCTTCATGAAGAATCTGAGACAGAACAAGTTGTGTGAATCTAAAATGAGGAACATTTTTCCCTCTCACCCCCAACTGTCACAGAGCCCTGCGTTCACGTGGCCAAATCTTAGTCTGTTTTGGCCTGATAAATTTGCCGGCCTTACAATGACAACTCTTTGAGGCACAGCCCTTCCTCATCACAAAGGTGTTCAGGCACCCAGCATGTGGCAGCTAGACATGGTATAGCTTGGGACATCAGCTGAGTGGCCTGAGATCCAGGATCACAGTGAGGTATAAACTTAAATTATTTATTTGATACTTTTCTTGTTTGTTGTTTCTTGCTTGTTGCCTGTATTTCTATGAATTTGTCTCTTAGGACTGCTTTTGCTCTTTCCACAGGTATTGGTTGTTGTGTGTTTAGTTTCATTTTTCTCTAAGTAACTTTATTTTTTCTTTGACCTCATTGTTGACCCATTTTTGTGTACTAACATGTTATGTAGCCTCCATGCATTTGTTTGTTGTCCAGTTTTTAAAAAAATTGATCTCTAGTTTAATACACTTGTGGTAGGAGAAGATGCATGATAACATGATATGTTGTTCATATCCTAAAAAAAAAACAATGAATGAATTTATTGATAGAACAATATATGCATCTTCAAATTTAAAAGATAATTTCAAAATTCATTATACCAATTTAAATTTTCACAAGCAGTGTATAAGATTTCCATTGACATACATCCTTGTTAATTATGGTGTTGGTACATTTTATAAATTTTTGAAAAATTTTGGGGGTGTCAGGATTCATGTTGATTTTTGGTTTCATTACAATTATTACGTGTGAAATAGAACTTTTTAATATGTTAATTGGTTATTTGTGTTTTCTGGGAGCCACTTTATATTTCTTGGATAACATTTTCTACTTGATATTTTTAATGTGTTGGTTTGATGTTTATGAGACTGGTTTGTACATATTTTATATGTGCACATGTGTGTATGAATATATCTATATCCCTCTATTTGATTATTACTTGCTTAAATATATCCCAAGAGATTACTAAATCTAGTGCAATAGAATTATAAATCTATCAATTTTCATTTCTATAAGATATTGCATTTTTCCTTCAAAGTTAGGGCTAATATTTTACGTTAAGCTTTTTAAGCTACCTAGAAATGCTTATGGACAGAAAATTTATTTTCATAATATTTTAATATATATGTTAAATTATCTTAGTACATTTTATTGCATTGTCCTTTCCTTACTTATTTGCATTGTCTCTTCTGTCATATATAAACTTTTCATGTGTGTGTGAACCAGTTTCTGAGTCTTCCATCCTGAACCATAGAACAATGGGTCTATTAACACTGTTTTAATTTCTATAGATTATAATAACAGCCAGCAGCTCCTAATGTCTGAGCTCAACTTTTATTTTGAATAATTTTTTCTTATTTTTAAAACTGGCTTTCTTCCTAATGGTTATCCCTGTGTCTACGTAGCTTAGCGATCAGCCAGTGATTGGACAGAGGTTGTGTTCAAAGAGCCAAGAGCCAATAAAGTCAATCAACTGCCAATGAATCTGTGTGAGGAGGGTTGGGGAGGATATTCAAAATTCAGGGTTAGTTAGGGCTTGGTCTTCCCACCTCTCCTCTGTATGTCCCTAGCCACAACCAGGAATGTGTTTCAATCATGACCACAACCCCAGTCTAGTAGATGTAAACTCTTTGTCTTCCCTTACTCACCTGCTTCTGAAAACTTTCACTTTTATAGGTAATGTTGCTGGGGATGGTCTTTGCCCCATGCTCCAAATAAAGAGACTCCTTCAACCACAGCAGAAAAGAGGCTGGCTGCCAGTTACCACGACCTGCACTAACCTGGGGAAACATCCCTGTCAATCAAACTGGGAGTGGTTAACAGGAAAGGGGTTATTGGGGAGATGGGATCATCTCAAGTCAAACATTATAGATACACAACATTCTTACCCAAAATTCTAGGATTTTGAAAATCTATAGTCATCTTAGGTTGTATTTTTCAGTCAATCTTCAGAGTGTTGTCTCTTTATTTACTTATTCATTTATTTATTTATTATTTTTAACTTAATGGTGGTGGTGGGGTTGCAATTTTGTTCAGCTTTATAACAACCTTTTTGGGGAAAAGCTATTGCTCTTTCCCTTCCCTTGACATTTATTTTGTGCCATTAGAAAAAAAAAATCTAAATCTGTCCAGAAATGCTTTTAAAGTAGATTTTTAATAACATTTCTTTTTTAAAAGCTCTGCAAATATGGCAAGTCTTCTGTTAAGAACTTTATTCACTTGGAAATTATTTTAATTATAAAAATGATAACAATTTTATCCTATTTTGGAAATTGTAACATCACAGATAAGCCTCCGTAGCCAGAACCTTTCCTAGAGATATTTACATTTATATGTCCAATGTAAATGGTACCATTTCTTTGAAAATACCAATTGTTTTAAGAGGAGATATTCTCTAAAATTGTTTAGTATTCTAGAACAAACAGAAACAGACTTTCCTGCTCATCCTCAATTTATTATATATTTGAATTTGCTGAAGAAATTTTCATTTTCAGTATTCATTTTTTTCTAGTTCTTGAATCAAGATCCTGCTAGGTATGTAGCTTTCTAACTACCATTTTTTCTCACTTACCTTTTATTTAGATTTTCCCCCGATTCTTCTCTCAGTCATAGAACACTGGAAGCATCGATGGGCACATTTCCCAAACAAATTTTTGCACCCTACGAGCTCTTACATTCTGAGGCACTGTTGACTGATGTAATATTGTGATTGTTTTGTTATCTGTTCGTTAGAACAAGAATGTCTATCCTGGAAAATTAGTCTCTCTCTTTAGTTCTTTTCAAAAAGATTTTATTTACTAATTTTTGGAGAGAGGGGAAAGGAGAGAGAAAGAGAAGGAGAGAAACATCAATGTGTGGTTGCCTCCCACATGCCCCCACTGGGGACCTGGCCCACAACCCAGGCATGTGCCCTGACTGGGAATTGAACTGGAGCCCCTTGGTCCTCACAGACTGGCACTCAGTCAACTGAGCCACACCAGCCAGGGCCCTTTAGTTCTTATTTCTTATCAAATGAAGTTGAGAAAAAATAATTGTTACATGTAAGGTAGGATGAGATGTTAATTATAAACATTGTTTTTATATTCAGGCAAAACTAAATCCAAATCTTCATCTTCTCTCTGATCCACAGGAAATTATAACCTCCCCCAAATTTAGTTTCTTTTGTTAAATGGAGCTGATACTTCCCACAGAACTTGTTTTTAGATTGAAGTGAAATCCATATCACTGTTTATAGCACAAGATGAAGCTTCCACATAATTAACTTTTATTGTTTCTGCAACCATTTCTTTGCCTGAAAGCACTATCTATCCCAGGACGCCATGTACTATCATCAATCCATCTCACTCTCTCGTCCGCTACATTAAAAATTGATGGAGGCGCTGAATGGGGACCAATACTTGAGTCAGAGAATGATTTTCACATGGTAAGAAGAACCAGAATAATTTCAAACAGACAGTGTCCCTGCTTCCATGAATTAGGTATAGAGGTTGAGGTTTGGCAAGAGCCAACACCTAATTATTTCCTAGGTAGCTGTGAAGTTCTGTTTCAGACTCAAGTCTGAACTGCAACACTGCAACATGGGGAAACATTCCACTCAGAATTATACTCTTCTATTGGGAGAGCTGTTGTAAATATTTTATCTTAATTTGTATTGGTGACCATATAGGTGAGATAAAGGAAAGAGAATAAGATCCTCAAAATATTACATTAGCCAAAGCTGGCATCTTATACAATCACATATTTTTTTTGGAAATCTTGTGTATGGGCATACTGGAACAAAACTGGTCTTCCTTAGAAATCAGAAGCTATAATGCAATGTAAACTAGAGCTGCTTATTTTGATCTTCTGTATGTGTGAGGCATGAAACCTCTACACCGAGCTGAGGCATAGCAGGAAAACATACTAAAAATGTCTTTATATCCTTGATCACCAATGCTCATGACTCCATTAATTTTTACTTGTTATTTTGTGATTTGCCTTTTATATAAGCTAGTTTTTAATAAAAGAATGCTGACCCAAAGCTCAGTATGCCAAGTATACCTGCCATTTATCTGAAAAGTCACTTTGCTAGAGTGTGTGGGTAGAAAAATAAAGTGCCTACTCCTTTTCATAAGAGATGGCATTCTTATTCAAAATAATTAGTTTTTGTATTTTTACCAGGATTGGAGAAAGTACAACCAAATATTTTCTTTAATAATTGTTAATATTTAAATTTTAGATTACTATGACATTAAGAAATTATCATTTAAAAACAGGGAGTTGAAATACAAATGTTTTAGTAAATAAATAGCTAAATATGTGGAGAATAAAAGACAACTATATAAAGGATAAAGAAAATATAGAGGTTTACAAAAAGGAAAACCATAGAAAAATAAACCAATAAGAGAATGCTTGACATTCAAAGTGCATAGTTATTTTATACTTTATGTTAGCAAGAAAATAATATTCAAGGCAAAGCAATTCTGAGAGGATTAGTTGAGTGGAAAAACTTTGGTAGGGTTAGAAGTATTCTGGTGAAATGGAATGCATTGTTGTTATTCCATATGATTCAATTTTTTAAAATCTGTCTCCCATATATTTTCACATATTTATCTATTCAAGGTCATCAAACACATGACCCACTTTCCTCTGTCACAGAACAAATATACTAGAGAACACAGGCTGGCAATAGTACATGGCTCAACTAAGAACCATATGTGTGCATGTATACATATAGAAACACATGCACATGCATGTTTATCTGTGTATAATTGTATACATGCATAAATACACATGTATGATATGTATAATATATATATGTATACACACACGTGTGTGCTTTTTTAGATGGAAATGGAACCCGGGGCAAAGAAAGAGGGTGGTTCTCTTTCCACTAAGATTTTGCATTGTGCGTGTGATGTAAGTGTAGATCATTTGGAGTGTGAGGAAGGGGCAAAACTGGAGAGATCATTCTAGATTATACTAAAAAAAGGAGGACCAGGAAAACAGGAAGGCACATTCTTGAAAATATTATTTGATTTCCTAGATATAACTATCCCTTGAGTTTTCAACTACATATATCAACTACACGTTTATCCAGTTTGAATTGGGTTTATGCCACTGAAAACTCAGAAACAGCTTAGTAATGCATCATTATGTTTTTGCCACAGAACATGAAGCACATCCAGAAACAATTTTAAGGAAAACATTCATTAGAAAGGATATCTTTGACCTGGAATATTTTTGTATGTTGAATATCCTGTAAAGTGTTTTAAAATGTGCCATATTTTCTAGTATATGCTACCAAAGTTTCTCTCCCACCCCTTAATTAGCTGATAGAAGCATTTGTGAAGTATTAATTTTGATTTTGCAAAAACAGTTTTCAAGGGAATAGTATGACTGTGTAATACTTCTTTAAAAGCATTTCAAAGCACTATTTGATTCATGTCTAGTCCATGTTTCAAAAATCAATGTTTGACAGCTCTTTTAAGCCATACATTGCTATTTTACATATTCTGCTGAAACCTCTACATTGCCTTTCAAGTCTGGAGAATAAATAGACAGTAACTTTAACAAAATTATTACATTACCTCCAGCCATTTGGGAAAACTGTGAAGCTAGGAAAAATCTCAAGCTGACTTTTGGTTAAAGTAAATGGAAAAAATTGTACAAAATTTCCCTTGCATACAACATTGTTCTGATTAAAGAATTCCAGTTGAATTATAAAATAATATTTTAAATATATGTGCAAAATTTTCCTATGAACTATGAGAACAACAAAAGCATTTAATTAATGCTCAATCTACATATGTGACTTTTGTAGAATGTTTATTTTTGCTAGGAATAATGAAGCAAGAAGGATTCATCCCAAATTAAATTGTGAGGCTCCCAAATTTGGTCCACAACAATATGGATGGACTGATCTTGTTTGGCCACACTGATGATCTGTGAAAGTTATCTCCCGGGTGACTCTAAAATGGTAAACCATTGGAAACATCTCCCCTAAAGCTGTGTGGTATTGATTATGCTTTGCTTCAGCTGAGACATAAATCAATTACACTCCTTTGACAATCATCACTACTCCAGTGAGCTCATGTTGTGTTCCAACACTTCCTAATATAATCAGAGGTAACACTGAAGAAAGCTATCAGTCAACTCATCACATGATTTTTTTCATTTAATAAGAAAAACTGATATGTATGATACAGCATATTCCTTTGAAGTGCAGTTTTTATTTAAACAAGAACTTTCTTTAATATCATACTTTTTTTTTTTAGATCTACTGCTACCCCCTCACAAAAAAACTGCTACAGAATAATTGGTACATAAGAATTAAAAGCAATAAAGGTTTATCAAATTATGCATATATTCCTGTAATAGAAGAAATATATATATCATAGAAACATACACATGTTTTGATGCCATTAAATCAGAAAAACATGATAATATTAAATTATAGTGATATAGAGAAAAGCGAGTAAAGTTAATGGCTAGGTTCAAGGAAAAAAACTGATCATAAAATTCGTTGGAACTCATGCAATTGAGCCATTGTAAATTGTACCTAAGATTTCAATTCTTACCATATTTCCCTTGGTAAGTTGCTTATTGCACTTTATCCCACACTATACCTAATTCCTGGTATAAATACAACAATATGTTCATTGGGAATATTGATAATTATTCTTTTAGTATGTGCTCTTATTAGTCAAAAAGCTGTAAAGTTTCACTTTATTTATTTGAGGTTGTAATAAATAAAGGCCTGCCTTCCAAACATTAAGGTTTTACATGTGGGAAATTATGTTCCTCCTGTCTTTTGAAAGACTTTCTTAGGTTAGAGCACAGATAGCATAAGGTCTCTGCTATAGATTAAATTAGCACTTTTATTTTTTACTGGAGTAAATGGCATTGATTTGACACTTATTCATAAGTGAATTTTGATTTTTAAATTTTTTATTCTTGTAAACATCTAATAGTCTATGCAATATGAAATTCACAGTGATACATAGAAAGAAACAGATACTTAGGGTACTGCTGGTATCTGCTGCAAGATGCATATTACAAGTAGATTTCCTGAACTTTCTGTTTGTGAAAACTTAATAATTTTCATTGCCTTAAGCTTTCCATTTGACAAAACAATAATTTAAATGAAATAACAAAAGCAGATATATGTATATAAAATGTAAGGAATTTCTAAATTATCTGTATTAATTGGTTAAGTCTCCTTCCCATTCATAGGTAAGCTTTATAAATATCTTTTTGAAATGACAGTTTTTGTTATTTTTCCACAAGTATTAAAAATATATACTATATTCATTAAAACGAATTTGACAGGTAAGTCTGAGGAGCATTAGAATTTACATTTCAATATATATTTATATATTACATGTACTATATAAATATGTAGTAAAATATAAAAGCTAGTAATATTTTATATTTATATATATTACACACATCAACACACATATACATTCTAAATAGGAAGAGGAATCATTTGCACTATCAATTATTATTTTTGTATCTGTGTTTTGTACTTTTAATTACATTTATGTGTAATGTGCTATTTACTTTTATTATTTATCAACAAATTGTCTCTTAAAGTGCTAAAATGTATTTTAAATATTGCTTCAATCTTGCTGTGTTTTTACATCTATAATTTTCAAAAATGTGTATATATGTATACAAATACACATATAAATATTGTAAAGTGTTACAATGTTTTAAACTGTAGAAAACATTTATTATGTTTCTGTTTTACATATCATTTTCTCATCTTATGTTCTGTTTACTAATAACTATAGATATACATGTATATAACTGTTAATAAGTATTTAATAAAATGCATTGGTTTAAATGCATGTACAAATACATAAAATATAATATAAATACATTTAAAAATATAATTTATACCAGCCCTGAAACCTCACCAGAACTCAAAGTGGTTATAATAATAGTGCACAAAGCCACATCCCATTTGCCTGA
Source organism: Anoura caudifer (assembly GCA_004027475.1). Lineage (NCBI taxonomy): Eukaryota > Metazoa > Chordata > Mammalia > Chiroptera > Phyllostomidae > Anoura > Anoura caudifer. The sequence goes on along the minus strand of PVKU01002514.1, from coordinate 22,877 downwards.
TAAAATTTAAATAAAAAAGCATACAATGAATAATAAAAGGTCATAGAACAGAAACTGTATGTGTCAAGGTGTACTCCATCAAGAAAAAAAAACTATTACTTGTAGTCCTTCTGTCTCTCTTTATTAGTTTAGCCTAAAAATAGCCATTGACTTGTTTTTCACTATGTGCAATGTCAAAGGGAACTACCTATTTTGCAGGTGAAATGAATAGCTGCTTTGCTCAAAACACTCTGGCAATCAGCCATGCATTCTGCCAAACCAGCATGCTGACCACCTACTTGGCTTGAGTCAGATGGCTATTTGAAAGGCTTTTAGTAGTTATCTTTTATGTGATGTAACTGCCCACTTTTCAGCATGACTCATTTATCATTTTATGCCAAAGAACTGAATTACCTTGTATTTTTCCTTGTTATCATTGTGGAGAGTCTGACATGGCTTTAATGTCAGTGTATTTCTTACTAGAAAAGAACATATGCAATATTTTGAAAACTGGCTGCAGTCGACAGCATGTGAATTGACACTCAGAATATGTAATTTTCTAAAATTGCCTTGTGGGATGTACTTGTGTTTACTTTTAAGATCTGGAAACTTAAAGATTTCTGTATAACACCTCCTAAGATTCCTTTTAAGATTCTTCAAAATAAAATACAGGAAAAATTAGGTCCATCTGGAGCTGTTAGATAGAGGAAACTTTGGCTGGTACAATTGCTATAAGCACTATAGAAGCATGCCCTTTGAAATGTTACATAAAGCCCAATAATTACTATTAATTTTACATGGAAATTTGGAAACAGACAATCCAGTTATTAACACCAGGGGAAATGTAGGAGGAGCAGAAATAGTGCAATATTATGGAAAGGCACACAGTGGTAAGGAGAAATGTCACAATAATGGAAGTTACTCAGGGAGAAAGGCCGTGTCTCCAACTCTGCTGGTCTATCTACTACGTAGGCTCCTTGTTCTTCCTCCTGTTATTCTTCTACCCTCTCTCAGTAACATCTTTCTCTCCTTTAAAACTACTGTTACTGGGTTAACATCATTAGCAAACAAGAGACCTAACATCAAACTCAAAGCGTTGTTCACTATTTCCTCTCCAGCACCTGGTGCACGGATCACTTCGCCAAGGGTGATACAGATGGAATGGCTAGAGGAGATGTGCAGAACAACATATGTTGATGTAAGTAATGCTTGAGTCAAGAAATCTGCTCCAAGAAATCCGAAGGGTGGACATCAGAAAAGAATCATTCTCAGGATCTATGTGAGGACACAGCGGATGTCCAGAAGCGCAGGCAGAATTTCGATTCATTTGTAGATTAAAGGGTACTTTGATGTCAACACTAAGCCATTAACTGTGATTTCTTTTTTTTTTTTTAAAGAATTTAAGTCACTGTAGACTTAATTATCCTTCCCACAACCCCTATTTTGAATGGCATTCAATGTCAAGGACATGTCATATTATATGTGAAGCTAATAATGTGTATGTATTGGATAAGACAGTTCTCTCCATTGGATGGAGAGAAAGGGCTTGCCTGCTTGGCTTATATGCTTAGCTTTCCTTCCTAGTAGTCACATGATTAATTGGAAAAATTATTTGAATAAATTGTGTAACCGAATTTTTAATTTATGATTTAATAACCTAAAGATTGTAATGCCTAACTCATAGGGTTGATGTGATGGTTAATAAGATAATGCATACTGCCTGGCTTATAATGGATACTCACTGAGTAAATATATTTAATTTTGAATAATAAAACTATATTAAATTAATGATGTGAATATTAATGTGAATATTTATCTTCTGATTTTCTAAATTACAGTTTTTTTAATTTATCCAAATATTTTTGACTAACATGAATGTATGAAATGAAGGTTAATAAAAACAAAAGTTTTACAAACTCACAGAATTATGATTTAGGTGAAGGTTTAAAATGAAGGAATAAAAATCCCTATTTCAATGATTTGGAGAATTTAGGAAAAAATCTATAAATTCTTTATACATTTAAGTTGGTGATTATGATGGAGTGATGAAAAGATATGCATTGTAAATATTACATGTGGATGTAGAGTTTAAAATTCAGTTGCTGGAACCACTAGGGAGGTGTGTGACTAGTGATCAATGAAAACTTTATTAGTGACATCAGGGAAATATTTGTAAATTGAAAGAAAGCAAAAGCCTAAATGCAACACATGCTCTTAAGGACCAGCTGGCCTGTGCTTGTCAAACAGAATTTTGCAATGCACAAAATGCACAGTCTGAGGCAAAGTAAAGTTCCTGAAGTTATTTTCTGTATCAAACCTTTATTATACTTATGACAACATGTAATAGCTGAAATTATGATCATAAGCAATTTGAAATTAAAAAGGAGTAAGATCCCAAAATATATGCTACAGATAAGTTGAAGAATAAAGTTGTAATGATGTGTATATTAGCAAATCAGGTCTCTCTGGTAGCACTTCTATCCATATCCTCAGTCCACTTCTTTTGAGGAAATTTAGAGCTACTGGGAAATCATAGCCTGGTTTCATATTCTTGGAACTTCAGCTTTTAGATGTATCTACAAGGCACATACAAACAAGTGCATACACATAAACATATACACAAAGACCGTTAAAAATCAAATCAGGGATTTACCATACCCTCTGTTATGTGAACAACTGAGGTGAAATTACAAAAGAGAAGTAAATTTTATAAAGTCAGGGGAACAGCATTTTTCAATTATCTATTTCTATCGACCATCTTTACATTTTGGCAGTATCTTAAGTTAACGAGGATCTCAAAGTTTTTCCCTGATCTCTATTTTAGTTTTGATTCATTTGAGATATTTTTCCAAATGACTAAGGAATAAATTTTTATATGTTCTTCCATTACCCTATATTGTTCCTTTCCACTTGTCAAGAAATAAACGTGATCCAGACTACATTTTCCAATATATCAGTAGGTGGTCAGGGGGTATAAAAGTCCCATGAAAACATTCCAAAAATCATGGCCTTGGCAAGCTAGCTTCTAGAAGCTATTAAACTCATATCATAAATCTGGTCATAGCAAATCTATAAGGGAATTGATGGGATACAGAGAATGAATTATGTATCACAGAACTGCTGAGTGGCAAATAAAAATGCTCACTCAGACACATATTGTATAGAAGAGAAATACATATTTTTATGGTACCTCAGTATTCTCAATATCAAGTAACTGAAATTGTCACAGAATATGAATGATCATGTCATTTTTGGTTTAATCAGTTCAAGAGTAGCAATAGAATATTAGCAAATTTGTAATTAGAGAAATACTTGCATTTTGTGTTTGGGCAAAAAGTATACAGAAGTATTGGTGTATGTTGTTGAAAATACACAAAATGTAATAATATTTGCATTGAATACAACTAATTAAAGTGATTACCAATGAAGTATCAGAAATGAAGCTTGGCTTATAATTATGATGAGCTATGATTAGCTCAGCTAGTGAGTTTTAGTTAGAAAAATTCATATCTAATTGCAGTTGCAAACACATTTAGATTAATTTTAAAATGGTAATTAATAGTCTTATAATGCAAATGATGCTGATGATCCCTTTTAAAAGGCTCATAAAGTTTAGAAGGACATGCATCTGTCTACTTGTTATAAGGAAATTTTCTAAATTAAAGTACACATTTTATAAAATGAATGTAGGAATTAGAGTTCTGGCTGAAGGAACCAGCTTGGGGAGCAAGCAGTCCACTTTCAGAATGCCTTGAGGACTGTAAAGTTAATTTTAACTTTTCAATATATTTTAATTGTGTACCATGTATGAACATGTCAGGAAGACATTTAAAGAAACTTTATTCTGACAGATAGGAAGGTTGGCCTATAAGATATTATTTATGCTAAGGTAGAAATTTCCAAGCTTTCACAAACAGTAGAACTTTTGTGCTAATTAATTGATACATCCTTCTAGGGAGAAAGAAGAAAATCATTCATGAGTCATTTTGAATGAGTTAATTCAGATTCTTGAGGTGCTGAAGAAAAAGAAAATAGATTTCTCTGACCATTAAAGTGTAAAGAATGAGAAAGGTGTTATTTAGGGGACATCTAGTAACAAAAAAGAGATTAACTTTATCTAGTTAAATAGAGCCAGTCTCTATTGTTAGAAAAAATAAAAGGGAGAACTGAAAAAAAATTTTGGTTCTGGAAGTAGAGGTAATTTACAAAATAATTAAAAAAGAGTGCTGATTATATGGTATATTAGAGTTACTGTCAATTAATATGTGTGGTGTGACTGTAACACTTTTTTTGTATAAGAAATTACCTATTTTTACATTTCAAAGCCTTTTTAAAAAGTTAAAAATTCAAGTGAAAAGAAACAAAGTAGCCCCTATGTTCTCGTTATGCAATACAACTTCTTCCTTCTTTCAACTGAAAAGTAGATTCTACTTTTCAATTCAAGTGAAAATAGACCATCAAAGCATTTATTTCATTCTGTCTACACAGTGAACTATGGGGCATGGAACCTAGTATGCCCCAAAGGCTTTCTTCCTTTTTTTTTTTTATTGTTGTTTAAGTACAGTTGTTTCCTGGCATCTACTCTTCTTACATCATATTATGAAGAGGTTTCTTTTTTTCTTTCACTTTTTCTTTAAATAGGTAATATAAAAAGTATAAAACTAGAAATGTAAAGGGATAGGAGAAATATCTTTAAAGGAAATAAAATGAAAAAAGCAAGAATCTTATAGAAATAAAGAAGAATGAAAAGGAAAGAGTTTTTAGATGCAATGCTGCTGAGATTTCAGGCAGCTTTGAGAGGATTTTAGGCATCTCATGTGCGCACTGCTCAGAGACCGGAGCAGGAGAGATCATTTTAGCAGCTTAACACAGTCTTTCACAGAAGAGTCTTTTCTCTTTTGCTCAGGAAACTATACCTTCCCCCAAGCATATGCTTATTAATGTAAATTGACCAGTTACTGAGATACATTATAATCAGAAATCATTTGCAGCTAAATTTATGTGATGAGTAATACACAAATTTTCTAAGAATAAAATGGACTTTCTTGATTGTAAGTTGATTATATAACATCTTACTGGCTATTAGTTAATAATGCACAGTTTGTTTATTACCTTAGGTCTAAATCAAGGTGAAGAAATGGTGTTGTTTATAGACCTTGAGGTCATTATGCTAGTGAAATTAGACAGAGAAAGACAAATACTGTTTGATATCACTTTTATGTGGAATCTAGAAAAAAAGAACTATAGATATAGTTCTTTTCTATATCTTCTCTATAGATATAGAGAAGAGGTGGGTGGTCAGCAAAGGTGAGATAGGTGTATAGTAGGTTTAATGGGAGAAGGTGGCCAAAAGGTACAAACTTCTAGTTATAAAATAAATAAGTTACGGGGATATAATGTACTGCATGGAGACTATAATTAATAATATTTTATCAGATATTTGAAAGTTGTTAAGATAGTAGATCTTAAAAGTTCTAATCCCAATAAATTGTAACTATGTATAATAATGGATGTTAACTACACTTCTTGTGGTTATCACTTTGCAGTATATAAATATATAAAAGCATTATGTTGGACACCTGAGATTAATATATCATATGTCAATTCTATCAAAATGTTAAAAAGCAGCGTTGATTTAGATGGGCGCAGTGGCGCGCAACTGTAGTCCCAGCTGCTTGGTAGGCTGAGGCAGGAGGATCGCTGAGCCCAGGAGTTCTGGGCTGCAGTGAGCTCTGCTGACTGGGCGTCTGCACTAAGTTTGGCATCAGTATGGTGATCTCCTGGGGAGCCGCCAGATTGCCTAAGGAGGGGTGAACCGGCCCAGGTCAGAAATGGAGCAGGTCAAAACTCCCGTGGTAATCAGTAAAAAATAGTGTTGATTTAAATAAAATTATATTTAAAATATTTAAAGTTATTTAAATATAAAATTATATTTAAAATTATTTTAATTAAAATGACTTAAATAAATTATATTTTAAAATTATTTAAAGTTTTTTTTTTTCAATTTTGGATTTTAGAGAGGTTACAACTGTATGATAAAAGGAAAATAATATATGAATTTGAGGAGACTGCAGTTTCCTAAAGTTAATATAAATTGTGATTTACTTATTATCAGTTATCATTACAACTTGGCTTCTGTATAAACAAAAAAAAGTATATGGTATTGTGGCACAATATAGAGTATTTCAATAGGGGTAGTGGTTATATTGTTGGTATTTTAAAAATGATATGAAAAATATATATACCTATACACATATTCACATACATATGTACTACATATATACACCTATGTGCATATTTTTAATTTTATGTCATTTGTTTTTAACACATAAAACATGGTTTTATGATTTACAATTAAGATGTACTTTTAGGAATAAACAATTTATTTTTTATTAATTTTTTTATTGATTCTAGAGAAAGGAAAAAGGAGGGAGAAAGAGAGGGAGAGAAACAGCAATTAATTGCCTCCTGCATGCACTTCAACTTGGGACCAAATCCCCAACCCAGACATGTGCCCTGACTGGGAATCACACCCACAACCTTTTGGTTGGTAGAAAGATGCCCAACCAACTGAGCCACCTCAGCTAGGGTGGAAAAAACAATTTTTAAAATTAGTTTCCCTCAAACTTGGAATCGACATAAACATGGAGAATTCAAAATTTCCCTTTAAATGTGATGCAAACATTACTCTAGGTTACTAAGCATTTGTGAGATGAAAAAGCAGAACAATGTAAAGAGCAGGGATTTTAGAAGAAGAACTAGATTAAAATCGTGATTTGCCACCAAATGACAAAGTAGATATTAGTCTCAGTTTCTTAAACTATTGCATTGAAATGATCATACATAATCATTTAAATAAGAGAATTGGTATGCTATAATTTTTTTGTCTTCCCTGAATTTCCATTTCTTTATCATTAGATAAATGGCAAAATTTATATTCAGGAGGAGCTCAGAAGCCCTAAAAGGAGCCAATAACTATTCTTCCTCAGTTCTTGTTGTGTCCTTCATCAGCTTTGTACATTTTGTCTTAGGCTGATTGCAATGTTTATATATTTAGGTGAGGATGCTCTTGATCTTGTATTTGCTCAGGCTTCAGGGCCCAGAAAGATATCCAGCACTGACATCTTGTTTGTTTAAAATTTCTGTTGATCATTTCTCTGCCTTTTGGCTAAGATCAAGTGTAGTATTTGTTCTTATCAGATATTAAACTGATTGAACACTTGGGGAAAAATAGCATAAATAAAATCAGATAAAATTGATATGGTCAAATGCTTTCAATTGCTTGTGAATCCCTTCTATTCTATACTATTCCATTGAAGGAAAGTTATAATTTTATGTGTTTCCAGAAATGAAAAAAAAAAAATGTCTAATTTGACTTTTTCTCTCTACCCTAATATTTTTTCATTTATGATTGTTTAATCTTTCATTGTTAATACTTCCTATTCAATAAAATAATCTGCTGATGGAGATAAAACTGACCAAATCTATAATTTTCTGCATGGATCACAAAGGTAATGAAAGTGGTGCCTCCATTTTTAAATAAATGCCTTCCTTACATTACTCCAAAGGAAAATTTTATATACACATATTCATATATGCATATACATACATACACATGCATATATATATAAAGTACCATCTATGACAACCTACACATGATCTAATAAATTTAAACATGAATGGATATGTGACAAGTTTCAAGTATCTTTACTTTACATTTTCATTATAATTATTTGAAAAATTCCCCAGAAACTTGTTGCTAAATGTGCCTTTGAATAGAATACGAGTGCATTTATGCTGAAGCATTTGTACTTTGGTTAATTTTCATAAGCCTCACAAGTGTGAGGGGGACAGGTTGGAAAACTGGTGGCAGGTGCTTTGCCACCTGCCTCACTGTACTACATGGTTAGCAATAAAGCTAATTCTTTCCTCACTCACTGATCACCATCCACAGAATGACTAGAACTTTGGATGTGGTACAATAGTTAAGGGGATGACATTCGGATTCATGAATGCTTGTTCTGAGACTCTGTTGCTGAAACTATTATTTCTCAGTTCTTGTATATCAGAGGGAAGACACACTTCTGTATGGGTCATGGCAACTACTTAAATATATTGTGTTCAAATAATGCATCTGTATTTTGTATGCCTTCATTACACTTTTTATACACTCACTTGTGCATGCTCACATGGTACAATTTGTCAGACAGTATTCTCAAGGCTTATGACACGTCAGTGAATAATATGAAGAAATTACACATGGTGACTTAATTTTTATTTAGAGTAGTTGCCATTTTGTACTCAATTCAATGATTCTCATTCTACATTTGAGAACACTAATGATCAGGAACTGAAGCCAGGTCAGCTGGTAAATGGCAGAGCTGGGATTCATCAACAGTTATATTTGATTCTAGGACTTCACAATTAATTGCTTTTTATAAACTATAGATTTGCATAAATCAAAATAATCATGAGTTATTTAATCTTTCCCAACTTATGTTTCCTTATGCATAAATTGAGAAAGGAACTAATCTATATAGTAGAATCATTTTGAAAATTTGAAACTTCATGCAAATTTTTGGCTCAATAACATGCCCAATAATTTTTAGACATTATTTTTTTCTTTGGATTATAAGCTACCATCACAGATGGCAGATAGATTTCATCTTGAATGCTTCCTATTATCATAGATAGTGGAAGATAGTTTTCATTCCTTTGGTAAAGGGACAAACATAACTTTGATTTCTTGTGTCTATTATGCCTTGAATTTCCCACTCTTAGCTTTGGGACTCTAAGAAAATTAATGACTCTCTTCTGCCCATTTTTCTTTCATGTGTAAAAGAAAATGAAAATAATGCTGAATTCACAGGGTTTTTATGAAATTTATTTTTTTGTCTTTTTAAATTTTAAAAATATATTATATTGATTATGCTATTGTAGTTGTCCCATTTTTTCTCCCCTTATTCCCCTCCACCCTCTAAACCTACCCCACCAGCATTACCTGCTTAGTTCATGTCCATGGTTGGTACATATAAGTTCTTTGCCTTCTCCATTTCCGATATTATTCTTAACCTCACCCTGTCTATTTTGTACCTACCATATATGTTTCTTATTCCCTGTATTTTTTTCCCCTATTCTCTCCCTTCATCTTCCCCTCTGATAACCTCCCATGTGATCTCCATTTCTGTGATTCTGCTCCTCTAGTTGTTTGCTTAGTTTGTTTTCTTGGGTTTGTTGTTAATAGTTGTGAATTTGTTGTCATTTTACTGTTCATATTTTTAATCTTCTTTTTCTTAGATAAATTCCTTTAATATTTCATATAATAAGGTCTTGGTGATGATGAAATCCATTAACTTGACCTTATCTGGGAAGCACTTTATCTGCCTTTCCATTCTAAATGAAAGCTTTGCTGGATAGAGCAATCTTGGATGTAGGTCCTTGACTTTCATGACTTTGAATCCTTCTCTCCAGCCCCTTATTGTCTGCAAGGTTTCTTTTGAAAAATCAGCTGATAATCTTATGGGAACTGCTTTGTAGGTAACTGTTTCCTTTCCTTTTGCTGCTCTTAAGATTCTCCCCTAATCTTTAATCTTGGGTAATGTAATGATGATGTGCCTTGGTGTATGCTTCCTTAGTACAGCTTCTTTGGGACTCTCTGAGCTTCCTGTACTTCCTGAGAGCCTATTTCCCTTGCCAGATTGGGGAAGTTCTCCTTCATTATGTTTTCAAATAAGTTTTCAATTTCTTGCTCTTCTTCTCCTCCTTCTGGTACCCCTATGATTCAGATGTTGGAATGTTTAAAGTTGTCCCAGAGGTTCCTAAGCCTCTCTTCACTTTTTTGAATTCTTGTTTCTTCCTTCTGTTCTGGTTGAATGTTTATTTTTTCTTCCTGCTCCAAATAATTGATTTGAGTACCGGTTTCCTTCCCTTCACTGTTGGTTCCCTGTATAATTTTCTTTACTTTACTTTGTGTAACCTCCAGTTCTTCTATTTTGTGACCGTAGTCAACCATTTCTGGGAGCATTCTGATTATCAGAGTTTTGAACTCTGCATCTGATATGTTGGCTATCTCTTCATTGCTTAGTCCTATTTTTGGAGCTTTGATCTGTTCTTCATTTGGGTCATATTTATTTGTCTTGGTGTGCCTGTTACCTTGTAAAGGGATGGAGCCTTAGGTATTCTCCAGGGCAGGGCAACTCATGTTGCTGTGTTGTGGCACTGTACATGGAGGAGGGGTCTGAGAGGGAATAATGCTGCTTGCTCAGCAACCTGATTTCAGTCACTTCTCCCACTTCCCACAAGCAATTTCGGCCCTCCTGGTGCTAATTCCCAGGTGTGTGGGTTTGTGTACATTCTAGGACCCTGTGGGTCTCTCCAATGATGTCTCCTGTGAGGCTGGGAGTTTCTTCTATGCCACCTAACTCCCACAGTATTCTACAGCTAGAGGTTCTGAGGCTTTATTTCCCATGCTGGAATCCTGGTTGCAAGATGTCTCACTCTCCAGTTGTTGCTCCCAGTTTATCCACGCACAGATGTGGGACCAGCTGCTACCTTGCCATGTGTCCTCTCTGCCCCAGCTGCTCATCTCCACCCCTCTTACCAGTCTGACTGTTTCTTCTTTAACTCCTTGGTTGTCAGACTTCGATACAGTTCAATTTTCTGGCAGTTCAGGTTATTTTTGTTTTTAAATTTGTTGTTGTCCTTATTTTGATTGTGAGAAGGTTGTATCTACCTTCACCTCCATCCTGGCTGGAAGTCTGAGTTTTTACGAAATTTAAATGAGATGACAGACATAAAATTACAGGTTGAATGTACATATTTTACTTCACTCTCTTCCAAACTGCAGTAAAACTTCAGCACACTGAAAGTATCAACAGGAATGCACAAAGAAGAAACCCTAGCAATTTTGTATATCAGAAAGGTCAAAGGGTGAGTTGTAACTGATTAAAAATCTTGCACACTGAATCTGTGGGTAGCACGGTTGAAAGCCTAAGGAAAACAACAATACTAGCATGAACTCATTTGAGTTTCAGCTAGCTTTGTTACTGGATGTGAATTAAAACTATACAATAGAGCAAATATATGAAATTTTCTATTTATTAATAATGTTTTAGTCTCCTTCATTCAGTGCAACCTCAGAAGAGGAGTGAACTAGGCCATGTAAAACAGGGGATTGCAGAACCAGGAAACCCTGAGGTTAATAGGAGGCAAGGGGAAAGGTATGGAAAACAAGGAAACTAAGTGAACATACAACCTTTAAATGTTGAGATCTTCAACATTTTTCCTGCACTTGGCTCCCAGTCTTCACAGGCAGAACTGTAGTGTTTGGGCAGAAGGATAAAAGGTTCTTCTGTAGTACAACTGACACAGGGGTTTCCCCAATGAAAAAAATCCAGCCAGTTCATTCTTAGTGAAGGGTACGTAAAACCAGCTTACTCAGAGCCTCCGATGAGATTAGTGATGCATTATGAAATGTGAACATAAAGCCAAAGATCACCAGGCTTTTGATGAAAGCTTTTACTAAAAACCATACAGAATAAAGGTCATATGTGGGAAAGATAGATTTTTGCAGGAAGAAGAAAACTCAAAACTATCACTAACATCCAGAAAACAAAAAACAAAAAAAATAAAAAATAAAAAACAAGTGCAGCTGGAGTCAGAATGAGCTTTATAAAAGTGAGTTAGTCACCCTGGCTGGCGTGGCTCAGTGGTTTGAGCCCAGGCCTGAGAAACAAAGCGTTGCCTGTTTGATTCCCCGTCAGGGCACACGCCTGGGTTGTGGGCCGTACTCCCGGTACGGGGTGTGCTAGAGGCAACCACACACTGATGTTTCACTCCCTCTCTTTCTCCCTCACTTCCCCATCTCTCTAAAATAAAAAATCAAATCTTTAAAAAAAGTGAGTTATTCAGAGAACAGCTACCAAAAGAACACTGTGGTAAAAATTATGACAAATAACAGGTAAGTTTAGAAGTTGAAAAAATATCCTTTAAAGTAGAGCAAAAGGAAAAATAATGATTTAATATTTGAATATATTGCTTATTAAGAAAAATAAAACAGAGAATGTAAAATCAAGAATTATCAAAGAAATAATTCAAAATAATGTCCTAAAACTGATAAATAGAGTATCTGAGTATCCATATTAAAAATATGCCCAACACTAAATAGTTTTTAAAATTGATTGAATATATTATGTACAGAGAATTTTGAGAATTTAAATTATTTATGCAAATTTCAGTTATATTAGTGATGATTTTTATGAAAAAAGAATAAAAATAATTTTTATTTCCAGTGAAAATAATGTTCTGTGTGGATCATCTATAAAGAGCATTTATATAGTAATAATAAAATAACTGTGGGGAATTAATAAAAACAAAATGACAATATAATTATCTCGGGAATTCAGAAAGCTAAAAAGGTTGTTTATATTTATAGAAGAGGAAGATAGAGATAGATTTTCATATCCTAGTGCTAATTTCATAACTAAAGTTAAACATTGAAAAATCAATAAGCAAATATAGAAGCACAAGCATAATATTCTTAAAAATGAATAAAAATATAAATAAGCAGCTAAGGAGTTAAAAGTTGTTGCTCTGGGAAAGAGGAAATACCAGCAGAATCAGGGGGCCAGTTTAACTATTTTAAACTTTACATTATTTGTACATATGCTTTTAATCAAGATACAATGTAAAAAAAAATAAAATAAAAATGGCTTTTGATAAGGTCTGCAACACAGAAAGAACCTCCAAATTACCAGATGGTGATAATATCGTCATCATCATCATCATCATCATGGGCCAATATTCTTCAATCAACACAATGTAAAAATAACAACACCTGGGAAGAGAAACATTGGACGCAACACGGGGAGCACATAACTAAACAAAGGAGCAAGGCAAGGTTCCCCAAGGAGTCCTGCTTCAGTTGAGAACCGGACAACGGGCAGGAGTTCCCCAAATGAAGAATGAGAAGGTAAAGAAAGTGTTGTGGAGGCAATATTGCTTACACGAAAGCTGCAGAGAGCATTGTCTGCTTGAGACATTTTAAAAACAAATAGAATATACAATGAGGAGATGGAAGAAATAATAGGGGAGAGCAAGACAAGATGGACCTTAAGAACATCATAAACCATTACTATCAGGAGTTGGGGAGTCATTAAAGCAATATATAACAGGATACGGACTTTCCTACAAATATGTGAAGAAAGTTGAAAGGTGGCATGGATAATAAATTAGAGGAAAATATTGAGACCAATTTGAAGATTTTTTTAGAAATTCTATTCAGAGGTGAGCGTAACCTTAGCTGGCATAGCAGCATAAGCATGGCCATAAAGCGATCGCTTTAAGAACAAGAATGTTATAGCACATAGGTTTTATTTTACGAGACTGGCCTTCAGGGACGGGAGCATGTTGATGTCAGAGTTGCTGTCATGAACACATAGGTGAACTGTGATGTTACCCAGAGAACGGCAAATGCTATGGTAGGACCGTATTTGGGCTGTGGAACAGGGCAGGGGAAAAAATGATGATTTTGATTTAACTGTGCCACACTTGGCAATGCTTCCAAGTAATCCATTTAAAAACTTGAATTTATTTGAAACTCCAGACAAACTTGTGAACTATAAGAACTATAACATATATATTTGGAAGTCATTTACTCGTGGCTTAGGATCAAAGCCACAGAAGTAGAGTACATTTCCCAAAGATATTGTGTGGAAGATGGAAAAGAAACTGGGACAGAACATTCTGGAGCAAAGTATCAAAGCCTAAGTGAGTCTAAGAAAAAGGGGTCGGTGCTGAGTAATATGTCATGCTTTGGGTGTAGCACCGTTGGTTTAACCATTCATCTAGCAAGAGAAACTTTGGTTATTGGCTGTAACAAATAATGCTTCTAGGAACAATTGAACAATTGTGTAAAGGTTTTTGTGTGGACATAAATTTCTGTTTCCCTGGAATAAATCCCTAAGCGTGCAATTGCCAGATGATACGGTAAGTGTATGTTTAGTTTAGTTTTTCTCCTTTGACTTCATAGAACCTGCCGAACTATTTTCTTTTAGTGATTCATTCAGGGTGGTAGTTCTTTTCTCTCAGGCTTTGAAACGTTGTGACGCTTTCTTCTGGCCTGGAGGTTTCAGATCAGAATTTCACTGTTATTCAAATTGGCTTTCTCCTAAATGCAATGGGTCAGTCATTTCCCATTATTTCTTATTATTTCTCAGTTGCCAAAAAAGCTAGTTTAATTCAAAAGATAATTTTAAGTGAAATTGTGTTCTTTTCATATTTGCTTTTAATCAATATTGAAGTCTTTCAGGGTAGGAAACTATGCAAACACGTAGGAGTTAACGGCATTTTTAATTAGCTCTTTCACCACACACATTCTAAAAATTTAACCTAAAAATCTGTAAGTTTTATAAACATGCAAGCCTTTATCTTCTTGGCATGATGTAAAAAAGTCATCTCATGAGGCACTGTTGTTTTTTTAATCTCAATGTTTTTTCAAGTGATAAAAACCAACACCGTGACTTTGTGTCTGGCAGTGAACCAACACTGAGTCACAGGAGAGAAAAACTTTAGGTGCTTATGACAGAAGGGGGCATAAAATGAATTTACTGACAGAATTTAATGTTGCAAGAAATAATGTTATCATTAGTGTTTTTAATTTATTTTTATTCTTTTTTTCCTGATACTATTGCCCATATAGTTAAGCACTTACCACATGCATACAAATGTACAAATGATGTAATAGCAAAATTTTTTATTTTCAAATCAATTGCATCATTGGGTTAATTAAATTCAGGTATCTAAATAAGGAATCTATGATAATTTGAGATTGTTAAAATTAAGTTCACAAACTATGTGTTCAAGATTTGATATCATAAACTATGTCTTTAATTAATGATGAAAAATAATTAAATAACATATATTGATTGCTTACTTTGCATCTGATAATATTCGAAGAACTCTAAAAATATTACTGATTTAACCCTCTCAGCAATTACAGGGACAAGCATAAACTGCATAGTTCCTTATCTGAGCAAGGATGATCCAAATACTAAGTGATATAACCAGAAATTAAACCCAGATAATCTGACTCAAGACCCCAGCGCTTTGTCCCTAAACTCTACAGCCTCTTTAAGAAACATATATAGGCATCTTTTCTGTCAGCTGTAATGGTCAACATTTGAAGATGTAAGTAAAATAAACATTTATGCAGTAATCAGAGAGTCAGTAATATGAGGAAATTAAATGGCTTGAATATTTCTTCACCTTGGGTCATCACAACCTGTCTGTAATTGTCAACACCTTCTTTCACCCTGTATCTCCACTGGCTTTCTTTGTTTTGAAGTGTTTGTATTGCAGCTGAGTGAAACCACTGAAATGATTTAGACCACAGAGAATAATATTTTTATTTCAGTCTTTAAAAGGTCACTAAGGCTGAACAGCACTAAATTACATTGCTAAAATCGCAGTGTCTGTAAACACAATGCACTTTCACAGCTGGTTTTCTCAATCTGAGTTAGATTTGCATTTTGGAAATTGTATTAAGGTGCCAGTAAGGGGTAAATTGGGCTTCTTATTCTGATTGAAATTTTTGGAACACAGAAGTACTTTGTTTTTTTAAGCATACTTTCAAAAAGTGTGTTTAAAATTATAATCTTTGAAAATATTTATTGATCAAAAACAATATAACAAGTTTCAAACAGTAAAATATTTATTATTTATTTTTTCATAAGTTCTAATAAAAATAGCAAACAATGAAGGAGTTTAAATCTTAAAAACGAGTAAACCACATACACAAAAAAATTGAAAACCATTTGCTAGATTCTTGTTTGTATCTTTTAGCAGGGGCAAAAATTATGTCCTGTGTTTCTTCCACTTTCTGATTAACTTCTATTTAATCCTATGTAGAGAGAGCAGCTTCCCTATAGTGAAGGAAATCAAGGCCTAATTATACAGTGAAAGCTATTTGTATTTGGGAAAACTGATTTGTTGCCAATAGAAGAACATCATAAGTACTTTATACTCTTTTGTATTAGAATAGCATATTGACCTCCTTCATTATCTAACGTTTAAAGACTCTCGATCCAACCCGCACTGTTTTTTTTTTTTTAATTCTATTTCATTGCAGTTGAATGAGAAGATCGAGAAGTCCAAACACTTATTTAGACCTATACCATGATGCTCTGCTTCAGGCCTCAAACATAAATTTGACAGAAACATCTCAGGACCAGGTGACAAGAATGTAAGGGGCAACAAAAATTATTATTTAAAGAGTATGTGATACCCTAAGTGTGTTATCTATTGCCTGATCTCAGAGTCTAAAATTTCCACCACTAGATTTCCTGTTTGGCTAAGGCATCATCTTGAAAAACAAAGAAAAGCCAATATGAGAATGTAGAGTCAAGTACATCTTAATGTTACAATGAAAACAAAAACTTGAAATGATTCTGCCGAGAGCACACTCAGCTCAGATGGCAGAGCTGTATGACACACAGGCGTATTATGTAATGGGGTGGAGGTGGAGTTATTTGGACATCAACCTTTTTTGTCTCTGGTAAAATAAAGTTACATGAAATAGACACATTTTCCTAGATCATTTTAGAGACTAAATTTCTTTATGGCAGGCTGATTTGTTTGATGATCATGATAAATTGCCATACTTCTCTGGAAATAAGTATTAGTTTTAAATTTGACCAAGAAGCCATGAATTTGCATATTGTTTTGTTGGAAGTGACCCTTTGACCAGCTAGATCATTGAGCATTGGAGAACAAAGTTTTGATTGGGTGTTCTATTTCAATTCCAAAAAGGTTATAAATAGGACTTTAAAATTGGTAGATGTTTGCCCCAAATTATAGCATAGTAGTTTTGTTACCACTGGTATTTAATTATTAAAGGAAAAAGGGAGGAAAGGGACTTAGACATTGTGGAAGCTACAGCTTCTCACACTCTAGGGGATTACAGAATTGTGCTCCACCAAGGGGGTTAACACTCCTCCCTTCTGCCTGCTTTGGTACCAGATTGTTTGGGGTGCACAAGGATAGGTGCTGGACCATAGACACCTAGCTGACTAACTAGGGGGTGCAAACCTATCCAAAGCCAGTGAAAAGTTAAGAAGTTTATTGGTTCTTTTGAAAAGGCAACTGGTCTGTCCAAAACCCAAGCTCTTGCTCATAACCCTACTTGAAAAAAGAATTAATCTCACTCTCCCCCCGCCACTACCTGGTGATGCACTTGCCCTGTGCAATTTTGACTTCTCTCTCCATAGCCATGTAGCCCTAGCAGACACATGGTCCATGGCCATGAGGACTCCACATGCAGGCTCTAGGAGGGAGTTTGAATACCACAGCATAGCACATGCTGTGCTATGCTGGAAACACATGCTAAGCTAGCTGGAGACTGGACTGAACTGTACTTAAACATGCAGTAGAAAGTCTGGACACTGGCTTTTGTCTTGCCTTTGCTGAGGACAAAGTTGGACTTTTTCCATGATCAGAAGGATGGAGGTGCAACATTGGAAAGTCAGGAAGGGAAGCCCCTTAATTTTACATCATCAATAAAGTCTACCACAAAGCCTCATTCTTCTGTGAAGGTCTCAGAAAATTCTGGTCCCCACAACACTATAAGAAGTCAACTTCCACCAATAAAAGTTCCTTTGGAAATAATGTCAAACCCTATTGTTTTAATGATCAGTAAGGAAGTGAAATTTAAAATCCAATATCCAATGTGGACAAAATAAATAAATCAAAATAAATCAATGTGGACAGACTTTTTATTTAAGGAAATTTAAAGAGGCCTATCATTATTGTACATTTCTTAAAACTTCTATAAATATAGTTGGAAAATAATGGTTTTGACATTAAGAATTGAGAAGATTGAGTCAATTTTCAGTGAGTAATTAGAATTCTGGCACTTATAAATGATGTCAGTTAGTAGTTTTGCATTCTTCTACATGTAAAGGATTTAAATTAAAAATGATAGTTCATGGTGGAAAACACAAAGATAAAAAACAT
The DNA here is from genome assembly GCA_004027475.1 of Anoura caudifer. NCBI lineage: Eukaryota > Metazoa > Chordata > Mammalia > Chiroptera > Phyllostomidae > Anoura > Anoura caudifer. Next base: position 4,889 of record PVKU01002514.1, on the reverse strand, counting down.
TAGAACTATATTCATAACCAAAGCCTAATATTAAGGGTAAAGGGACACCATTATAAAGATTATGTTTTCAAGAAACACATGAAGGCTCCTTGGACATGAACACTGGGGTGGGGTTGACTATGGAAGACGGAAGCGGAATCAGTAGAGGGGGGCAAATGGGGGAAATAATTAGAACAAATGTAAAACACAACAAATAAAAAAGATTGTGTATTCATTTATGTACTATAGGTATCATTAAACAAATACATGTGCAGAATTGCTTTGGGACGGTAAAATCAAAAGTGGTTTATGCTGGGGTGGATACATTTTGTTTTTCCAGTGAAGACAAATGTTAAATTAATTTGACCTGCTTTTATATAAATATTAACTAAATTCCTTGAGTTAAAAACCAGTGGAGAAAAACAGTGATGGAAAAATTTTCCCCAAACTTTCTGTTCCAAAAACTGGTTATATATTTCATTCAAAAGTTATATTTTATCACTAGAAAATAAACATCAGATAAAAAAACTTAAAATATTATTACTTGCATATAGTGTTTTCATTAATGTTTATCTAAGACTTCAGGAGTTTCCTCACTGTCAATGATAGATAAGGACTTAGAAGGTGTCCATCATGTTTAATTTGGTTTTTCTCTCACCTTTGAAATATGGGCCATATTAAGCATGTAGCTTTAAAACTTTATTTGCTATGGAAATTGCAAATCAAATGTGTCCCCATGTAACATTTTTGAAATAAACATTTCAGCAAAGAGCTAATGTCTACACAACAATCTCACAGATTTAAACAGCAAAATATTTTTTTTTAAAAACTTGACACAAATATTCAGGGAAATACAGTCAGTCACTGAAAGACACTGAGCATTTGAGGACTATTGGATCTTATTTTAGTGGTATGAGAACACTACTAAACTCAAAGTAACAAAACTTAAAGCATAGCAAAACAAAGAAACATAGAATAGCAGTTAGGAGTCTATTATGAGAATTAAAATAAAAATAATACAACATTTTTATGAAGCAGCAGAAATGACAGTAAGCAAAGGTAAAGGAAAGACAGTGTCTTCCCAATGTCCATGTTCCTGAAGCTAAATATTCAATTTGGTGCATTGCATTTGAGGCTTAAATAACAAGAATGGAAAAGAGGGGAAAAAATAAATACAGATAGGAGCTATTAAAAGGTGCACAAATTTAAAACTGGGAACATATAGATAATTTGTCTCCTTTTTTTTTTTTTTTTGCTCTAGTTCCCCTTACCTCCTGCCAGAACATTCATCAATGCCTAGCATTTTCTCTACATGTTTGTGGTTGCGCATGTCTGTACCCATATGTGTTCTTAGCTCACCATATGACTCTGGAACACTGTATTACTCCAAATCTCAGAAAATCCAGTGACAGTCTTAGCTTTTTGCTTTCAAAGCTGAAAAGTTAGCTAACACCACTCTTGGACATGAGCAATTGTTAGCATTTAACACATTTTTTTTCTTAGTACTTGGAGGCAAGAAAGATCATGACTTGTCTATTTTATGTTTAGAGCTGAAAATCCTAAGTATAAGGAACATGTGAGGGAAAAAAATGCTGCCAAGGCTTTTTTACATTGTCAGAAATGCCTTGATATATATCTGTAGTTTCTAGTCATGAAAGCTGTATTTCTTTTTGCACTATTGGTATCATGCAGCTCAACGGCATTTAAGAAAATGCAATGCATTTGCAAGTGGTCATTAAAATCCAACCTTTTCCAGGAAGATAAAACACATTCTCAGAAAAGTATTAAATAATACTTGCATATTTTGATATGCCTCTAGATAACAGATCTTTAAAGAAATTGAGGTGAGTCAGAGTTGGAAAGAGAAAGAGAATTCTTAAGCATTTCCTTGAATTAAGGTCAAGTGGAAAGAAATAGTAGCATCCGCTTTGGAATTGTTTTGTGAAAGTAGTTTTTAAATTTGACTTTAAAATACATGTGATTTCTTTGTGCAGTGTATACACAAAATGACTATAATATAATCAGTGACTGTTAAAATAAGCATTGAAAATGGTAGTTGAATATTTTACATTGTAATTAATTAATACATAAAGGTGAACTTATAATTTATAAATTATTTCCTTGAAAATATTGATCTGTGACTATGACTACTAGACTATTTACTGACATATGTAATAGATCCTTATATTTGATTTAAATATTATTTTATTTATTGAGTTTAGAAAGACAGAAATAAAGAGAGATAGAGGAAAAGAGAGAGACCGAGATAGAGAGACAGAAGCATCAGTTTGTCGTTCCACTCATTCAGGCACTCATTGGTTAATTCTTGTACGTGACTTAACCAGGGATCTCATTCACAACCTTGGCATATGAGGACTGAACTGTAACCAACTGAACTACCCAGCCCGGGCCTTGGGTCCTAATATTTTAAATAATAAATGCACTTTATACAACAATATTAAGAATTAGTCCAGCCACTCAAACGCATACATGTACCATGAGAAGTGATAAAATTAAATATATATGAAAGAAACATCATCATCAACTTTTAAAAAAATAGAACCCTTAAGATGAAGCTAAAACTTTATCATACAGATAAAGAGTGTTGTTACCAAATTAAGAAAAAAAATCACATGCATCCCTTTTGGTAATACAAAGTATTTAACATTTTAGATTAAGTATATTTTGTATGATTTCAGTGAAAATAACGGGTCAACAAAATTCTCTTCACTATCATATTACATTTGTGCATTCGTGTTTAAATCAAGATTGTATTTTTTTATAGAAAAGAGATAAGTTTGTAACTGATAAAATGTAAAATTCTAGAGCTGCTACAGAACTAGAGAAGAATACTTAATATTTTCAGACACCTATTTTGTTCTTGAACAGGAAAATACTCTCCAGTTAAAGCTCAGTGGTGGCTCCATTCTTTAGACAAACTGGCCCAGAATAAAACTTTTTTGGTTTCAAAAGCCTGTGTGCATGTGTGTCTGTGCATATTTTGGGTAGGAGTTAGTGGAAGGACAGTGCGCTCAGGAAAGGATCCACAGAGGCAGCTACACAGAGAAGGAGAAAGGCCACTTCCGGTTACTGTAAGGAACAGCAGTAGTGATTTTTAAAAATATGTTTGAGGAACCAGCTTTCAGTAGCAATGAGATGAAGATACTTCCATACGGTGGACTTTGATCAATCGAGGATTTACTCTAGTGACAAATAAGAGCTCTGGTGAGAAGAAATGACCTTTCTGGCACATGCTGCGTGTGGCCCTCACAGAAAACGTTCATCGGAAACTAAGATGGCAAGAAAGGAAATCCAGTGCAAATAAATATAAAATGGGTCATTTAAAAAATTTCAGTACAGGAAGGTATTGAAAAATATTAGCAATATGACTGTATCTTATAAAGCTTGTTATATTCATGTCTACAATTAAATATTGTTTCTATTCCATGGTTTATTTAGTGATCCTTATGCAATTATATTGATTTCTATTGTAAAGTCATTCTTTAAATTAGGACTACACATCCTCATAAGCAGTATTGCAGACACACACCTGAATCTAGCACACCCCACCCACGAAACTCCAGATGTAGGTGTCTGAATGGAATTTGTGCTCTACTCATGTTCTCATCTTGGTGTTTGTGTTCTACCCTTCCAGTTGTATTTTTTGTTTCCAAATGCCGCACAAATTATTACTGTCAAGCCTACTCTTCCTTTGCCCTCACCCATCTCTCTTGGGATTACGATAAATGTGGTATGTATGTTTTCAGCCATTGCCCCTCCTGCAATCCATTCTCCACACGCTGAGGTCAGAGTGCAGTCTTTGAAACATAAAGTAAATTTATTAACATATTTAGAATAAAATTCAAGCTCCTTACTCTGAAAGCTGATTGTAACATTTTAAGCCAATAATCACATTTAATTTGTTTATTGTTGTTACTGAGGGGATCTGGCCAGATCACTGGGCATCGAGGAGGGACACCTGAGGGAGCCCAAAAGAACTTGCCTTCTAGAGAGGGAGGGTTTAGGGAGTACCTGAAGACAGAGAGATTGAACATTGAAGTCATATCTGACACGTGACAGATTTCCAACCCTCGGGTGAGATAAACAGACTTACTCGTGACATCCGGCACAGTGGGCATAGCTAGAAACCGTCCTCCCCCTCCTGTATCAAGGTGGCAAGAGGAGGGGCAGAGACGCTGCCACAGTCGCTAATGAGCTGACGGACGCCAGCTTGGATTGGCTGCGAATTCGGACACTTCTGATGGGTAGGATTTGGGGCCTAGATTTTTAAATGAGGACCAGGCGGAATCTCGCCCTTCAGGTCCCCCCTTCCTCCCTGAGCTGCCTTGTGTTTCCGAGCCGGCCCGCACTGAAGGCTGCAGGACCAGGACAACCAGGAGATAAGCCCCAGGTCTCCAGCCCGCTCAAGAAGCCGTAGAGGCATAGGCAATTGCCGCTGCGCTGGGAGGGCCTGCCCAGACAGACACAAAGACACTGTGGCAAGCCGAGGACAGCTGGAGTGACGGGGCGCAGGCACTGGGCCAGTGGGCAGGGTGAAGAGGGGGCAGTGCACAATGAGGAGGGTGCCAGCACCCACAGATTGCAAAAACAAAAACATGCCTGAAGCAAACGGTGACCAGGAACCAGCTAAGCTGCCTGTGTTTCCCAAAGGATGATATTTAAAGTGGGAAAGGAATCTGAGGGGCAGCCCTGTTACAGAGCAAACAGAAGGTCCATTATTGTCCGCCGCCTTATGGAAAGATGCCTCTCAAAGCCAGAGATTTGTGAAAAGGAAGGGAAATGTTTATTTAATGCTATACAGAGTTAAAGTAGCGACTTAACTTTAATATTAAAATATTAAGGTCCTTCAGGATACCCACAGACGCCCACAGTGCTTCCTATCTCCCTCT
>PVKU01002513.1:0-223648 GCA_004027475.1 Anoura caudifer | reverse complement strand
GGGGGGGGGGGGGGGGGGGGGGGGGGGCGCGTGGAGGGGGTTCATTCAACAGATGCGCCCTGTACTGAGTGCCTTCTCTGTCTCAAGCATTGGGCTAGGCAGGCGCAGGGGACACCCGACAGGGTCCCAAAGGCACATCCCTGTCCTCGTGGGGCTCTCAGTCCAAAGACAGACAGAATTTTGTCAGACAGACACAGGCTTCAGCTTCAGAAGTGATCCAGTCAGGAAAGGAAGCCTGCAGGGTGAGACACCTATAGCAGAACCCATTTTGCTCCAGGAGGCTGTAGGATATGGGGCTGAGCTTAGGTTGGAGGATCCAGATAGATTTCCTAGAGATGCTGAGCACCCAGAGGGCCCCAAGACCATCTATGTTCCCACCCAAGGGCAGTGCTTGAGGGTCCTCTCTTCTGAGGTGTTTTTCCCCCTTTCGTGTGCTGTTCAGCCCTTCCAAGCACCAGTAAGACAAGGTTGCCCCGGCATCCCTCACTGCCACACTGCAGGGTAGCTCTCTGCCCTCTGTGTTTTGAAGAATTCTAAACACTTCTAGTGATGGTTCCTCTGAGAGTGCTGGATGATGACCCCCCTGTAGATGCCACTCAGGGAAAGGGAAAGGGGAGCCCTTCAATACGTCCCCCTTTTTCACAGCCCACATATGGAAACAGGACCAGCACCTAAGCAGGTTCTAGAACTCACCAAGATCAGGACCTCCACCCTCAGAATCCTCTCCACTCCATACCCCCAGGATCACACTCTGGCATGGAGACCATACGTGTGTTCCAAGGCTCAGAATGCTAGGGCGGCCCCTGGCTTCGGAGTTAGAAAGGCAGGAGGAAGCAGGCCACAGCCACCACCCTAAGAGAGCTGAACCCCTTGTGGAAGGGAAAGTCCCAGGGTAACAGAGGTAGAAGGACCTCGCTGAGTATTTCTTACCGATAAGGCATCTGAGACCCCAAGAAAAGTGACAAACCGGGTCATACAACAAAGCTGGATCTGGAGTCTGCTGTGCTTTTCCCACTGCACCTACCAGGCTCCCTGAGAGTCAGAGGCAGGAGTTAAGGGAAAGACTGATGTCCGCATGAGCTAAGTGACCTCACCCACCACAACTAGCAGCAGGAGCTCCAGCTTGGTGGTGCTAGGGTGCTGTGGCTGGGTGTCACTGGGGCCAGGGCATGGGTGGATGACAGGAGTGAGAATGGAGGAAAGAATTGATAATGTGATCCCCTGCGTCAAGGGTTCAGTTCTCCTTCATTCCCCAGGAGCTTGGGGGAAGTGGCCCTCCCAGCGCTGGTAGGACGGACAAGGTCAGGCTTCAAGAAGTCCTTCCCAGTAAAGTTATAGGATGGGCCAGCATGCTGAGGAGGCCTTTGCTCACTCCATGAGGGAAGGTTCAGCATCTTGGAGGTGCTGATTGTTTCTGATGGGTAAATTGACATGGGTCACATAAAGGGGTTTCATTAGCAGGTGGGAGTATGGTTGGTCTCCTCACCCTCAACCCCCCATCCTGCACGAGTACTCAGGCCATGAAGTGTGACCCCCACCCCCAAGCCTCGAACTCATTAAAGTCCTGTTAATACATCATCCAGCCTCCTAGGCTGACACTCAGTCCTGGCAAATGGCCCGTTATCAGGTCTCTCCCTCCGCCCTCCTGAGCAGGGACTTAGGGGTCTGTTCTCAGAGGACTCCCTGCTGACCCTCCTCTGGCTCTCTGCAGTCAATGGGTCTGTGCCTTGAGAGCCCTCTGCGGAGAACATGCCGGTCAGGGGGCCTTGTGATCATCCCCCAGCAGGTCAAGTGCCCAGTAACGGATTGGATAATGATAGTGGTACTGATGGCAATAATATGAGGCTTCTGCAGAGGGCCCTCCCTTCTCTCCGGGCCCTTTTGCTTGTAACACATCCGAGGTAGATAATCCTACCCGACCGACACCCTGCTCCTGGGCCAGCAGGCGCTGGGCTTGGGTGTGGGTATGTGTGTATGTGCAGGGATGTGTGAGGGCGTGGTCTTCCCAATCCAGAGGCTTGAGACAGGGTCTGTCTGGAAACATCAAGAAAAATAACCCAGCTGGCTGAGAGAGAAACAGCACTAAGCATTTTGAAGGGAGAGAGGAGAGTTAGAGGGAAGATGTGCGAAGCCAGAGAGGGAGGGAGGGGGAGGGGGCAATGGGGTGAGGAGGAAGGAAAGACAAGGGCCTTAGGGAAGGATGGGGTGGGGGAGGAAGGGAGAGGGAAATGGAAGAGAGGAAGAGGAAAGGGCAGGCGGGGGTGGTGGGGGGCTGTCTTTGTGGTCCTCTTGTGTGGGCCGCTCAGGAGTCGTTAAGAATCAGGAAAGGAAGGAAATGTGTCCGGGCGGGGGGGACTGGGGTGCACACCCGGAGGATACCACACCCAGCTGGCTGCTGCTGCTCCCCACTTTCACTGGGCTCAGGCTGCGTCCCCACAGTCGGAAGCCCTAGCCCTCCTCTTCTGGCTGTGAGGCCTCCCCAGCCCTGTCCAACCACTGCACTCTTACTGTGTGTGTGCTTGTCCCAGCTTTGCTTTCTCCGTGTGCTGCGGCCTGTGTCTGGGTCCAGTCCCCCCCTCCCCCCGCCCCACCAGACTAGAGGCCCTTAAGAACTTCCAGAAGAATTAGAAAAAGTGCCCCTTCTTCTGGGCAGATCCAGCTCTGAGCCAGACCACACAAGGCTTGAGAGGAGGAGCTGGGACTTGCCATCAGTCCCTCCCTCTCCCCTAGGAGCCCAACACTTGGGGATCCTGGTACCCACTTCCAAAATCCCCACCCAACATCTGATTCTGCATTTTGGCCTGCGAACAGAAGCAGACCCACCCCACCCCCATCCACACCAACTGAACTGTCGCCCCCACACACCTTCACAGCGCGGTCCCGCAGAGCCTACTGCTCAGCACCCACACTGTGTCAACACCTTGGAATCTCTCTCCCTGCACTGTCATGTCTGCTATTTTGTCTTGGGAGCTCCTATTCATCCTTCAGAACCCAACCCATATGCTCTCTTCTGTGAAATCTTCCTAGTTCTCCCTCACCCCCTGTGGAACTAGGAGTTCCTACCCCAGAGTGCTGTTAATTCTTTTTCCTAGGTTCCAGGTGTTGGGCCCAATACCCTGCTTCCTGGAGGAACCCTCCTCTTCCTAAACCCAGTCCAAAGACAGAAGGCTCTACTCAAGGGTGCCTGGCTCACTGTCATACATGCCAGCCCATCTGGAACCCCACTGGGCTTCTCTGGTCCCTAAAACTTACAGACTCAGGGCAGAAAGGGGGACTGGAAATCCAAGTGGCCCAGAGGTCTCCCCACCCCCACTCTGCCCTCACTGGGGCTCCGCCTGACAGGAGATTCCCAGCACATCTGGTTGTACTTAAATCATCCAGCGCCCAACTGCCCAGGCGTGTTGCCTGCTTTTCTCCCCTCTGCTCTGGCTTTCTCCCTTCCTAAACTAGCCTCCCAGGCCTCTCCTCCAGGATGACTTCCCTGATTGTCCAGCCTCAGTATCCACAGCCCACCCTTGAACATGATCTTCTCTGGGTTGGGGCCTGGGAGGGTGTGCGCTCAACACGGCTCAGTGTGTGGAACCCCACTCCTTCCAAGCACTGGTCCTTCCCCAGGCAGGGAGGGGAGCTGACTGGGGCCTCTCCCCTGCGCCCTTGGCCTCCAAGGTGGCTGCCTCCGGTTACTGTCACGTGTAGTGGGGAGGTAGAGTGTTCCTGCCTTTTTAAAGCTTTGGTTCAGATCCAGAGCTCATCCTGTGACAGCGCTTGCTGTCAGCCATTTTCCAAAAGGCTTTGCTAATATTAAAGAACAAAAGGGAAATGAATACAAAGAACACAGTAAGTATGAAAAGGCACAGTCTACAAAGGATGGGTTTGTGGATCTGCCATGACCTGCTTCACTAGGGCTCCAGGTTTGAATATTCATTCACTCACTCACTCATTCATTCACTCAGTAGCATGTACCGGTGGCTAAGCGTACTAAGTTCTAGGAGCAGAGACTTGGATAAGACCACAGCGCTTCCTAGAGAAACTCTGCTCAGTGGAGGAGCGAGACAGGCACACGAGCAAATGGAAGATGCTGCGATGGAGAGGCGTGGGGAGGCAGTGGGGTGCAGTGGTTGAAGATCAGGAACCCTGGGTTGAATCCTGGCTCCCTCACTTTCCTGCTGTTGTGGAGGAGGGGAGGGGTGGTAGCCCTTAACCTGCTGGAGTCTGTCCCCTCACCTGTACAAGGGAGATGATGTGACTGAGAGGGTCCAGGTGGGATTCACGTAAGATAATGTGCACGGACGTGCTTCGTGAAGTGCTGAGTTGTTGCCATTATTATTAGGGTTGAAATTGCCTGCCTGGCGCTCCTCGGTCACTCTTCACTCTGCTGCTGCTCTCTCAGGGCAGCCGCCGAGTTGGAGAAACTTCCCCTGTGGGGGCACGGGGCCCAGGCAGCAGCCAGTTGGCATCCACACCCACCTGTGCTTTTGTTACACAAGGAAGACACATTTTTACAAATGTGAGAAAATATAGATAAGTACGAAACAATCAAATATCCTAATCCCACCACCCAGAGACAACCACTGGTAAGAGTTTGGAGCAGGCCAGATATTACTCTAAATGTTGATGTGTAAAGTGAGAGCTCTCCACATTATTTTATAATATGTAGACAAATACTTTGAACGTATTTTTTCTGTCTATAAATACTATTACACCACATAATTGCTGACAGCTTAATATTCCATCATGTGAACCTGCAACAATTAGTTTTTCTTTGTTGTCGATTTTATTTTCCCGAAATAAAAGCTTGAACAGACTTGTTACATCCACCTTGTTGCATGTGTCTTATTATGATAAATTCGTAGCAATGAGATACCAGGAACACATATTTTTAGCTTTCAGGAACCACTAGCCCAGGCATCTGGCCGGTGCTCTTACATCTCCTCCAGGAAGTCCTCCCAGACTGGCCTTCCAGAGCTCACTGAATCTCCCAAGGCCCACCCCTTTCCCAGTAGCTTCATCCCTTAGTGACCTGGCCTGGAAACCCTGTAAAATGCTCAGAAGGCCTGACTGGTGAAGGCCAGGAGGGGCCCCGGGGTGGAGAGCACAAAGCCGGCTTGTCTGGGGCACGGAAAGTGGCTCCTCCCCTCGGGGCTGCCGGCTGAACATTCCTCCCCGGACAATGGCTGCCTCGGAATCCCGAGAATGAAGAGGGCCGGGTGGCTTCCCGAGTCCAAGCCCCCCGTTCCAAGTAGCACCCGTTCCAAGATGGAAAGAAGGGGCATTTGCGTTGTGGGTGGGGTGGGGAGGGGCTGTGCGTCCAGGCCTGCAGCCCCTCCCACCTGCTGCCTCCTTTTACGGACTCTAATCCACAATAGCAGGAGTTGGCGCCCAGGCCCCTCTTCCCTGTGGATATCCGGCAGTCCTCCGCTCTCTTTAGGCTCCTGCTTCCTCAACTGTAAAATCAGGGGCTTGGATTCAGTGGTTGTTAAATTCCCCACCTGATCTAAATGCCTGAAGGTAGTGGCTAGGACATACACAAGCTTTGGAGCCAGACTGCCTGCGTGTAAACCCTGGCGGGCCCTCTTCCCTGCGAATGTAACACCCTGCCCGAGCTTCCCCACCTGTAAAGTGGGTTGATGATAGATGCCCGTGTCTCCCTTGGGGGGCTGTCCTGAGGAGGGACCAGAGGACGCTCCTGGGACGACTGGCTGATTGAGCAGTCTGTGAATGAAGATCTACACCTAACTCTGATGCTAACTCAATTCTCAATGCCAGGCCCCTCTCAGGCCCCCTCTGCACATTTTGGCCCCTGCACATTTGCCCAACGAGTGGCAATACCTCTGGGAAACCAGGGGCAACTGATGCCTCAGGAAGCCTCCGTTTTGCATGTTTTCATGTCCCATGTATGAACCATAAAGTTGTAAAGCTATAGAACTATAAAGGCTTTGGGGGCAAATAGAATCTGAAATTCAGGAAAACTCCTGTGTCAGGTCACATGTCTTCCCTTTTGGGAGGAAATGCAGGCATTTCCAATACAGCATAGGATTCCAGGCTCTTAATAACCCATCGGAGGATGAGGACTAACTCACCCAGTGAGCAGCGGGGGCTTCCTATCGATATTTTCGAGCTGTTTGCCACGTGCTCCTGCCCCACTTCCTCCCACTCTCCTCTATACTCTTTCTCTGTCCTTCTCCTTACCCACCTCCTCCCCAACCCTAATCCTGTGCTCCCCCAGATCGACATCCTCTGCTGCAAGTGCCAGAAAACTCCCCTCACAATGGCTTGTCCAATAAGGAAGATGCATGATCATATTTTATCCAATTGAGATGCCAGTGACGTTAAGAAGCACTGTTGCTCTCGGTACCGAGGGAAAGAAAAAGGCACTGTCAATTAAACTGACGCAGGATTTCTTATCACATAGGATCTTTATTTTTATTTGTTAAAATGCTGTTTTAGACCTACATGGAAATATACTTTTAATATATATTACTCTTGCACATGAATAATAAGAAAAACACAGGTGCAACCTGGCTGGTTTAGCTCAGTGGATTGAGCGCGGGCCTGCAAACCAAAGGATCACGGTTTGATCCCCAGTCAGGGCACATGCCTGGGTTGCAGGCCAGGTCCCTAGTTGGGGACGCATGAGAGGCAACCACACACTGATGCTTCTTCTCTCCCTCTCTTCCTCCCTCCCTTTTCCTCCCTCTAAAAATAAACAAGTAAAACGTTTAAAAAAGAAAGCAAGAAAAACACAGGTGGAATAAGTTGGTTAAGGTTTTCTTTAAACTTCATTGAAGTCAGAGTCTGATTCTCGGAATCCCTGCTCAGCTCTGCTCTGTCAGCTTCTCCACACACTGGTCATCTGGACCATCCTGAGTACAGGTGCTACGGCAGTTCTTAAAAGACTGCTCTACCGAGGTAATTATCTATTGCTGTGAAAAAAACTACCCAAATCTTAGAAGCTTAAAGCAACAAACATTTCTCATCTTGTAGTTTCTATGAGTCAGGAATCAGGAAGTGGTTTAGCTGGGTGGTTCTGGCTGGAGGTCTCTTATGAGCTGGCCCTGGAGCTGCCAGAGGTGGGGGACGGGTGGGGGCAGTCACATGGGGCTGGAGGAACCCCTTCCAAGCTCCCTCAAGGGGCTGTTGGCAGACCTCAGTTCCTAACTGGCTGTGGACTGGGCACCTTGCTTATTCATCATGTGGGCCTCTCCACAGGCCATCTGATGGTCCGACGGTCTTCATGACAGGGCAGCTGGCCTTCCCAACGGCAAATGACCCAAGAGAGAGCACAAGCTGGTCCTCAAAACAGAAGCCGCAGTCTTTTTAAGACCTAATATTGGAAAGGACAGATCATGATTTGTACCCTATGCTATTGTTCACAAAAATGCCAACCCAGAACAAAGTGGGGAGGGCTGCGCAAGGGTGTGACTCGCAGGAGGTGAGGACCCTTGGGGGCCATTTTGCAGGCTGCCTACCACATCCTTCTCAGCCACTGATATCCATTCTAGAAGTTTTGATGCTGGCAGATGACCTGGCCAGAGAGTCGATAAAAGTTTCTAGGTATCAGTTAGGACTCCAAGAGTTCTTATGTGGTTTGGGGACTGACCCATCGTAGGGTCACAGTTGTGCTGTCCTGACAGTGGGAAAGTTGCCAAGCCTGCCCATGGGCAGGGAGGGCAGCTAAGCACAACCGCTGTGTGGCTGACAGCCGGTTAACATGCTGTTGATTATAAGATGCATAACGATTTCAGAAATGTTGTGACCAAATGTGCACTTCACAATGATCAAGTATACTCTACATAAGAATGAGAAATGGTAGCTTCGGAGGTGGCTTATTCAGAGACTCAACACCTTCTTTGGAGACCCAGGTTCCTTCCATCGTCGACTCTAACGCCCCCAGCACATCTGCTGTGCCCCTGGATGGCTCTCCTCAAGTCACAAAGTGGCCGATGCAGTTCCAACCATCCTATGTGGTTCCAACTCTTACTCTCAGGTCTCCTTTTAAGAGCAAGAAAACCTTTCCCAGAGACATCCAAAAGATTTTCCTCATGTCTCACTGACCAGAAATCGCTACTACCTCTTTTACTCAGGATTAGGTTCAGTTGCATACATTGGCAAAACTCAGAATGATTTAAACAAGACTGAAGTTTATTCTTTCTCATAGTAAAGGAGCATGAAGATGGGCAGCGCTGGTGTAGTTGGTAGCACCACAGCTTCGGTGTCATCGGGGACTCAGGTGGCACCCAGCCCGTGGGATTTCATTTCCAAATTCACCTCATATTCCAAAATGGCTGCTAGAGTTCCAGCCATCACATATTCTACAGAACATCCCTATTCACATCTTATTGGTTAGAATATGGTCACATAGACACACCTAACTGCAAGAAAAACTAGAAACACTTTTTAACAGGGCACTGTATCACCCTACATAAAATCCGACTCTTCATTATGAAGGAAGAATGAATGCTAGGTGGCCACAGTCAGTGTCTTCCACTGCACTCCTGCCTGAACCAACCCTGGTCAGGGGGGCAGAATTACTACGATGAAGATGCATCAGGATTTACTCATGAGTTGGACACAAGGTTATGTTACTTGATAGGTAGCTCTGAACAAAATCTTAACTCTGTTTATGAAGAAGCAACAGTCACTCTTGGTTATTTACCAATAACCATTGTCCTCCTTTTGTGCTAAAAGAACCTTAATTTCGCTCAAGGACCAGACTGCCGTGTTCTTCAAGGGAGGCTGAACCCCTCCCCCAGCCCCAGGGGTAAATCTTGATTAGTTTGAGGAAACCATGGGAATCCCATTCCTGCTGCTTGTGTTTGCTTTAAGAATGGACAAGTAATACGTCTGGCCTATGAAACATGAGGGGATGTTCTTTGGGATGCTTCTGGAAAAATTTCTCAGAAGCTAAAGGAGAAACAGCTTTTCTTGGCCGGCCTTTGAATGGTGTTGTCTGCATGTAATGACGGGAACAGCAGCAGCCATCTCGTGACTTTGAGACAGGTGAGGGCCCAACGTCAAAACCCAACATGATAGGATGGTGGAGAAAAGAGAAAGAAACATGGTGGAATATTCACAGTATGGAATCCTATTTGGAAATAAAAATGAGTTGATACACACACACACACAAAAGGGTGAATCTCAAAAGTACTGAAGCAAAAGAGCCAGACAGGAAAGAGTATATAGAATTTGATTCCACTCAGAGGAAGTTCTAAAGCATGCAAAGCTGAACTATGGAGGTAGAAATCAGATCAGTGGTTCCCTGTAGCAGGGGACAAATGGACACAAGAGAGAACTTTCTGGAGTGATGTTAATGATCTATATATCTTGACTGGAATGGTGACTACCAGTATATATATATATATATATTTGTCCCAAACTTATCAAACTATACTTTATATTTGTCCAAACTTATCAAACTATACTTTAAAAATCTGCATTCTACTGCATGTAACTTATATGTCTTTTTTAAAAGGTTTTATTTATTTATTTTTAGAGAGAGGGGGAGCGAGGGAGAACGAGAGAGAGAGAAACATCAGTGTGTGGTTGCCTCTCACGTGGCCTCCAATGGGGACCTGGCCTGCAACCCAGACATGTGCCCTGACTGGGAATCAAACTGGTGACCCTTTGGTTTACAGCCTGCACTCAATGCACTGAGCTACACCAGCCAGGGCTAAATTATATTTCAATAAAGTTGACAGAGGAAGGAAAGAAAGAAAAGAAAGAGAAAGAAAGAAAGAAAGAAAGAAAGAAAGAAAGAAAGAAAGAAAGAAAGAAAGAAAGAAAGGAAAAGAAAAGAAAAGAAGAAAAAAGAAGGAAGGAACCTAGGTCCTTGATGATATTGTTGATCACTGAATTAAGCAATACCCTCACCTTGGGACTTCTTGTTTAGTGACACAATAAATAAACATCCTTACTGTTTAGGACATTTTTAAGTTGTGTCTTCTGTAATGTGAAGCCCAACCCCTCTTGTAAAATGGGGGGGAGGCACCCAGAGGTCGGGACACAGATCCAGCCTGGGAAACTGTGGGCTTCCAAGAACAGCTAGAAAAAGCAAGAGAGTGAAATCCTTCTTCTTCATCTGGTGGAGTCTGCTCCCCACCCACCATCACAGTGAGCCAAGTATAGCTGGGGGTTTCTCCTTACCTTCCCTGACCTCCCCACCCCCACCTGCTCTCAGGACTTATTCTCAGTCTTCTGGTGATGACTAAGAGAAAATACAGGAAACTCAGCACCATGCCAGGCAGATAGTAAGAGTTCAATAAGGCTCCTGTGTTACTTCACCTGGCCCTGCTGAGGATGACCTGGGCCTGAACCATGCAGAGGTAGAGAGAGAGGAGGGAATAGAATTCAGGAGCCTGTAGTAAGCAGATCTCAGGACTGTGGGTGATTGATGACACCAAGCACTGAGGCTTGGGTGACAATGTGGATAGGATTGCTTCTTAGGCTTTTGGCAAAGATATGGGCAGTATGTTTTTATCACCAGGCAGATGCTGGTAGAGGAGATACGGAATATGGAAGGAGAAGACATGGGGAATAAAAAGAAGAGGATAAGTTGAATCTGAGGCTCTTGTGAGTGGTGTAAACAGGTGAACAAGAGCAGGACCTCTGCCACCAACTAGCTGTGTGATCCTCGGCAAGTTACCAACTCTCTCAGAGCCTCAGGGTCCTCATCTGTAAAACAGGATTTCTAAGAATACTTACCTCATTAGGTGCTGTAAAGGCCAAATGAAACAATATATTCAGAGTGTTTGGCATAGTGCCTGGCACATAGTAGGTGCACATTAAAGAGTGATAACTTTGATCATCCTGCCCCATCTGCCCAGACAGGCAGCCTCACGCTGGGCAGCTGCAGCTACAATGCTAACTATAGCTGACAGGTAGGAGAGTCTTGAGCTCATACTTTGCCTTCCTCTTTTTCTTTGGTCCAGTTCCTCCCTTCCTTCTAGTCTCTACTTTTTTCCCTCCTTCTTCCAGGAAGCCTTCCTTGACTAACGCCACCTCCCTTTCCTGCCAACCTCTCCACAAGCTTCCCTGTAGCGGCTAGTCTCCCAGTCAAGAGCTCTATACACTCCCCTCCATTGCCCACCCCTCGGTAAGGACTGCTCTAGCTCAGATAAGACTGGACCTAAGGGGATGTTTATCCAGGAGGTGAAGGATGCCTGATCTACACCACATCCCCGATGACTCAGAAAGGGGTGGGGGCTGGTGAGGAGGAGGCCACCTGCCAGAATGGCAGCAGACAGGCCAGCTAAATCCTTGACCTATGATTTAAGGGGTCGGGCATAGTTCAATAGAGCACTCCAGGCTGAGTCCCAGCTCATTCACATAGGTCACGGGATGAGGAGCTGGAAGGGGAGGAGGGCCATCTCCCCCAAGTGCCTTTTGGAGTCATTCCCACGTCTCTGAAGCATAATCCAGCACCCTAAAAACCCATAAGCCCCAACAGCATCAGTGCAGAAGCCCCTATGAGAGGTGAAGCGGTAAGTGGGAGCAGGAAGAGCAGGTGAATCAGGGAGCGGGGAGAGCCATGGAACGCCTGGAATCACAATTCAAGGCAGACAATATGGGCTCAATAAGGCTCCTGTTTGTATTAATCGCAGAGTCCTTTGTTAGTTTCTGAGACTCAGCAGCTTTGCCCGGAGTGCCCAGGTCGGCCCTAGTCTCTGCTCCCCTCCTTATCCTTTGGAATTTCCTCCCAACTGGGCCCTACTAGGTTTTGGGAGGAGGTCCTTTAAACAGCAGGAGCGTCTCATGCAATCCTAGATGCCAAACGTGGAGCGATTTGCCTAGCCATAAAGGCCAGTCAGGACCCTAAGAAGTTTGGTTCCCAGTCTCAGCCAGAAACCCTCCTCCACCTACCCGCGGTCTCCCCACCGGCGGGCATCCAGATTTGCCCACTAGCGTGCTATGCAAATGAGATGCAAAGCAAGCCGGCACAGCTGTTGGGATTGGCTAGCGCAGGAGACTGTGTCCACCCAATCCGGGGTCTCCTGCCGCCTGGGCTCCCCTCCTCACTCAGCCTGGTCCCCGCCCATAAATCAGCTTGGTCTGCGTTAATGGCTCCTGACTAATTGCCTGGACTCGGGCTCCGGACTCGGGTCGCCGCATTAAAATTCAATCAGGTCCAGTGCTGAGCTATTAAATATTCATTGGGAGAGCTTCCCGAAACCCGGCTGGGGGATGGGGATAGATTGGGTTAGAGGAACAACCCCAAACCCCAGAATCCCCAGCTCCAGAGGAAACCTTCCCATCCACCTCCCCCATCTCCAACTATTGCTGCCTGATTTCCATTCTACTGGGCCTGAGTTCTCTCTGGAAGTCCTAAACCCTCTCTAGAGATTCTGGGAGATTGGGCTACCCGGAGAAAGTGTGGGTATTAAAACATGCCAAGGTTCTGTCCAAGTCCTCTGTCCTCTATCCCCTCCAAGCCTGGTCATCCGACTTCACAGACCCCTCACCCAGTGACCACTCTTGGCCCCTTAGGTTCTACCAGGAGTGGAATAGCTCCGGGGCACAGATGGCTTCACCTTCAGCAGGGTCCAGGAGAGGCCCCCAGGTCCCTGGCCCTGCTGCCTTTGCCAGGGACTTCCTTGGCACTACACTGGCCATCTTCAGCAGCACTGGGTGTGCGTGACAAGAGAGGAGGGGGCTCTCTGCAGCCCTCCTCTCCTCCCCTCTTCCCCCAGGAATGCAGCCAGCCCACACTCCTGGGCCCCCAGCCTGATGCTGAGCAGGCTGCCTGGAAGTTCTCAAGGAGGGTACCCAGGGGGAGGGGGCTGGACCTGAGGGCCTAGAGGGGGCCAGTGGGAATGTCAAACAGGAAACACCCCCCCACACACACATACATACATACACACACACATACATACACACTACAGTTGGGGTGTTAAAAGTGGGTTTAGTGGGTGTGATGACAGGCATGAATGACTCAAAGGCTGGAGTGAGTCCCTCAAACAAGGACTGGAAATTTTTCTAGGCCTCCATGTAGTATTGAGGTGTTTTATGACACAGCTCCAGTTGCTGGGTGAGGACGTGTTTGAGTTAGGGGAAAGAGAAAGCACCAGGAAATTGCTAGGGGAGACCTGTTTCCCTCCCCAGTTTTTACAAAGAATCCTGAGGAGCAAACCACCTGCTCATAGGGCTCTTCCCCTGCTCTGGAGCCTGAGGTCCTGCAGGAAATGAACCGTGTGAGGCATGGGGGAGGCTAAGACAGCAGAGCCACAAAAAGTACCCTACAGCTGCTGCAGGGGAGGGATGGAGGCCAACAGCACCAGTTCCTAGCAAAGCCAGAAGCAGCTCAGGGCTCTAGGGGGCCTGCGAAGTTCAGGGGAAACTGTTTTAGGGAATACTGGAAAGGACTTCTTATTCTGCTATTCTGAAAGCATCAACCTTTGGCCCAGCAGAAAGCCTAGAATTCTTGCCTGGGAACCCCTAATCCCTCAGGCTTTCGCTGCTCTCCTAGCAGGAAATGGGGGACCCCACAAGAAGCACCCCTTCCCCAGAACCAAGGCAGGCCCCAGAGCTGGGCGCAGGGCAGAATGGGTCTGGCAGCGATTAGCAGGGGAGCTGGGGCTGGGAGGCCTCGGGCTTCAGCGGGTCAGGAGTGACCTGAGCCAAGTGTCCGATTCCAAAGCCAACCATCAGAGGCACTCCAGGATTCCAGCTCACCCCACACGTGTGGTTCCCATTAGGGCTGGCTGGGGTCTTCCTGAAGGCCAGGCAGATTCCTGAGCCCCTCCCCCAATGGCCCCTCCCTCTTTGGGCGGTGTGGAATGTCTTACCCTGTTCCTAGGGGTGGCCTGCCAGAGTGCAACCTTAGGGATTTCCAGGGGCATCCCACTCCACAGGGCCTCCCCACCCACTCGGTGATGTGTTTGCAATCCCTTAAAGGGTCAGAGGGATAGGGGACAAACTTTCAACACCCCCCACCCCCCACCCCCACCAGGAAGGCTAATCCCTGAAGACCCCTCCACTTGTGCCTGGGAGCCTTCCCTCCTCTGCAGCCTGGCTGCCTTGGTTCATGCCTCAGCCCCTGTGGTCTGGATGCTGGCAGCTGTCCCCAACAACCAGGCCATTCCTCTCTAGTGTCCCTGTTGGGCACCTAAAGCCCAGGACTGCTTTTCAGGTCACTTCCCTCAATTTTCAACAGCTTTCTAGCAACTGGGTGGCAGTTGCTGTTTGTGTCCCCAAGATGTTTGTGTTGTGTGTGCTTTGGACACACCTTAAAGTTTTTAAAAATAGTTAACATTTAAAAACCAGGAGGCAACACACAGAAACCTACATTTCTAATTTTTCTTGAAAATATCTGACATCTCTAAGCTCATATTCCTGCATGGCAGCACCTGGCTGTGGCTGAGTAATTACTTGGCCTTCAGAAGGGGTCTGTGGGACCTACATGTGCACCACAGTCCCCACCAATCCCTATTGCCTCCCAGGTGTGAGGTCCAGGTGAGTAAATGGCCACTGGTCTGGCACTAACCTCCCAGTCAGGTTCACTCCTTCTATCCATGTCTGTTCCCGTCTGTCCTCAGCTCAGCTTGCTACAACGAACCCAAATCTAAATCCCTTGGTCTGGTGTACGAGTCCTTCAGCCTCCCTTCACACACCTGTCTTCCCATCCCAGGCAACTTCTCGCCTCCAACACTCTTGCCCCAGGCACACCAGAGTCCGCACCCTTTCCCAGGCATATCTCACTTTCACACCCCGTCTTTGCACTGGCTGTTCCTTCTGCCTGGAACAGCACCTCTCCTTTTCTCCCGCTGGTAAGCTTCGATTTCTCCTTCAAGACCCAGCCTAGAAACTACCCACCCTGACTCCTCAGGGAAGCAGTGCCCTCAAGTTGCCCAGTGGTCCCTAAGAGTCCACATGGTCTCACACCGCATCCCCTCTCTGCAGTGACAGTCCCCCTAGGACTGGCAGCAGCTTGCTTGGCCTGCCCAGGGACCACCTGTGTGGAGGACTCAGGCCTGTTGGTGAAGGGATGGTTGGGTGAGGGGATTGTAACTCAGGCCCCCGAATTGGCCTCTGTGGCAAACACAGGTTTGTTGAAGTTGGCAGGTTGCCAGAGGGAGAGGCAGCAAGGTGGTCTGCACCACAGGTGAGGTCCTGGGTCCTAGGCAGGAAGAATGCCTGTGTCCCTAGGGGACCTTGACCTGAGGAGGTGGGGCTAGGGCTTGGTGTATCCATAACGCTGTCTTATCAGGATCCCTTAGATGTGCTTCTGTGCCAGGGGTTGTGTGAAGATGTGTAGGTGGCTCCCTGCCCAGGGCAGTGGGGCACTGTCCTCTGTCCTGTGAACACCCCACTGCCCCTAGTGCTGTCACCCTCGGCTCCTGAAGCTGAGGTTGCAAAGAGCCCAGGGGGCAGCCTTAAAGCCAGAGAGGCTGCTCCCATGGTCTGTTCCCCAGCCTCGGATCCCTAACTCACCCTCCCTCTTCCCCAGTGGAGTCCCTGCTTCCTCAGGGCTCCCAGCTGTCAAGCACCTTGCACAGGGCCCAGTCAGCCCCTGTTAGCGTCGCGCTGCCCCAAGTCCAGAGATGGGCCTGATGCCAGTGGCCTGCCCAGGATGAGCAGCTGGCTCTCTGTGGAACCACCCAGAAGTAGCTCCGGGGCTCTCCCGATTTCACAGACCGGGAAACCACTCTGAGCCTTGAAGGTACGTGCGCCAGGCCCCAGGAAGCGGTAGCTGGGCGGGAATTTCAGCCAGCCGCGTCCGAGAGCCAAGTTCCGTCTCCAGCCACCGAGCCTCCTCCTCACCGGTTCCAGCCTCGGGCTCCGGCTTTGGGCGTTGGGTTCCTCCCCCTCCGCTCCCACAAACCCCAGTCACATCCGTCCTGTTCAGAGATCGATGCGTCAGTCTCCCAAAGCCAGCGTCAACCACGGCCCAGCGCGTCCGTCGGCCAGCTCGCGCGAGTTCAGGAGAGGCCGCCCTAGGGTCTTTCAGAAGTTCCGACTCCGCGAGGAGCAGAACCTGAACACTGGGATTGTCTTGCAGTACTGTGTCACTCCAGCTGCGGCCCACCCCCGCCCCGCCCCTCCAAAGAGAGGCAGGTGGGGACGTCCTCAGGGCTCCCCCACACTGGTCCGCAGGCGGGCTCCCGGGTCACCCACAGCTACCGCCGCCAGGTGCGGGTGGTGCGCGGAGGAGGGAACCGTGGCGCGCGTCCCAGCCCCTCCCCCACGCTGGTGGGTGGGGAAGGGAGGAGGGAGCAGATGGCAGCAATTACGGCTCGGACCCTCCCCCGCCCCTAGCCGGAGGCCGGAAGATCGGCTCCTTTAGCCACAGAAGGCGGAGGGGCAGCCGGCAATCCAGCGGGGGAGGGAGCGCCAGCCCGGGAGGGGACTTCCTTCCCCTGGGGACCTGGCTGGGAGATTCCCTTAGGAAATGCCAACACCCGCTGCCCCCTTCCCGCTCCCGCCTTCTCTCCCCGAGTTGTTTCAGGCCCGTGTCCCAACAAGCTCCGCGCCTGTAGGCCTCCAAGCTCCGAGGATTTTCAGGTTGGGCCGGTGGTCCAGGCCGGGAAGAGGGGAGCTGTACGGTCGTGCAGTTGTTATCCAAACAAGGTTCAGGAGGAGGGGATGAATGGCATCTGAAATCCAAGCCTTGAGCCTTGTCAGGTGCTGACTCGTTCTGGAGGAAGGCAGAGTACCTCTTCTGACAAAAGCCCGAAGGGGCAAGCCCGGGCTGCCCCTGATCTACTGCGGCTGACTACAGAGAGGGGCCGAGCAAATGGCTAGCGTTGGCCTCTGTGGGTAAGAGGCAGGGCCAAAACGGGCAGAAGGACTCTTGTGGCCCAAGACGGGGAAAAGTTTAGGACCATTAAGGACCAGTTGGGCTTCCTGACCCTTTCTCTATTCTTGAATTCCTCTCCTATCCTCCACTCTGTTGTCCAGCCCATTAGCAAATTTTGTCCCTTGGATCTCTAAGATGCATCTGAATTAGCACCTGCCCTCCACCCCCATCCAGGGCCCAAGCCCCAGTGACTGTCTTGCAGAACTGCAAAGGCTCCTGACTGTCCTCCTGGCTCCCCAACCATCAATCACACAGCTGCCACGGTGACCTTTAAAAATACGAATAAAAACACAACAAAACAAAATAGCAATTGGGGCTTGTCACCCCCTGCTTAACACCCTCCTGTGGCTTCCCTCAGAAGAAAGCCCCCACTTCTCACCCTGGCCCCACCTATCCAATCTCTCCCCATCATTCTCCCCTCCGCGCAGATGCTGTTCACACTGGCTGCCTTTCTGTTTCTTGAACTTGACAAGCTTTTCCCCACCTCTGGCCTTGGCCTTGCTAGCCCCTTGGCCTGGAACACTCTGCCCAGACCTTTCACAGGGATGTCACCTCCCTATTAACCCTGACCACAACAGAGAAGCAGCCCCACATCCATCTGCCGGATCTACCGTGTCACTTAACCTCATCTATTTCTTCCACAGAGCTAGCCACTTTCTGTAATTATATTCCTTATTCAGTTGGCTCGTGGTCCGTTTCACTTACCAGCATGCCAGCTTCGCGAGTGTGAGGGCCTGGTCTATCTTGTCCTCTGCTGGCACAATGCCTGGCAAAAACCTAGGAGGTGTTTGACATACTCCATACATTTAAGGAATGCAGGATGCCCTGGGGAACCAATGGGACACCAGCCCATCTGGTTGCCTTAAGGGGGCTACTTGCTGGGAGGGGCCAGCTGCAAACCCATATATTCACATGTGTTTCCCCAAATGCCTCATACATATGGGCAAAGCTGTGGTTTTTAGTAACAATAATCTTAGCAGCCAGTGCTTACTGAGTATTTGCTAGGTGCCAGGCATCATTCTAAGTGCTTTACATGGCTTAACTAATTTTAATTGGCACAACGAAGTAGAGACTAACATCCTCAGTTTGCAAGCAGAAGCTCCCGGGACACACACAACAACGTGTGGCTGTTCAGCAAACACACAGGTGCGTCGTAAGGATTGAGTTCATTCATTGTTATCATGCAGCAGATAGATGGGTGAAATGACGGATTACATGGGTGAGCCTGGGGCACTTAGTAACTACTGCAGGAAGGTGGAACAGAACAGAACAGAACCACAGGGAAGGGTCCAGGACTATGTGTATGAGGGGAAAGGTGGGCATGGGGCTAGTTTGGGCAAGGGGTGAATAGAAGAGGAAGTTTAGGCCACAGCTTATGCTCTGGGTCCCCAGGGCACTGAGGGTGCTGATGTGATGTGGGGACAAGGGCCCGGGCCCTGGCGTTCTGCCACCCACCAGAGGGGTGATCTTGGGCAACCACGCACCGTCTCAGAGCCAAACTAGCAAAGTGCTGGGGGAGGCTTACATAACACCAACTCCCAGAGCCATCTCCAGGATTAAATTAAAACCGCTCATGAAAGTGCTTCCTCAGCTGCAGAGGGCTTGCTGGGGAGAGGGACCAGGGAAGGCGTGCAGGTTGGCAGCCCAGAAAGATGGGGTTAGAGCTATGCTGCGGCCCCTCCTGAGTGGCAGCCCACTGCCGTGTGCCCCTCCAGGGCAGGCCACGGGTAGATCTCATGAACGTTTGTCAAGAGACCACATGTGTTTGTTGAGTGTCCATTGGAGTGTGGGAAGCACCAGGGGACAAGTAAGAGGGAGAACAAGGATGTGAATGAAAGATGGAGTGAATGAAGCAGGGACTAGAGACACCCTCTGCCTCTGTGCCTCAGTTTCTGCATCTGCAAAGGACAGTGGTAAAACTTGGCCCACCTTTCTCCCTGGGCCCTGGTATGGATCAGATGAGAGGGGGCAGGTCCGTGGGGGCCCCTTGCTATCTGTGCAGGGCCCAAGTGACTGGTGCTCCCCTCCCCCACACTCCTGTCCCCCGGAATTTATAGATTCCTCATTGTTCTGCACAAAGGCCTTCTAGGGGAGGAGGCGGGGTGGCTGAGGAGACTGGAGAATTAAAAAGTCAGAGGCTGAGTAACAGCCGGCCACACCCGAGTCCCCATAAATCTGCCTGGACTCCCTGTAAGATGCACTTCCTCCGCCTTCACAGCCGGTGGCCTCGCTCCTGCCTCCGGGTGAGCTCATCCTCCTGCAGCTCCCAGCCTCGCCAAGGTGGGGGCATGTGTGCGGACATGGAGGCAAGACCCTGAGAGTGGATGAGGGGTGAATACTATTGTTTTCTCCCTGGATGTCACAGAGTCCTTCCTGCCAGCTCTGCTCTGCAACCTTACGGGCCCCTGTGATTCTAGTCTGCTGCTGTTGGCTCTGGGCAGAAAAATAAGCTTTCCGTCAGCATTCTGAGTCCCCTGGTGAGGAGGACCTGGAGGTCCAGAAACACCGCCTCCTCCCCTGCTCTAGCCTCTGGGGAGCAGGAGGGGGCTGAGAGTAGCACTGGCAGATGGCGCAGTGTTAACAGATGACATGGAAAACAAAATTGCTCAGCTGCTCTGTCCCTCCATCTTCCCCATGGAAGGGGGAGTGGTCACACTGGAAAAGCAACGATGTCCATTGGGTGGGTTGGGCAGGAGAGGGAGAGAGAAGCGACAGGGCAGAGGGGACTGCACCCCAGTTTCAACAGACCTGGCTTGGAGCCCCATCCCATCTCTGCCACTCCTGGGCCCAAGTGATCTCAAGTGGGTTCATTAACCTCTCAGAATCTCTGTTTTCTTATCTATGAAATGGGTCAATGAAAAAACCTGCCTCACCTTCTCACTGGCTTTTATGAAGACAATGTGGATTTCAAACACAAAAGTGTTTGAAAAATGGGCTTTATGACTTGTGAGGGTGTAAAAATGTAGGAGGTTACTTGTAAGTGGTAAGCGCCAGGCCCTTAACTGTTTGTACAAATCATTTTAAAAAAAACTTTTTTTTCCCCTTACAACAAAATAGAATAG
This sequence comes from Anoura caudifer, assembly GCA_004027475.1. Taxonomy (NCBI): domain Eukaryota; kingdom Metazoa; phylum Chordata; class Mammalia; order Chiroptera; family Phyllostomidae; genus Anoura; species Anoura caudifer. The sequence goes on along the minus strand of PVKU01002513.1, from coordinate 203,794 downwards.
AGTACAAAACATCACGGGGGCATCACAAAGTTTTGTAAAACTTTACTTTTAGTTACATGCACGCTCATGAGTCCCGAGTAGGTGTATTTAGTATGAGTGATGGTCAAGAAAATTTGAAGCATTTCAAGTAGGGAAATTCCCCAGTGGTGTCTCCAGAAGGGAGTGGTGGAAAGGAGGGAACTAACAACTCGAAAAGCAAACGCCATGGGTGAAGCTTAAACGCATCGGGCTGGGAAATCTGGCTCTGAGCAGCTCAGTGTAGCCAAGGAGGAGGGTGGAGATGGGCAGAGGGGCTCACTCAGGACCTAACTGCCTTCTCAGTGGGTAAGAAGGCTCTCCTTGCTTTGTAAGATGCCTTGGGCCTGAGTCCTGAATGAAGCACCTGTTAGGCCTTATACGGTGCCCTCAGCGTGGCCCTGAACGGAGCCAGAGGGAACAGTCCAGTCAGTGAGAACCTTGACCTCCTGTGCCTGGACCCCTCCCCCCACAAATCAACTAAGAGTACAGAAGAATCTGCAACAGGTATAATGTACTGGTGATCAGAACCCCCTGTCTGAACTTCACCCATGACCCTCACCTCCACCCCCTCCCCAGGGGCAGTAGTCCAGTGAGAGAGAGCTGGTCAGAGGGGGCCCTAAATCAATCTCAGACTTCCCTGGCTGGCATTGAGTTACAAGCTGTGGGTTTTGTAATGTAGATCACGGTTGGGGAGGAGGGGGCATGACCTATGGAAGGTCACACAGGACCCCCAGAAGGGGCCACAGCCAGGGTCAGAGACCACCTCCTCCATTCTTCGTTCTACCCTTCTGGGTCCCATCCCACATCTAGTCCTTAAGCTGGGTTGAGCCAACTGCTGGCCCCAACTGCACCTGCTGCCAGGCCTATAAGGTGGGCGTAAGGGGCTGGACATGGAAAAGATCCTGGAAGAAAGGGAGAGGATGAGGTGACAGTACCCTCGGTTCCCTAAAGGAGACAGGTCTGTGTTCCAAACCAGACTCAAGAGTTTGCTGAGCTCTCTCACTGCAGATTTGCCACTGCACTCTCCCCAAACCTCCCCCTTGTCTTCCCTTTTCTTCTGGTTGAATTCTGCAAGTCAAGACTTCTGCAAATCGCAGCCCAAAGGATTATTAGATGGCTGGAGATAAGGCGTGACAGTCAGAGAGCGAGAGAGAGAGAGTCCAGCCCGTGCTCCAGCCTGTACGTCACCAGGGCTTCAGAGGGGGAGTCAGAGCGATGAAAAGATTGAAAGATCCTGACAGTGAGATGCGAAGGATCAAATGCTGAAAAGATAGAGGAAAGGCCAAGTGAGACAGACAGAAGGAAGATGGACAGACAGAAGGCAGTGAAGAAAGCAACACTGAAAAGAAATTGGAATGGCAGGAAAGGAGCATTCTGGTGAACTCCTGTCAGTCCCCAGCAGCTAAGAGGTCAAAAGGAGGGTATTTCTTTGCTGTTAATCCTTAAGGCACCACGCTAAGACTCCAGAAGGCACCGGAGTGTCCCTGCAGCACCCAGGATGTTATCCATTATTTTACACATTAACCAGCAGCCTCCACTCCTCCTCTACCACAGTCATCTCTATCGGCAAAGACATACACAGGGAGGTTCAAGACCTGCCCTGGGTACTGGGCAGGGGTGGCGGTGGGAGGAGCCAGCAGAGAGCCCTCCTGAGGACAGAGGCCCGTGGAGGGCACCTCAGAAGGGGACATGTCTGCCAGTGGAAAGTAAAGGAAACCTCACAAACCCTGGTAACTGGTCAGGTTTGCTAAAGCTGACCAACAGAAACAACTCCCCTGCACCTCGTGATTTGGGCCAAAAATGGGGCTCTGACCGCCCCATTTTTGTGCACCTGCCCTGCCTACACCCTTCCCCTGCATCTAACCCAGAGCCCTCTGTAATAGCACGAATGCTGTCAGGTGGGATGCTCTCCCAATTCTTGTCCCAGGCTGCCACCTGCTGGCAGAGAGTGGCCTTGCAGAAACAGGACCCTGGCTCTGGCTGGGGCTTCTCTAGGCTCCGGGAAAGAGAATTTGAAAAGCAAAATGTGAAATCCCCTCTTACCTAGCTAGATGGCTTTGGGGCCACTCCACATAGGTTCAAGTCTCCTATCCTTCCACAGTCATTCCTGAATGGTTCTGGGGGCTCTCAGGCCACAGGAGGGGCTGCAGGGAACTCACCTGTCCTGAGCGGCTGAAACTGTGCTACCTGCAGGAGACAGAGCTGACCAAGGTGAGGAGAACAGCCAAGAACCAGATTAATGATAGCTAGTGTGAAAAGCATAAAAACCAAAATATATGCCTGACACAGGGTAGGTGTCAATGAATAGTTATTGAATGAATGAATGAGTGAATGAATGAAGTGCAGAAGCAGCACTGAGGAGAAATGTCTGAGTACAGGGGAGGCTGAGCAGGAAGAGAAGGAAACAGGGACTCTTTTCTCTCTTCCTTTTATTAACAAGTAGTGACTATCTTGGTGGGAGTTTCAAACACTGTACAAGTTTAAAAAGCAAAATGTGAAGGTCCCTTTGCCCTCACTCCCATTCAGCTTCCTTAAGTGAACCACTGCCAACATTGTAGCATCATTCTTTACGGTGGTCCTCAGCCTTGGCGACATAGTAGAATCACACGGGGAGATCTAGGAAATCCAAGGTGTGCCCCCAGCCAATGATCTCAGAATCTCTGGGGTGGGTTCCAGGCATCACTCTTTTTAACAAGTCCCTAAGTGATTAGGTTGTGCTGCCAATGTTGAGAACTACTGTTCCAGGCCTTTCTACGCACATATGCATAAGGAGCCAACCACTCAAACACACCATGTATATTTATATCATCAGCTTTAAAGATTTTATTTATTTATTTTTAGAGAAAGGGGAAAGGAGGGAGAAAGAAAAGGAGGGAAACATCTACATGTGGTTGCCTCTCACACACCCCCTACTGGGGACCTGGCCCACAACCCAGGCATGTGCCCTGACTGGGAATTGAACCAGTGACCCTTTGGTTCACAGGCCTGCACTCATTCCACTGAGCCACACCATACACTGAGCTTTTTTTCTCCTTGGTTAACATGTCTCAGATATTCTCAGAGCAGTCCATTTGAATCTAATCATTTTTTAATAGAGGCATAAGATGCATGTCCCTATTTTTCAAGACCTTCCTCTATTGATGAATATTTAAGTTCTTTCTAAATATTTTCTTACCATTGCAAACAATGCTGCAAAGTATTACATATAGTATATTTTTCTCACATATGCAACTGCTGTCTTGGGAAAAATTTCTAAAAGCAGAATTTCTGGGTTTATATGTATGTACATTTGTTACTTTCATAGATATTGTCAAAATGCTTTCCAAAAATACTTTAATTTACATTCCGCCAGAATAGTGTAAATGCTTAATATCATTAATGTTTAAATTTTGCTAAGCTGATGGACCAAAAGTAATATTTCATTATTGTTTTAATTTGCCTTTTCCCGCTTACTTGTGAGATTATGCATCTTTTCATGTATTTATTGGTCATTTGTATTTCTTCTATGAATTAAGTGCCATGTCTTTTGCCCATTTTCTTAGACTTTTTATTTAATTAGGATTAGAGGAAATTCTATTTCTAGTAATATGACTGCCTGGACTCTGGACTGATCTCTCCGAATGCTAGTTAAAATACAAATGCAAATTATTTTTAAAAACATTGAGGAGCTGGCTAGATAGCAAGAATTTATTAGGTTGTAATCTAAGGGAAGGCAGAAACTCAGGAAAGCAGAACAAAGAATTTAGTTTGAGGACATTTGTTGAACTGGGTAAACTTGAGCTTCAATTTCTTCAGTCTTTATTGTTGACAGAACCAAGGTGAGAAATTTAATTGGGGTTTTCTTTAAAAAGCGATGACACCAAAGGGCACGCCCTTAATATAAGATTGAATCTGAAATAAATCCACCCGCTGTCACCTGCTGGGGACTTTCAGGAAAGCTGCTTCTGGGCTAAACAGATAAAGAGGGGCTCTCCCTGAGTTGTAGCCACCAGCTGATCTGCAGCCCAAATTTTTATTGACTTGGGTGACCCAAAACTCTCCAAGTCAGGGCTTGAAGTGGTTCAGGACTGGTAGCACCTCAAAGGCCTGGCAGAAGCAAAGTCATATTCTCTGCAAAACAAACAAGTGAACAAACAAAAAAACCACGTTTATCCTTAGCCTCAAGTAACTTCCCACAACATTTTTTTCTGGGAAAATAAATATGTCTCGGTAAAAAACAAAAACAAAAACAATAAAAAACCCATGAAACACAAAAGAGAAAAAGACCATCAGCAAGATTCAGCCCACCCAGATAATCCAGGATAATCTCCTAAACTACAAATCCTTAACTTAATTTTACCTGTAAAGTCCTTTTTGCCATGTAAGGTAGCATATTCGTGGGTTCTGGGGATTGGAACATAAACATCTCTGGGAACTATTATTCAGCCTACTGCAATAATGTCAATTCATTTCACAAAATTTGAAATCATATAACTCTAAAATAATTTAAAGGACAGATTTAACAGCAGAATAGACACAACCAAAGAGAGAATTAGCAAACTGAATGACAGATGCAAAGAAATTTCCCAGTCTTGTTGCCATAACAAAATCCCACCTACTGGGGGACTCAAACAACAGAAATTTGTTTTATCACAGTCATTCAGGCTAGAAGTCCAAGACTGAGGTGCCAGCAGAGTTGGCTTCTGGCAAGGACTCTCCTTGGCTTGTGTATGGCTGGCTTCCCACTCTGCCCTTCCACGACCTTTCACGTGGGGAGTGGAGCTCGTGGGTGCACACTCTGTTTCTTCCTGCCTTCAGATGACGTTGGTCCTGTTGGATCAGGGCCCCAGTGCACAACCTCATTTAATTTTGAGTATCTTCATAAAGGCCCATCTCCGAATACAGTCATATCGGGGGTTAGGGCTTCACCATATGAAGTTTAGGGGGACAAAATTCAGCGCATCACAGATCCCTTGCTCACACCATATATAAAAGTAAGTCTGGATGGATTAAAAGCTAAATATTACAAAACTGTAATATTAATAAAAGACATGAGACCTTTGTGATCTTGGACTGGGAAATTCTTTTTAAACAAGACCCAAAAGCACAAGTATAAGGAGAAACTTTGATGATTTAACCACATTGTCAAAATTCAGGATTTCTTTCAAGGAAGTTCACCACAGATGAAGCTGACAGAAAAGTTTCTAGTACAGTTGCCACATCTAAAACCTATCTGACAATGGGTTTATTATCTAGAATATTAAAAGGAATTTCTGAAAAATCAGTTTAAAAAGCAGAAAAACTCAGTAGAACATTGAACAAAGGCTGTAAACAGGCAGTTCGTAGGAGGGGAACAAGAGTGGCTGGCAGGTGTGTGCAGAGATGCCCATCGTGTCGGTAACCAGAAAAGTCCAATATGAAATAGCAACATCACTTTATTGTTCTGTACCATCAGAACGACAAAAGTTAGAAGGCTGAGTAAGTACCAATGTCGAGGATGTTGGGAGACTTTTATGACTGCTGGTGGGGGCCCTGCAGAAGGGACAGCAACCTGACAGAACCTGGTCAGTAGCATGTGGGTGCTGACGGCCCAGCAACCTCAGACATGCTGTCTTGCAGATCCATAGGTAGACGTGTTCAAAGATGTTCACTGCAGCATTATTTGTAGTGGCAGGAAGTTGGAGGCAACCTAAATGTCCATCATCGAAACGGTAAAGAAGCTCAATGTGATGGACGCTCATATGGAATTCTGTGCAGTGGAAGATGGGAGTGAAAGAAAGAGGGAAAAAGGTGTGTTCCACATCTTTTATCAAGACAGCAAAGTTTTCCCAGGAGCCTCACCCATCAAAATGCTGCCTGCATTTTATTGTCCAAAATTGTGTTACATGGTTACACTTAACTAAAAGGTAACTAAAGGGGAGTTATAGGGGATTGTGTGTCTAATTAGCAGTACCTACTACATAATCTGGTCGATTTCTTCCAACTGCTGCATAGAATTCCACAGTGGGCATTCATCACATTTCACTGTGATGGCTGCAGGTACAGCAGCCGTTTTGTGACCACGAGGGAAAGTCAAGACACTTCCAGAGAAGGTCCTGACATCATCAAATTACATCAACACCAGAAGCTTCTTATCCTTGAACTTTTCATCTCTTTGTTTAAGTCACTTGTGTTAGTTAGGGTTCAGCTGCAGAGAACAGAAACAGATCCGGCTAGTTTAAACATGAAAGGATGGAGAAGCAGCTCTAGGTCCAGGAACAACTCCCAGCTTCGAGAGGCACATGACCTCTGCCTGTGATCAGGAAAATAACAGCCACCACTACCGGAAGGCCGTGAACCAGGAAGCTGCTCACCAGAGCTCCAGTGCATCTGTCGTGATTTGTGACAGCAAAACGGATGTCCCCTGCTATTGAGTTCTGTTCTAAATTTACATCTTGCACAAGAGCAGAACCTACTTCACAGGTTCCTAGCTCAAGGGAATCTGGGAAGCGTTTTAGCTTTCCAGCTCAGCAGTTCAGAGGAAACACGAAAAGGAGTTTTGGCTTAATGTGGAGCAGCCAGTCTATGGCAGCAGCCACACCACTGAGGCCAGTTTTGGATCACTTACGACCACAGGCACTCCAAACTGATATACTGTGCAGATAACAATGATAGGTTTTGAAGACATAGCATTTAGTGGGAAAAAAGTAATGTAACTCTACGGTGTTAGTTAAAACATATGCAGATCCACACTACCTTTTTCAGTGAAATGTACATTGTGCCAATTGGTAAAGAAAAGTAGGAGGGGAGCCCTGGCTGGTGTGACTCAGTGGACTGAGAGCCGACCTGCGAACTGAAAGGTCACTGGTTCGATTCCCAGTCAGGGCACATGCCTGGGTTGCAGGCCAGGTCCCCAGTTGGGGGCATGCGAGAGACAACTGATCAATGTTTCTCTTGCACATCAGTGTTTTTCTCCCTTTCTTTCTCCCTTTCTTTCCCCCTTCTCTCTCCAAAAATAAATACATAAAATCCTTAAAAAAGAAAAGAAAAGCAGGAGGGGAATGAGGTATGGGGATAAGGAACAAAAGAGATAAAGTAAATAAAGTAAACTAAAGTGAGAGAGGTCTTGTTCAGTCTGATGCTGGGAGCGGTATAAGCAGAGGAATGTGACTGGCGCAATTTTCTACTCCTGGGGTCCAAAACCAATCAAACAAATTTAATATTAATATTAATTTAAATAATTTATTATTACACAATAGAATTCTATACAGCAGAGAGAAAGAAGGAGCTCCTACCCTTTTTAATAGCATGGATGGAACTGGAGAGCATTATGCTAAGTGAGGTAAGCCAGGCGGTGAGGGACAAATACCATATGATCTCACTTTTAACTGGAACATAATCAACAAAAGAAAAAAGCAAACAAAATACAACCAGAGACATTGAAATTGAACAATCTAACAATAACCAGAGGTGAAGGGGGAGGGGACAATGGGGGGAAGGGTTTTCAGGAACCACTATAAAGGACACACGGACAAAACCAAGGGGGAGGGTGGAAGCAAGGGAGAGAGGTGTTGGGGGAGTGGGGGGTTAATGCAGACAACTGTAATTGAGCAACAATAAAGTAATTTTAAAAAGAATAATTTATTATTAAATTAATAAATAATTTGAATAATTTAATTAATGTATCTTAATAGTAATATAACTTAAATATTTTATTTTTATTTTTAAATTGTATTTTGTTGATTATGCTATTACAGTTGTCCTCATTTTTCCCCCGTGGCCCCCTCCACCCAGCATCCCCACTCTCTCTGGCAATCCACCCACCACTGTTCATGTCCATGGGTCATGCATATAAGTTCTTTGGCTAATCTATTCCCTATTCTATACTGTACATCCCCATGACTATTCTGTAACTACCTATTTGTACTTCTTAATCCCCTCACCTCTTCATCCATTCCCCTACAGCCCCCTCCCATCTGGCAACCATCAAAACGCTCTCCATATCCATGATTCTGTCTCTGTTCTTCTTTGCTTAGTTTGTTTTTTAGATTCAATCATTGATAGATATATATATTTATTGCCATTTTAATGTTCATAGTTTTGATCTTCTTTTGCTTAAATAAGTCCCTTTAACATTTCATATAATAATGGTTTGGTGATGATGAATTCCTTTAGTTTTCTTTCATCGAAGCTCTTTATCTGCCCTTTGATTCTAAATGATAGCTTTGCTGGGTAGAACAATCTTGTCTGTAGGTCCCTGCTTTTCATGACTTTGAATATTCCTTGCCAATCCCTTCTTGCCTGCAAAGGTTCTTTTGAGAAATCAGCTGACAGTCTTATGGGAACTGCCCTGTAAGTAACTAACTACTTTTCTCTTGATGCCTTTAAGATTCTCTCTTTATCTTTAACCTTTTGCATTTTTTTCTTTTCAAAATTTTATTTTAGAGAGAGGGAGAGAAACATTAATGTGTGGTTGCCTCTCCCATGGCCCCTGACCAGGGACCTGGCCTGCAACCCAGGCATGTGCCCTGACTGGGAATCAAACCAGCAACCTTTTGGTTTGCAAGCTTGTACTCAACCCACTGAGCCACACCATCCAGGGCTAACCTTTGGCATTTTAATTATGATGTGTCTTGGAACAGGCCTCTCAGCATCCATCTTGTTTGGGACTCTTTGTGTTTCCTGGACTTGCATCCTTCACCAAATTAGGGAAGTTTTCTTTCATTATTTTTTTCAAATAGATTTCCAATTTCTTGCTCTTTCTCTTCTCCTTCTGACACCCCTATGATGCAAATGTTGGAATGCTTAAGGTTGTCCCAGAGGCTGCTTACACTATCCTTGGTGTTTTTTAGATTCTTTCTTCCTGTTGCTCTGATTGGTTGCTTTTTGTTTCCTTATGTTCCAAATCACTGATTTGATTCTAGGCTTTATCCACTCTACTGTTGTTGCCCTGCAATTTTTCTTTCTTTCAATTAGTGTATCCTTCATTTCTGACCACACCAAAACAAGTTCATTAAACTTAATATATCATAATTTTTGTACACCTCCTAATTATGTAATTCTTTATGTTTTAATTTCCCCAGAACCTCAAGAAATAGGTCCAGGTGACTCCTGGAGCCTTCCCCCACCCCCCTAGCTCTGTTTAGTGAGATGTCCACACTCACACCCCGTCGCACCACCATGACCTCACAAGTCACACTCTGCCAAAGGGAAAGGGACTTTGGGTATTGGGAGACCTCATGACCCAACTTTGAAGGGTTTGTTTCTGGTGCAGGTGTCTCCCTAGAAAGTGGGAGGTGAGTGTGTTTGGACGAGAGGAGGGTCTTACTCCCAGAGCCACCTTTGTGGAGGAGGAGCCGTGGTGGTTTGGGCCCTGCCCACTCTGGGTAGGACCTCAGAGTGAGTCTTGGGAGGCTGCATAGGAGAGCAGCCTCCCCTCCCAGCCCCCACCCTGACTAACCCGGCTTGATCCAGCTCAGCACTGTGGGGTTTGCAGAAGCTCTTTCCTTAAGTCTAGCCATCTGTCACCTGTGTCGCTTCCTGAGGAAAGACAGTCCACCTCCAGTGCTCCAGAGACCCGGTGAGTATGCTCCCCGGAGTCTGGGGATGCTGTGGGCCCAGCAATGACTGTGTCCTAGGGAGCCTCCAAACCCTAGGTGCGGCCCCATGGGAAAGAGAAGACCGCTCCTCTCGAATCTCACTGGGGCCCTCACTTATTGTGAACCGCCTCTGACCTTGGGGGCTGCTGTCACTCATCCTCCCTGCCTCCACTTGTCCTCCCTCAAAGGTTGGGTGGGATGGGATACCCCAGTGGGAAAAGGCTCCCCCCACTCCAGGCAAGGGTTGGGAGATTTGCAGCCACTGGGATCCCTCCCGGGGATCCAGGGAGACACTGCTGCCCTCCTTTCCGTGTTGCAGATGTCAGCTGCGTGAGGAGGGGGGACTGGCCTTGTGCCCCCAGGCTGGAGGAGGAAGAGCTGCTGCTGTGGAAGGGAGGACTGGACACCTCGGAGGCACTGTCCTGCCGGGCCAATGAGATCCCTGCCCCACACTGCAGGCCGGGGGCCCTGTACTGGGCCTGTGTTCACAATGACTCTGCCCAGCTTCAGGCCCTGCTGGATGGTGGGGTCTCCCCAGAGGAGGCCACCCAGGTGGATGGCAATGGGAGGGTGAGCTAGCCCATAGGCTTTCCAGGGCAGCCAGAATAGCTCTGCGCCCCCGCCACACCACACTCATCTGAGGGAGTTTCAGGGTCAGCACCCACTGTCTGGGCCCTCAGGAGGAAGGGAGCGGGTGAAAGTGGGCCTCCCCAGGGGCTGGGATGTCTCTGGGCCAGTGTGGATTTAGAGGGCACAGGGAACCCAGCTGCCCCTCCCCCAGACAGGACTCATGGTCGCATGCTACCGTGGCTTCGGGAGTGTGGTGGCCCTGCTCAGCCGCTGTCCTTTCCTGGATGTGAACCAACAGGACAGAGAAGGAGACACAGCTCTCATGCTGGCTGCCCAAGCAGGTGCGGGGCTGCTGACCCCCCCGCCCCGCCCCCGCCTCCAGACCAGGCCACAGATCCACTCTTTGTCAGATGTTCTCCCACCCCAGACTCTGCTGCGTTGGGGGGAGGGTGGGTTTGAGGCTTCACCACCCCTTTCCTGGGGATCCAAGATCTGCCTGCGGTGCTCTGCAGGCCATGTGTCTCTGGTGAGCCTCCTGCTCAACTACTATGCCGGCCTGGACTTGGAGCGCCGAGACCAGCGGGGACTGACAGCATTGATGAAGGCCGCCATTCGGGACCAAGCTGAATGCGTGGCTGCCCTCCTCATGGCAGGTGCACAGGGCCTGGATGAACCAGGGTGCATGGCCTCCAGTCCCCGCCCCCAAGTCATCCTGATAGACCCTTAAGTCAGCTGTCACAGTTGCAGAGAGGAGAGAGGTGGAGATGGGGGATCAATCTGGGCTGACTTCCTGGATGAGGGAGAGTGCTTGGGTTTCTCACAGTCGACAAAGTCCAGCTACAGACAGCTCCATTTACATTGTTAATGGACATCCCAGAAAAGAAAGCTTGGGAAGATAACCTAGACCCACTGGAGAACCTAACATCAGAAAGGCTGGTCTCTGGAAGCAGACCCTCTCATCCTCACCCTGGCCCTGCCTCTGGCTGAGTGACTGTGGGCAGACGGATGGCTTCCCCCTCAGGGCCTCACCAGCATAACGAGGGTGTCGGCCTCCGCTGGGACGATGTCCAGCTCCGACAAGCCCAGGTTGCAGGATGGCAGTGAGGTGTGGTTGGAAGGTGTGGCTGCGTGGGGTTGTTCCACAGTGAAGTCCACACTGTCCGTGGGTCGGAGGCCTTCATGTTCCCAGAGGTGGGGCTGTCCTCTCTTAGTAACTCCGGGGACCCCAGCCTCGAGCTCTTCTCTTTCCCCATCCAGCAGATCAGTTTTGGGCTAAGAAGGAAGGGAGTTTGCATCTCCACCTTTGACTCAGAGCGACAGCTCCGCCCCTACCCAGGATGGGAGGGGTGTGATGAGGCAAAGAAGGACCAGCAGGACACCCCTCCACCCATCCCAGAGGGTGCAGCTTGGGTTTCCCCATTCTTGGGCAACCTGCACCCCGCCCCTTTGGTCAGTTCCTTGGTTCAGGGGTCCCTATTCTGTTCCGGATTTGGGGACCCCCAGTGTGTTTCTCCAAACTGTTTCCCCTCTCTGTACTTCAGTTTTCTTCACCAATCCCAAACAGGAGGCTGGGGGCTGGGACTGGCCCTGGCCCTGGGCTCTTGGGTTCCAGCTGTAGCCAGATGGGTGGGACTCTGGTTTTGAACTGAGCCCAGATCAGCCCTGCTGCTGAAGAATTTGCCCTTGTGCCAATCACCAGTCCCTGTCGCAGCCCACACCCCACTGTGCCCCTCCCAGGTGCTGACCTGACAGCAGTGGATCCCGTTCGGGGCAAGACGGCCCTGGAGTGGGCAGTGCTGACCGACAGCTTCGATGCCGTGCGCAGGGTCCGGCAGCTGCTGCAGCGGCCCCGAGTGGAGCAGCTCAGCCGGCATTTCCAACTGGAGTGGCCAGCCTTGCCCGGGCTCGTGGCCCAGGCCCAGGTTGCCCCATCTCTCTTAGAGAGATTACAGGCCACCTTGAGCCTCCCCTTTTCCCGGTCTCCTCAGGAGGGGGGTGTCCTGGACCACCTTGTGACCATCACCACCAGCCTAGCCAGTCCCTTCCTCACCACTGCCTGCCGCACCCTGTGCCCTGACCACCCGCCTGCGCTGGGAGCCCGAAGCAAGTCTGTGCCAGAGCTGCTAGGCACCGCTCCTCCCCCTCCCCTGGTACCCCAGCCCCCCGAGGTAGTCCCTGGCCCCCGGGTTCTCATCCCTTACCGCAGTCCTCAGGGTGTGCTAAGCATGTGCCCTCAGTGGCTACAACCTAGAGACAGTACCAGTCCCAGGCCCCAAGTCCCCAAGATCCTCCTCTCCAAGGCTCCCTCATGTTCCAGCCAATGCAAACCAGAGCTCAGGCCTACAGGGCATTGCAGGCTGGCCCTTCCTGTCTGGCCACACCAGGAGCTCAGGATGCAGAGGAGGAGGAGTAGGGAGGAGGAGGCCGGGTGTGCACAGAGCCAGGGGAAGAATGGCTAGGTCAGACTGGGGCAGGGAATCAGCCCCCTCCCTTAACCTCCTCTGCCCCGAACGACCCCTTCTGCCTGTCATCCTATGCGCGAGGTTATTCACACAACAGTTTGCAGCAGCGAAAGAGTGGAAGCAACCTAAGTATCTACAGGGCACTGGCTAGATAGATCATGGGTGTAGCTACTGTACACCCATACGATGTGTTCCATGCAGTGATAAAACAGGAGTAAGGAAGCTCTTTGTGTTCTGGTATGAAACTATCTTCCAGACGTTTGAGGGGAAAATAACCAGGGATATATGGCATACCGCCATTTGTCAAGGTAAAATTGGCACAAAGCGAAACTTGACTCATACAAATATCAAGTGAGCACCGACAGCTATTTGACTACTTAGTGAGTGAAGCAGCAGGGTGGGTCAAAGGAAGAAAGGAAAACCGCCATTGACAGTCGGTGGGGAAAAGGAAGCTGGAAAAAGATTGAGAAGTTAATAGAAAAAGGTAATTCCTGTCTGGCAATAAAATCATAACTGTTGTTCTCTGTCAGATGAAAATAATTCACTATTTATTGATTTTCTACAGGTTAACCTCTTAACTTTAGAGTCTGGGCAGCACTCCGTAGGAAGTGCTGCGTCAAACACGGTGTCTTCCCCCGGATGGCCCATAGGTGGGGTGATTAGCCAGTGACTGAAACGCCTCTGCGTGGGCACCCAGCAATTTTGTCGTGCGCCTTACTTAACGTCTTGGACGTTTTTTCTTAACTCATTTGTTGCATACATATATTTGCTTGTATATTTGTAATAATAAAACACGCTTACAAGATGCTTACCGTATACATTTAACACTCCCAATAATCCTATGAGGAGTTTATCTGTGAGGACATGGGACACAGACAGGGTAAGGAGTTACCCAGTGTCACACAGCTAGAAAACAGCAGAGAGCAAGAGTGAGAGCCACGGGTGGAGGCCAGTCTCTCTTTAAAAAATTTTGTTTATTAATTTTAGAGAGAGGGGTGGGGGAGGGAGGGAGAGAGAGACATCGATTTACTGTTCCACTTATTTATGCATTCATTGGTTGCTTTTTGTACGTGCCTGACCAGGGGTCTAACCCTCAACCTTGGCGTGCCAGGATGACGCTCTAACCAACTGAGCTACCCCTCCAGGGGGCCAGTTTCTTCACACTAACCCTGCCGTCTCACTGGAATCTCCCTGGAAAGAACCATGATGTTTTCTTGGGAAAACAACTGAACAGCTGACCAGGGGTGAAAGGGAGACTTTTCATTGGCTACCATCTTTGTTTTTTGTTTTTGTTTTTTTTTTAATTGACTTTGAAAAAATAAACTTTATTTTTTCAGGACAGTTTTAGATTTATAGAAATGTTGTGAAGAGAGTGCCCACATAGCCTGCACCCAGTTTCTCCTGTTATTAGCGTGAGCATAGTACATTGGTTACGATTAATGAGACAGTTTTAGCACAATATTATTAATAAAGCCCACACTGCACTCATCTTTTTAGGGTCCCTTTTCAGCCCAGAGCTTCACCCAGGACCCCACACCACATCAGTGGCCTGGTCTCTGTGGAGCCCCACGGGCTGTGGCGGCTTCTCCCACGTCCCTTGTTCATGAGGGCCTTGACAGCTTCGAGGAGCACTGCTCCGGTGTTTTGCAGAAGGTCCCTCAACTTGGACTTGAGTGGTGTGTTTCTCATGGTCAGACGGGGGGTATGGGTTTTCGGGAGAGAGCCCACCGAGGTGTGGTGTTGTTCTCATCATATCACATCGAGGGGACGCGCTATGAACTCGACTTACCGTGGCCGAGTCCACTGTGACCCCCAGGCCTCAGGTGTCTGCCAGGCTTCTCCACTGTGAAGCCACGCCCCTGGCCCTCCAGGCTGCACTCTGTGGAAGGGGTGTCGTAGGAAGCCCACGCAACAGGAGTGGGGAGTCATGCGCCATCTCCTTGGGGGTGGACGATCTACATAAATTATGGATGGATTTGAAATTCTGCTGCACAGAGTGCTTTGGCTTTTTAGTCATGTATCACCAAATTTTGAAAAATTAAAAAATAAATCTGTTCTTTGAATAGAGGGAAACACACACACACACACACACACACACACACACACACGGAGGTGAAAACAGCAGATGGTGTGTGGTATCTCAGGAGTGTCCTGAAGGTGACCATGGGGGACTAGAATGGGTTCGAGGCTAACTTTGTCATTTCCCACATGTGTGATCCCTCAGAAGGCACTTAATTTTCTCTTAGCCTCTCACCTGTTGAATGGGTGGAACCAGGGCTGTTGGAGCACTCCATTGAGTAATATGGGTGGAAGGCTCTGTCGAAGGTGAAGTGTTACCAAGAGCCAGAGCCGAGGTGCTATGGGAGGGCCCGGGGGGACCGGGTGGGACGGAGCTGCCTCGGGGCCTCTGGGGTGGAGCTGGAGTTCCTCCCTCCCCGTGTCCACTGCTGCGATCAAGGCACGCGAAGCCAGCTCTGGCACCGGGCATGGCAAACGGGGAAGGACACTGCGTACAGGAAAAAAGCTGTGTCTACAGGCTTGGAATAGCTTAGTGGTTGCACGCTTCCATCCAGCAGTTGGCGCATGACCTTGGGGAAGTTATCTCTCCTTTCCGAACCTCCAGGCTCGTATGTAGAATGGAGGTAACAGTATCATGTCACCAGGGCTGTTGTGAGAATTCAGTGAAATAATGAAGCACTTTGCACTGTGCTGGCCTGATTAATATCGTCATCGCTCTGTCTAATCCTCACAACATTTGTTCTGTTACAGTTGAGGAAACTGAGGCCATGGAGGTGAAGCAACTTGCTTAAGGTCACCAGCTGGTCAGCGGCCGAGTGGCTCCTGGAGTTCAAGTCCTGCACTCTACAGCTGCTGTCGTTTCCCCTGCGGCACGTGGCCTCTGCCTGCAGCCCAGGTTCCGCTGGTTCTCTGAGCTCCTCCCTCCTGCTTCTAATTGGCTTGGGTTTTACAGGGGTCCAGGGGTGGCCACAGCATCCTCAGGGCCAGAGAGCTAACCTTCTGTGGCTCTCTCTCTCTCCTGGCTGGCGAAGGGTGGTCCTTTGCCAGGAGGCTGGCCTGGCAGTAATGCCTGGGCCCGAGGCTGGACAACATTTTCCTCTCTGCCCTGGAGAACACGCACCGCTCCATCCCGGCCATCTCCAGGGCAGTGAGCGTCCCAGACCCACAGTTCCGCCTTTCCTCCTCCCAGGCCCAGCCGGCTCCCTCCGATCCTCTAATAGCTCTTGTCAGCCTTGCTGAGAGGCTCCCGGAGAGGAAGGAGGCCTACGTGGGCTGCTCAGTCTGTGCCGTCCAAAGTCAGCCTCCTACTAACACCCGGCTTCTCCTCACCCCCAGCCCAGCTCCTGAGGCCACCCAGCCGAGTTCTTGTCAGCAGAGGCCAAGGAAGCCAGGATAAGGGCCCTGGCCGTGCAGCACACAGGCCACAGCGAGGCTGCCCTGCTACCGTCAACAAATCCGGGTTTGAATCCTGGCCCTGCCTCCTACCGTCTTTGCCACCAGGGACCTCTGTGTACAATTCCCAGGGTTTTTGTGCGAACAAAACACTGAGAGGTATGCGAAGCATTGAGCGCCGCCTGGCTCAGTGCCCAGCAGCTTTTGTTACTGTGCTAGAGGCAGGGTGAGGAAATGCCAAGGGGACAGCTCTGTGGAGGAGGCCAGCAGATGTGTCCTTGGAGCCCCGTGGCCTCCGCTGTGATTCTAGGACTCTGTTCTGGTGGCCCCCGAAACCAAAACACATGCTTAACCGAGACAGCCAGGGCCTGCAAGCTCTGCACCCGGAACCCCGGGCCATCTTGGCCCATTGCTGTCACCGCGGCCCCGACAGCTGCCACCTTGCTCCCTGTGTGTGCACACGTCCACCTCTGCTCTGGAGACTGGGGGCTCCTGCAGGAGGGACTGCAGGGGTGGCTGTCCTGACGCCTACTGGGATGTTCGCCAGGCCTGTGGGGACTCCTTGGGATCCCTCTCCTCACTGCTGCGTGGGCAGAGACCGCCTCTGTCTCCTAATCCCTGGCTCAGGGCCCTGTCTGTTTAAATAGGTATAGAAAAGAACTGAATGCAGGCCCCACCCAGGTCCGAGCTGCGTAGCAGGGCCTTTGTCACCTCCTTTCTCCTCTCAGGGGCTGCCCCGGCTCCAGGAGTGGCAGTGTCCCCAGTTCTCCCAGGAAACCCCTGTTGGGTCAAGAGAAGGTAAGGGAGCACACAATTCGTGGAGAGGACAGGGACAGGTAGGGACTCACTGCGTTGTGCCCCCTTTTCCCCAAACCGGGGTGTCTAGACAGGATTCCACCCCCATCAGTCCTACCTCCCAAATGGGTGAAAATATCAGGCGTCTGCCACCACACCAACCAGCAGGCCAGCCGTGCCCTCTCCACACTTTCCCCTCAGCCCCGCCTTCCCCGTCCACCCCTCACACTGATCTTGAAGGACGCCCCCTGTCGGGTCTCGGCCAGCTATGCCGAGAAGCGCATCTGGCCTGGGTTCATGCAGAGATTCAGACCTGCTCACTTTTCTCCTGCTCAGAGAGACCATGCCTTTCCATGATTAAGGAAGATACTAAATCTGAAAGGAGGACTTGAGGGCAAGGCTTGGGGTTGGACAGACTCTGAAACGTCGACCATAGTCACACAGGCAGTGTCACATGTAGACACACAGCCAGCCAGGGTCCCGCCTGCACCGTCAGGCTCAGAGGCACAGAAGTGCGCACAGGCCCATCGGCCCGTGAACCCCTGGTCACACCAAGAGAGGCTGTCCTCAGAAGCTCGCACAAACCATCCGCAGGCATGCAGGCACATAGGCCCACAGACAAAGAAAAAATGAAGACAGGGCCCCCCCGTGGCTCCTGGGCTCCTGGCCTGTCCCCTCTTCCTGCCCCCCCTGCCCCCCAACACGTTGGGCTCCCCTGGCCATCCAGCTCCATACGTCACCTGTGTGACACAGGCTGAAGTGTCGGAGTCTGTCCCACCGTCTGCAGCAGGAGTCAGACAGCTAAGGGAGGGCCAAGCCTTGCCCTCGGCTCCTCCTTTTAGACCCAGGTGTCTGCCGTGACTGTGAAATATCATGGTCCCTCTGAGGAAAAGGAGAGAGGTGAGTGGGTTGAAACCTAAATCCTGCTTTGTGACTATTTTCCCCAGACCAGCCTTGGATACACCCTTGACCTGTCTCCCACATCCAGGCCAATGATTTGCCTTGGGGGATTAAGGCTTGGAGGTTTGCGGATGAGGGGCTCCTTCAGACAGGAGCTGGCTGAAGGTGCTCAGTACCAGGCCCTCTGGTGCTGGAAGGGCAGAGCCTGGCCACGGATGCTGGAGGGGTGGGAAGGGGGCAGGATTTATGGCATTTCCCCTCCAGCTGGAAACAAAGGCAGATTCCTGTGTCCAGCTCCAGCAATCTGGTCCCACCCACTTGAGTGGCCAGAGCTGAAGGAAATCCCGCTGGCCTCTGGCCTCGCCCAGCCACTCTGCCCCTTTGTCAAACAATCTGCCCCCAGCCAGGGTCATTACCTACTCTCAGATCTTGGGGACCCCATCCTTGTCCAAATGCCAAGCCCTCCCCACTGGAGATAGTCCCTTTCCCCACTCAGGCTCCATCCCCAACCAGCAGTGGCCTCCTCAGCAGCACCTGAGACCCTGCCAGGCCTCCACCCCCTTGCCTCACCCTCACCCCAGCAAACTCAGGCCCTGCTTTTCCTCAGGGTGAGTGAAAGTCTTGGTGCCTCTAGGAATTCCTGTGCCTCCAAAACGCTCAGCCCGGCCCCCTCAGGCATCCCCACCATCCTGCAGGGGTGGGGGGTGGGGGTTCACCTGAGCTAATTGACTGACACATCTTCCTCTTCCGCAGTAACACTGCAGCTCCAGGGAAGGGCGGGGCACCACCACCCCTAGTTAGTGAGAGTCAAGGGTTACTGTGTGATGCCTACAGAACAGGAATTATTATTATTAAAGGGGCATTATTTACAGCTACAAAGTAACAATCAATAATTAGGAGGTAGAGAATCTATGTGACTCAAGTTCTGGAGTTTTTAAATCTATAAATAGTAGAAAGGCCAACACTGCACAGCATCCCTTACATATGGAATCTAAAAAGAAAAGTCTGGCTGGTGTGGCTCAGTGGATTGAGTGCTGGCCCACAAACCGAAGGGTTGCTAGTTCGATTCCCAGTCAGGGCCCCAGTGAGGGGCACAGGAGAGGCAACCACATATCGATGTTTCTCTTCCTCTCTTTCTCCCTCCCTTCTCCTCTCTAAAAATAAATAAATAAAATCTTAAAAAATAAAATAGAAAGAAAAGTCAAATTCATAGAAATAGAGTAAAAAACAAGGTTATCAGGAGCTGGGGGCCTGCAGATGCCGGCGGATGGAGAGCCTGGTAAAAGGCACCAACTCTCTGCCGTGCGAAGAGTAAGGTCTGAGGGTCTCATGTGAAAGGTGGTGACCGCAGCTGACAGCACCGTGTCATGTAATTGAACTTAGCTTAGAGAGTAGAACTCCAATGTCCTCTCGCACACAAATAAATAAATAAATACGTGAGGTGACGGATATGTTCATTAGATGGAAGGATCCTATCCCAATATACGCGTATATGAAATTATCATGGTGGGTACTTTAAATATCTTACAATTTTATTACCTCAATAAAGCTGAACAAAATCTACAGACACCATTGTCAACATATTATTTGGAGTTAGCGAAGCAAATGTCAGAGAAACGAATAGCTGAAACTTTGGGAAGGGGCTTGGCCTCAGCAAGAGGGTGTGAGGGTGGGCACAGTTGCCTCTCACTATAAACTCGTCTGCAGAATATTTTACCCTGCTTTTGCCAGGGATGCCTTGAGTATGTTTTTCAGAGTGGCTGCCTCACACTTCGCAGTCCTCGGCGGCAGCTGCACACTTGCCTCTGCAGCTGCCGCTCCGGCGGCTCGCGGGAGGAGAGGCCCCGCTCAGCACCCAGCTTCGAGCAGGTAAGAGAGCAGAGCCCCGTGACTCCCTGTCATGCTCCTCCTCCTGTCCCACAGCGGGGCCTCCCTCCCTCCCTCACAACAAACCGGGTGTCTCCGTGGGGTTTTAGCTGGTAGAGGACGCTTGCGGATATTTCGCTTTTATTCTGGGAATTGGCAGAGAGGTATCACCAGCCCTTTCTCGCAGACATGGGAGCGGATGTGCACCCACAGCGGCTCCAGCTCCAAACTTGGCCTCTTTCCACTCCTCCTCTTCCTCCTTCGGTGGGGCCAGTTCGACAGAGTCAGAGCCTTGAGAAGGCCTGTGGCAGGGACATTCCAGAGGTGACTGGGCTAGAGGGAAGAGGTTGTGCTGGAGCAGCAGCATCTCCTCAGCGCCCAGGCCGCACGCCAACCCACCCCGAGGCACCGTGTAGCCGTGGTCTGATCTCAGCCTCTGCCCTGACATGCTAGCCCTTCCTCAAAAGGCTCCCTCCTGAGATGAGTCATCCCAGTGCTTAGGGCTGGGCCAGGAGCAGATGAGCCCATGCAGGGGACATCTTGGAGGAGCCGGAGAGGAAGAAGAAGGTGACTCGGTGGCTCAGGCGATCTGGCCCCTGTCTGCCAGGCTTTTCCTAAGGTGCTGAGCTGTCCCCACCCTCCCCAAACCTTGGCACCAGCCAGATTGCCCTTTTACCTGAGCTGTGGTGACAGGGCCCAAAGACCAGGCAGTTTCCAGAATCTTAGAGTCCAAGAAGATCATTTAAGGCTGGGAAGGACCTTTGGAAATATCCAGTCTAAATACCTTGGTGTACAGAGGAACACAATGAGGCCCAGAGAGGTGACCCAGGCCTGGAACCCAGGACACTGGTGCCTTCTGCCTGAGCTGCAGGAGATGTAGAGAGGCCACTTCGTCTTCTTCACGGAGGAATTTAGCTGCACACAGCCCACACGGCCGGGACTCTCTCCTCCGTTGAGTAGATTGAAAACGGAATTCACAGGTATCTGTCTCCCTTCTCTCCTGAAGGAGACCCCCACTGCTTCCTCCTCCGGTGCCCTGTTCTACTGCACGTCTCTCACATCTGAAAAATCCCTGTGTTGTCTGATCTAACTCTCCCGCTCTTCAATTTAAGGGAAGCAAAGCCCCGCTCACCCTCTGCTAATTTTCTTCCCTTGTTTTTCTTCCTACTCATCGTGGTGCAGAACTGGCTACATAATTTGTGGGGCCCAGTACAAAGTGAAAATGCTAAGCCAATTGTTCAAACATTATTAAGAATTTAAAATTGGCAGCAGCAGAACATTAAATTAAGTGTGGCGCCCTGTGTCTACACAGGTTAAGAAACCACAAAGTTGGCCCCTCCTCTGGTGATACTTAAACTCAGCACTCGTAGCTGGTCCTGAAAAGTCAAGTTGTCCATTTCTCTGCCTTCATGCTGGTCCAGGTCACCTCTCTTCCGTAGGTGAGAATCTCCTTAACGTATTACCCACACACCTTTCCCAGGAGCACTGGGCCTCTGCTTCCAACACTGCTGGGAAATCCTTCTAAATATCTAAATTTAAATCTCAGTGCTTTGGGCCTGTTTCCTCTTGTTCTGTCCTCACTGATTATGGGGAACAGCTGGTCCTCCTGTGTAATTAATTCTTGTAGACTTGGACACGGCCTGCAATTCCTTTTCCCTTTCCTCATTGAGCCCAGTCTCCACTGCTTTCTTCAACTCTGTCCCTTCTCTGATGCCTGCCCCAGCTTCCCTGCTTGCTTTGGAGGCCATGGGTTTTCACAAGAAGCTCCAAAGAGCAGGAGTCAGGGACCAGAGGTCTCAGTGCCTGGGGGCAGGGGGAGGGCAGGGGAGGAGGGGAGAGTATAGGGAGACTCCCGCAGTGATGAACGGCCCATCCCCCATCAGGCCCAGTCTTCCTCCTCCAAAAGTACTCAACTTTTATCTATTTCATGAACGGTTCCCAGATAAAGTCCCCCACCCCCACTGACTCACATTGGCGACTCTCAGCTCTTGGCCATCTTCGTGTGTCTGTTCTCAGTGTGTGTCTCAGATGGAATGCTTCCCTTGGGAAATCCCACTTCCATGTGCCAGGACAGAGACCCATGGGCTGTGGCTGGGGGAGGTTAATGAGAAGCCACCATGGGGCAGAGCGGTTATGGTAGACAGACAAACGGCCACACTCTCAAGTCTCCCACGAACAGAGGGCTGAGTGGCCGCTATAATCTGAAAGAGCAGACACTATAATCCCATACTACTTCCTATTGGCTACGGGACACAGTTCTGAAATTTGGGTGTGCCTTGGTTCTGGAACTCACAGGCTCACAAGTCGCAAAGCAGCTGCGGGGTGGGGAGGGTTTCAGCAAAGGAAGTGAGGTCAGTGAACAACTGATGCCTGTCTGAGCCTTAAGCCTCTTTTCCTGGCACAGAGCGGGGGTCCCCAGCCGGTCTTACAGAATCTCCCATCAGAGCAAGACACCTAGGGGTCTGCATTTGCTTCTAATATCCATGCCTTTCTACTTGGCCACCACCTCCTCAGCCTTTTCCTTTATTAATTTAATTAAACACTTCCACAGAAGGCCTGCCTACCCTGTGTCAGGCTCAGCCAACCATCTGAAGCTGGCCCTGATTATTATGTCCATTTAGCAGATCAGATGGGGGCCTGAGACATGGAGAGGTGTCAGTTGTCCAAGCTTCCAGAATGAGTCTGGAGTCCCAGGCTCCAGCCTTGGTGGGTAACCCCAGGGGGCTAGGAATAAAAAGGGGGTCCTGCCTTCAGGTTGCTTACAGTGGTTGGGAGCAAAGGGAGTCAAGGGTATCAGCTCTCTAAGCCTGTGTGAAGGTGTCAGGAGGGAGAATTCGTTTCTCCCTGGGGGACAGGCCATTCTGCTCCCCTCCCCAAACCTTGTCCACCTTGTCCCAGCAGTGTCCAGAGGCAGGCTCTGGTCCCCATTTCGGAAGCTCCGTTTAGTGAGGTGAGGGGCCTGCCTCAAAGGGGGAAGTCTAAAAAGTTTCCAGCCGCTTTCCCTCTACCCCGGCCCTCTGCCCTCCCCGCCCCACCCCACCCCTTGAGGAGAGGCGGCTTGCGTAGGCCACCGGCTGGAGGGGCTCAGACTGTCTTCACCGCTGACCCAGAGCCGCCCCATCTGGGCCTGTTTACCCTGCGCGGAGGAGAGAGTCAGAAGGGGACCAGAGGGAATGAAGGGGCGGCAGGGAGGAGGCTGAAGGATTTGGATCAAGTGAGAGTCTCTGAAGGCAGGAGGAGGGGGTGGGGCAAAATGTTCGGCCCCTGCCATCCCCAAACTTTGCCCTTGCTGCGGTCAGCTTCCTAGGACGAGGACGGGGGTTGAAGGTGGGGCTAACTTCTGTCCCCTGACCCCTCCCCGCACGTCCTTCCCGCGGTGACCCCTTCCCATCCTGGGATGTCAGGTCAGCCCTCAGCGGCTCCGCGCGGCAGGGGGCGCCCCCATTCCACCCCACCCTTACCCCTACCCCTACGCGGGCATCAGATGGTGCCTGCCTCCCATCGAGCTTCGGTCCCTATGGCTCCGGACCGGACCCCAAGCGACCCCTGCCTCCCGAGTCCAGGGCCCGCCCCCTCGGAGCGGCGGATGTGGGAGGCTCCGGGCCGGGGCACGGGCCGGGATCCCGGAGCTGGGGGCAGCTGAGGGGACGGCTGTCCCCGGGGTCTGGGAGCCGCACGGGGGAGGGTCCGGGTCCTGGCAGCCCCAGCGAGGGGCGAGCGGGCGGCCCGTCGGCGAGCTGGGCAATAGGAAACGGTTTATTAGGAGGGAGTGGTGGAGCCGGGGCCAAGCAGGAAGACGCTGGAATAAGAAACATTTTTGCTCCAGCCTCTTTCCCAGTCCCGGGAGGCCGCCGCGCCAGCAGCGCCGAGCGAGCCCCTCCCCGGCCCCAGCCCCTCGCCGGCCCCAGCCGGGTCCTGGCCGCGCCCGGACCCGGGCCCGCCGTCCAGCGTTCGTGGTGCGACCTTGGCCGTCGCCGCTCGCCTGTGCCCCGCTACCCGCCGGGCAGGCTCAGAGGTGAGAAGAGGTCTGAGGGCGGGGCCGGGTGGGGGGCGGCCTGACTCCACCCCGAGCGGGGCCCTTCCTTAGGGCAGATCCCCGAGAGCCCCGAGAGAGGTCGCGGCAGGGTCAGCCACAGCTCATCCGGGCCCGAGCTGGCCCTCGCCCTCCCGCATATCTGCCCATTACCCCACCTGAGGCTGGGAGGGTGCTGAACTGTACCCGCACTCGGAATCAAAAGCTGCTCCTGGACCACTTCTCTGTTCTCCTCTTCTAATCCTTGCGAAAAGGCCGGGATTCACGCCTTAACGCACTCAGGGAGCAGGGACCACATGACCTGGGAGTGAGGGTCCGCCTCAAAGGTTTTGAGCCTCCCCTTGAAGTCCAGCTTTCCCAGACCAGCTCTTGCAGCTCTTGCTTAAGGAATCTGACTCTGTAACTTCAGCTTGCGAACCTCACTCCTAACCTGCATGGCCATCCCTCCATGGCCTTCCTTCAGGGCTCAGGCCAGAGGGTCCCCAGTCTCGCTGCAGGAGGGAACCCCAGGTTTCCAGTGTGCCCTGGAGGCCAGTGCTGTTGAGCCTGTCCCCTCTTTTCCTCCAAGGTCAGAGCCATAGTGGACAGCAGCTTTCACCCCCTCTATTTATGAGCAGCTTCTGGCTGAGTCAGGTCTGTCCTCTCTAATCCGTCACTGCCCCCTTTGTCCTAATACCTGTCCTTCCATCTCATTGGGTGGTTAAAGGTGGCTACCTTTTATTGAGTACTTACTGTATAAACATATATATTTTTCTCATGTAATCCTTGCCACAAACTTAGCAGAAGAGGGGTCATTATATTCATCCTACAGAAGAAGCAGATTCAGACTTGAATCGCTTGTCCAAAGTTCCGTGGATGGTGTAGATGATGGTTGGGTTTTGCTAACATTTGTTAAGTGCCTACTAGGTACCACTTAATACTATGCTAACCACTACATTATACCTACAAAAAGAGCACTATTATTATTATTATTTGCCACAGGGAAGCCTAAACCTCAAAAAGTTTCAGTAACTTTTTCCAAATCCCATAGCTCTAAGCGGCAGAGGCAGGATTTGAACCCAAGTATACAAGAGCCAGAGCCCACATCCTGACCTCTGTGCTGCCTCTGGTTCAGTCTGAGACCCTAAACACAGGTGTGCTACGTTGCACTGCTGCCAAAGGCTGATGAAGTGATGCAGATGAAGGGCTTGTGTCTGGTAAGGGGCAGCCTGGTAGGAGCAGCTCCGCCTGGCTCTCTGCCGTGCGGGTCAGGCCTGCAGGTGTGCAGGGTGAGCTGCTTCTGGCCCCCTGACCCGCACTACTGTGCGGAGCTATCACTGCTGATGCGAACAGGTTTAATGAATCCTGCAAGTGTGATGGGAGGAAAGATTGGCAGCCACCTTACAAGCACAGCCCCGCTCTGCTTCTCCCACCTGTGACTAAGCCTACAGCTCACAGACGATTTCTGTGCACCTCTTGATGACGACCACAGTGGACAGCCTGTTAATGTCGGCGAGGACCACTCACACTTTTTCCTCCTCTGTGGGGCTTGTGCAACACCAAACACTTGGGAGAACAAAGTGACCAAGGGAGGAATTATGATCAGTAATTTATATTCGGTTGATCAACATCCATGTGGTGATTGTGGGCAAGAAACTTAACATCCATGAGCCTCAGTTTCCCCACTGGGTTGTTGTGAGGATTACATGAGACAAACCATTCAAGTTCAGTGCTTAGCACGTGCCATGCTCAGAGAAGGTCAACTCTTATTACTAAGGATGTCACAGCAGTAAGTCAATGTTGAATATTAGTTTAGCATTTGTGACTTCTGGCCGGCAACAGTGATGCTTCTGTCAGCTGGAGATATTTCGCGAAGTTTTGCTAGAAAATGAAAGGTACTGTCAGTCGCTGGGAGTCCGTTGGTGCTCGAGGCAGGTTGCAGGTTGAATGGCACAGGCCAGCTCCAAGTTTGGGCTGGTCCGGGCTCAGCGTCCTCCTGCAGTTCCCTCACCGCAGGCCCAGTTAGAATCCCATGGCCACAGTTTTCCTCCACCTTGTCCCCAGGACTAACCCAGAGGCGGGCGCCAGGGATGCTGCCAGGCTCTCCCTGTGCCATTTCCGGGCCTGGGGGGCTGCAGGGGGATGTCAAGAGCAAAGCCCTCAGCCCACACTCCCCCCACGGCGTCTCCGAGCCCCTGACTTTTGTGTTCAGCCTTGTGTGTCCTGTTGCTTCCAGTAAAGGGGGAGGTCCCTGGATGGGAGTGCGAGTCCCGTCCTTGGCACCCCACTCCCACTCACCCAGCGGGCCCTGCAAAATGAAAGCACGGGGACCAGCCTTAATGCTGTGTGGGGCATCAAGGAACCCACTGATTACAATTACCTGTGGGATTTTTAAAAAATGCGTGTTTCCTGCTGGTCCCAGGTTCTGACCAAATCGAAACCTGGAGTGGGGGTGAGACCAAAGAGTGTGCATTTCCAGCCAAGCCCTTTGGGTGGTTCTGATGCACCATCAGGTAGTTGAGCGGTGCACTGGGGCATGATCGGAGAAGTGGAGTGTGGGTAGAGGATGCCAAGGGGATGCCAGATTCATCCTCATTGTTTCCTGCTCTTTCCTTCCTGCCTCATACCCTTTCCTTCCTGCCCCATACCCTTTCCTTCCTGCCCCATACCCTTTCCTTAGCTGCTTTCTGGGTAAGGAAAGGCTGCTGCCAAGGAGGGCTTTCTGCTTACACCCCAGTGGACAAATTCTGCTTGCCTGGGACTCCCTCTCCAGCCTCCAGTCCCCCTGCAGGGTGCTTGCTGGAGTCCTCACTGCCTGCCAGGAGGGACAAGAGTCAGGAGGTCAGGCAAAGGCTGGGGACACGGCTGCAGCAGCCCAGGGCTCCATTTCCTTCCCCAGCTCTGGGCCTCTGGGGCAGAGGAAGCCCAGGCAGGAAGGCCAGGGCTGCCACCAGCCAGGGAGGTATAGGAAGCTCCCCTCACCCTCCCAGCCATCCTGCCCTGAGAGCCTGAGCATCTTGGGTCTTCATTTGGCACCATTCTTGGTTCTATGGGCCTTCTGCAGCCTACGTGGCCATACATTCGACCAGCCTCACCGTGTGATGCCAGAAGACGCTCCCCCCTTCTCATGTTAGTTGGCCCTATTTGGGCATCCAGTCCCCAGGCAAATGCCTGCATATTCACCACCTTTCAGAAAGTCCTTCTTACTGTCTGACCTCAGTCCTTCTTGCCACAGCCCTAGCCCTTACCTTCTTGTTCTAAACCTTTTAGAAATGGAGTAGGGGGTGGCTTCTGAAGCATTAGTTGGTTTGGAACTAGGGTTGGGGATTGTCATAGATCAGAATTACTCCCCTCAACACTCTCCATCCAACTTCTGGAAAAGTTCAACCTTAGCTGGCCATGGCAGGTCAAACATTCTGTGTCTAAGTGTGTTTCACTTCCCTTCTCGTGTCATTGGGCCTGCCCCTGCCCTTTCCCAGGACAGCAAGGAAAGCAAAGGGGGCCAGGGAATTGCGCAGAGAGGGCTCCTTATACTTCGGTGAGGTGGCAGAGAGGTTTCTGCCGCCTAGCGGGAGCCAGCCCTGTGAAAGCGTTGTGTGGCCGCCACAGCCCTGAGGCTCAGGCACGGCTGCCACGGTGGGTGGGGAGACAGTGGGAAGAGCACTGGACTGGGAGCCTGGACACTTGGGTTATGCTCCCGGTACTGCCTCGGCGTCCTGTCTGCACCTAGGCAAGTCTCCTCGACTGTCTGAGCCTCAGTCCTGTCTTCTCTAAAATACGGAGCTGGGCTTTGTGATTCACAAGGTACCCCCCGTAGGATTCTGTCACGGGCATATTCCAACCCCAGGCTGCCCCTCCAGACCCTGTGCCTGCCCCAGCCTGCCCTGAGAATGTGCCCAGAACTCCATGCTGTGCGTGACTCCTGCCTATTCTATCCAGACCCCAATCTAAACAATCTTGATTCCTGTTCCCAGCTTGGCGGGACCCTGAATAGCAGGAAGTGAAGACAGGAGCCTGTTTATGTTTGAGGCAGCCAGGGCTGGGGGGGTACTGGGAACAGGGTGGGCAGGGGGGAGGTTAGAAGAGGATGGGCAAGAGGCAGAGGACAGAAGGGGGTGCTGCTGATGAGATGGCCCTTCTACCCCAGCCTCCAGCCCTCTGGACCTCCAGCTGCAGCTCAGCAGCAGGGCTGCAGGGCCAGGAGTCCCCCAAGCTCTCAGTCACTGAAACATGGCTCCCCACCCTTTACCCCTAACAGGATGGTTTCCATGGGGAAGTGAACCAGGACTTCCCCTGCAGGCGCCGCCCCAAAGCCAGATGCACAGAGTAGGGAGGAGGCCTCCCTGCCCCCCCCCCAAAAAAAAACACTCCCAGTGATTTCCTCTGGGTGGGAGGGACCCACGGTCAGTGGCTGAAAACACCGAGGGGATCACATTTCACAGATCTTACGGCACCCCATCTCCTGCTCCTCTCTCCAGGACCATGACCTTGGACTCTCCCAGGAGAAGCCTTCTGATGCTACTGTTGGCCTCGGGCCTGGCTTGGGGTGAGTACTGTAGGAAACGGGCCTGAGCGGAGAAGGGGCTGCGTGGCTGAGCTCTGGCTGGGGCTGGGTTTGAGGACTTGAAGAAAGGGGGCTGTGGAGCTTGGCTGGAGGGCAGGAGACAGGCTCAGTCAGACCAGCTGCCCCAACCCTCCTTCACTGTTCTTTTGATCCAAACCTTTAGGCTGGTGTTCTGCCAGACTCCAGGGTGGGAAGCTCTGTGGGGGGTGAGGGGAGCGGGGTGCAGGGAGTGGATGTTGGCAGGGAGGGCCTGGAAGAGCCCTCAGGATTGGGGCTAGGGGTCAGGGAGGCCTGGCACTGGTGGGGAGGTCCTAGGATCAGGAAGGGGGCAGAGGCCTCGTTCTCATAGTCTCAGCTGCCCCTCGGGGGCAGCAAGGCTGTGGAGGGAAGGATGATGTGAGGGTGGGACTAAGGGACCAAGGCCTCAAGGGAGTTGTCTGAAAGGCCAGCAGGGAGAGGGCAGTGGCAGCTGAGCTCAGCCTGGGGAGCTGGGCCCAGAGTGGCTGAGCTTCCACTGTGTCTCCCAGGAGACCCCGTGAAGCCTCCTAGGGGCCCACTGGTGACCTGCACATGTGAGAACCCACACTGCAAGGGGTCTACCTGCCAGGGGGCCTGGTGCACCGTCGTGCTGGTGCGGGAGGAGGGCAGGCACCCCCAGGAGCACCGAGGCTGTGGGAACCTGCACGAAGAACTCTGCTGGGGGCACCCCACGGAGTTTGTCCACCACTACTGCTGCTACAGCTCCCTCTGCAACCACAACGTCTCCCTGGAGCTGAGTGCGTCCGGCCACCTCGGCAGCCCCTTCCCGTCCTCTCAGACTCTGCCCTCTCACCCTGCTTTCCTCTCGTGCTCTGGCCAGGAGGGTGGGGGAGGCGGGACCCCAGGATCTAATGGCAGAGTGGAGAGGTGTGGGGGGCATCTGGCCTGATGGAAGCTGGGTCTCAATGTCCCCCCTCCAGCAGCCACCCCAACCCCGGAGCAGCCGCAAGTAGGTAGCCAGCTGCCTCTGATCCTGGGCCCAGCGCTAGCCTTGCTGGCCCTGGCGGTCCTGGGTGCCCTGGGCCTGTGGCATGTCCGGCGGAAGCAGGAGAAACAGCTGGGCCTGCACAACGAACCGGGCGAATCCAGACTCATCCTGAAGCCATCTGAGCAGGGAGACAGCATGTTGGGGGTATGAATATGGAGACCTTGGGACAAAGGGCAGGGGGAGGGATAGACAGAAGCCGGAGTCAGAGGGGATGCAGAGGCAGCCGAGAAAGGCACAGTCACAGACACTCCACTGGGTGGGGGGCTGGGTGAGTGAGGAGCATGTGGAGACACAGTAGCAGGGGCCAGGCTGAGGAGGGAGAAGGGGGCTGGGTGAGGGACAGCCTCTCAGTGGCTTCTCGGCACCTCCAGGACCTCCTGAACAGTGACTGCACAACGGGCAGCGGCTCAGGACTCCCCTTTCTGGTGCAGAGGACAGTGGCACGGCAGGTCGCCCTGGTGGAGTGTGTGGGTGAGCACTGGGTGAGCCATGGGGCTGGGGACCAAGGGCCTGCAGGGGTAACAGAACTCTCAGCCTCTGGAGTCACAGGCAGGCCCAGGCCTGGCTCAGAATGGGAATTCTGCTGGGCAGGGAGTGGCTTGGAGAGGAGTCAGGGCTAGATCCTTCTGTGGGAGCCAGTGAGGAATGAGGGGCTGGGGAGGGTGGCTTGGGTCTGCACTGAGGTAAGAGTAAGTGTCCGAGTTTCTGGAGATGGGTCAGTGTGGCATCAGGACGGCAGGCTCTTCTGGGGGCTACTGTGCCCAGGGGCTTGTGTGACCTTCTCCTCCCCCGCCCCCCGGCCATTGGATCAGGAAAGGGCCGCTATGGTGAGGTGTGGCGAGGCCTGTGGCATGGCGAGAGCGTGGCGGTCAAGATATTCTCCTCGAGGGATGAGCAGTCCTGGTTCCGGGAGACAGAGATCTACAACACGGTGCTGCTCAGACACGACAACATCCTAGGCAAGCGGTTGGGGCAGTGGGGCAGCGCTACACAAGGCTGGGGGCCTTGGTCCCCCTGCACTGGAGTCCTGCACGGGCTGGCGTCCCCAGCCCCTGCACACTGACCAAGCCCTGAAGGACTCCCAGCTGGCCCTCCTCCCCAACCTCTGACACCCTCTGACTCTGGCTCCCTCTCTGACCTAAGCCAGAGCGATTTCCACCCCAGCCCCAGGTTTACCCTGACCTAGTCCATCCTGTGCCTTCGGTCCCAGCCCTGACCCTGGCCAGTCCAGCCTCCTTCACCCCCAGACCCTTGGCCAAGCCCCCCAACCCTCTGCCCACAGGCTTTATTGCCTCGGACATGACTTCCCGCAACTCAAGCACGCAGCTGTGGCTTATCACACACTACCACGAGCATGGCTCGCTCTACGACTTCCTGCAGAAGCACACCTTGGAGCCCCAGCTGGCCCTAAGGCTAGCCGTGTCTGCCGCCTGCGGCCTGGCGCACCTGCACGTGGAGATCTTTGGCACTCAGGGCAAACCCGCCATTGCCCACCGTGACCTCAAGAGCCGCAATGTGCTGGTCAAGAGCAACCGGCAGTGTTGCATTGCGGACCTGGGTGAGCCAGTGGGGGGTGGCCCTCTGCAGGGGGTGGGGTACGGTGGGCCCTTCCAGGGGGCGGGACACAGGAGGGGCAGCCCCTTCGCAGGGGGGCGGGGTGCGCAGTTCAGTTCGCTCTCCCTTGCACGTGATTCCGCCTTTGCCTGCGTGCGTGCCTGGTGGCCGCGGCGATGACACTGATGGGTGCTTTAAAACTTAGAGATGTTCGCTTTCTCATTTCACCTCCGCAAGAGCCCCACAACTTGCCTAACACTCTTTTTAAGCTTAAACTCCTTCCACCACACCACCCCAGCTCAAGCAGTTGGGAGACAGGGGCGGGGAGCAGGAACCCGGGTCCTCATCCTGGCTTCAGTGACTACATCGCTATTCCTCACAGGGCGCAGGGGTTCTGCTCTGCGAAATGGGCGTAATACCGCCTGCTTTGCTCACTCACATCTTGCTGGGTTCTCGGGCACCTAGAGCGCTGCACAAGTGAAGCGAAACGCAGCCAGTGGCTTTCCCAGCCCTCCTGGGGCAGGTCTCCATTTGCCTGCCCCTCTGTACTTCACCTCCAACCCCACCGGCCCCCAGGACCCCAGCCTGGGGCCACCCTGTCTGCACACTCAGGTGAGCAGCAGAAATGACAGCCCTGGTACCCACAGGCCTGGCTGTGATGCACTCGCAGGGTAGCGATTATCTGGACATCGGCAACAACCCTCGCGTGGGCACCAAGAGGTACATGGCCCCCGAGGTGCTGGATGAGCAGATCCGCACCGATTGCTTCGAGTCCTACAAGTGGACGGACATCTGGGCCTTTGGCCTGGTGCTGTGGGAGATCACCCGGCGGACCATTGTCAATGGTGAGGGCCCACCCTGCACAGGGTGGGGCAGGGGAGTGGGGCAAGTGGATAGACGGCAGGAAACGAGGGCCGAGGGCCGCCCGCCACGGCTGGTGCCTGGGGCCCAAGGGGCTTGTGGCCAGACCGCCTGTGTTCCATTCATTGCCACTTGCCTGCTGGTTCGGCTGAGCACCCTTTTAGTTCATCTGAGTCTGCAAGTCTGTGGTTCTGGCTGTGACATCTTGGGTAAGTGGTAATAACAGAAATATTATAGCAGTTAACATTTTTTGAGATTAAATATGTGCCAGATGCCCGGTGATATACATGTATTGCCTTGTTTAATTGTCCCGTGTTGGCAGAAAGCTGGTATTGCTTAGTAGTTACGAGCATGGGTTGGGACTCAGACTGCCAACATTCAGCTCTTGATTTTGCCACTGACCACGGGCAGGTACTGACTGTCTCTGTGCCTCAATTTCCTCATTTGTAAAATGAGAATAAAAATAGTTTCTAATTGTTGAGATAATCCAAACGAAGTACTTGGGACAGTATGGGGAGCTGTTCTGGAGCTTGGTAAATACAAGTGGCAATTATTTTGTCATAATGAATCCCTGACACATCATCGTCCCCATTGCACAGGTGAGGGGACCGAGACACAGGATTACAGCCGGCTAGCTACAGTGCCAGGGTCTGAGGTTAGGCAGTCTGACGCCGGGGCCAGTGCTGGTCATCACTGTGCTAGTCGAACCTCTCTGGTCCTTGGTTTTCTTGCCACAAAAATGTGGACACAGCAGTGCCTGCACTGCCTGCTTACCTTCCCCCTTATTACTGTGGGTGCCGCAGGGGACTCAGATTTGGAGTGGCTGGGAGCACGTGGAGCGACCTCGTTCCTGCTGGCCCCATAGAGTAGGCAGCCCTGTGGCCAGTGCCTTCCCAGCCCAGGGGTGGATGAATGGATCAGCGGTGCCTGGACTGGGTAGGAGGCTGCCCATGGGGTGGGGCTGCCAGGAGTTCTGATGGTTTGGAGACAAGCCTCAGGAAGTGACTAGAACTCTGTTCTTGGGGAGAGGGACATTCTCATTTCCTGAGCATCTACAAGGAGCCAGCTCCATGCCAAGCTTCATTTGCTCTCAGCAGGCATTGATGGGTGGAGGCCAAGGTGTGACCAGTCCTTCTGGGAGACTCGAGGGGCTCAGGTTCCTGCCCCTTTCGCCAAGAACTTTCAGAGTCAGCTCTAGAGGCTGGGGTCAGGGAAGGGGGTACCTTGCAGGATCCAAGGCCCCTTGGACCAGGCCACAGGCAGGAAAGGAAGGCTGGACGGCCAGGGCTGAGGGGGAGGCTGACTGCAGGCTCCCAGGGCGGAGGGAAGCCCTGTCAGCCCCACACAGATTCGTGGTGCATTATAAACACTGTAATCTGGTGTCAGCCCCGGCGCTGATTAAAGGCCCATTAGACACGCTCAGGCCTCTGCGCAGTGCTGATTAGGGCGCGAGCGGCAGAGGGACTGGCCTGGAAGCCCGCCATGGGGAGAACAGCTGGCGAAGGATGTCTGGGGTTGTGGTGTGTAGCCGCGCGGCCCTGGTCCCCAGCCTCGGCCTGGGAAGCAGGGAGGGGCACAGGGCACTTTTTCCAGGTCTGCCTCTCCTGCCGGAGCTGTCTGCAGCTCCATAGGCATCGCTTTCAGAGAGCTCCCGCCAAGGACTGCACACTCCTTGGTATTAGGAGGGAGGGGTGCTGCTGGCTGAGGGGTCAGCGGGGGCCTGTGCCATCCTTAAGAGGGGGTGGATATTGTTTGGATTTGGATAAAAATCCCTTTCCTTGAGGAGAGGCATTTTCTGCCCCTCCTCCTGGTTCCACATGCTCACCCAGCAGTCAGCCGGCTGTCCTCCCTAACGTGTAGCTTGGAGGTCAAGAGCACGGCCTTTGGTTAGATTTTGGGGGGCTTAAACATCCTATCTCTGTCACTTATTACCCATGCTTTTAGATAAGCTTCTTAACCTTTCTGGCCTTAATTTCATTGCTTATAGAAATGGAGCTCGTAATATTGCTTATTTCGTAGTATTGTTGTGAGGATTTAATGCAAGGCAGTCAGGACAGCGCTTCTTGGCACATGGCAAGCGCTCAGTAAATGCTGGCGCTGCTGGGCGCCGGCGATAGCGGGGCCCTAGGAGCTGTGCCTGGGCCCTGCGTGGGAAGCAGCGGTGGAGAGCCGGAACAAGACCGGCCTGGGAATCCAACGAGATGAGTTTAAGTCTTGACTCTGCCATTATTAGCTTTGCAGCCTTGGCCTCAGCTTCTCTGAGCATTCATTTCTTCAACTGTAAAATATAAGTAATAATAACACCCACCTCCTAAGGTTATTGTAAAGACAGGGTAATGCACACAAAGCATTTATAGCACAATGCCTGACACATGGTAAGTGCAAAATACATGGTAGTAGTAATACTTGTTATGTAATAATGTGTTTATGATATTCTAGTGTCCCTCTCAAGGGTAGCGTGGTCAGGCAGCTGGTTTCTTGGCCCCTGGGACAGAGGGTGAGCAAGGCTGCCCTCTAGGTAGTACCGGGCCTTCCTGGAGCCCCAAGTGACTGTCCCTCCTGCCCTCCATTCCCAGGCATTGTGGAGGACTATAGGCCACCCTTCTACGACATGGTGCCCAATGATCCCAGCTTTGAGGACATGAAGAAGGTGGTGTGTGTTGACCAGCAGACGCCCACCATCCCCAACAGGCTGGCTGCAGACCCGGTGAGGCCTCCGCGGGGGCTAGGGTGGCAGGGGACGGTGGCTCGCAGCCCGAGTGTCTGGGCCCTGAGGAACTTGCGTCTGAGGCCTCTGCTCCACCTGGACAGATTCTGGGGGCTAGATTCCAGGGTACCTCCCTGGCTACACCCTCTCACACCCCTGGCCTATGGGCCCCTGGGGACCCTCTTGTAAACCTGGGATTTTCAGAACCCTTCACCTTGCAGGAAAAATCAGAGGTTTTCTACTGCATTTCTTACTATGAAGTTTTTGCTGTTGTTTGTTTTTATCTTTTCTCAAAGCACTCCCTGTACTTTTACAAGACATGTACTCATGTGAATATAAACACATAGGCATGCACATGCTTCTACTTAAATGTACACTCACAGATACACACACATACATGCATGTACACATGTACATTTTATACAACATACATTCCCACAAAAAGCCACACGTGCATTCAAATGCACACACACATAAAATCCTTCTCGAGAACCCACTGGAGGTGAGGTTGGCTCACTCTGGGGCCACTGAGCTTCCTGGGATGGCTTCTCCCTTGGACTCGTGCATTTTGGGGGCAGTGCCCACCACCCACTCTTCCAGTGTTCACTGGGCCCAGCCAGGGGTGGTGGAGGGCTGCGAGACACCGCGCTCCACACTGGGGTGGCTGCTGATGGAGGTGCAGGAGCCCCGAGGCTTGTGTATCTCCCCTTTCTTGGATCTTGGTGGAGGTGGAGGTGGAGGGTGGGGATGAGGCACTAGTCACCGGGGGGTCTGAGTGCTTACATCTCTCTCTGCCTTGCCTGCCTTTCTCCATACCCCCTCTCACTCCACCCTCTTCCTCTTCCATTTATTTTCCTCTTTTCATCCTTGCCTGGATCCCTCCATTCTCTCCTTACCACTGCTATCTTTCTTCCTCCTCCTCTTTCTCAACACCGTCTCCCTCTTCTTGTCCTTTCTGTCCTGCTTGTGTTGTCCCATTACTGGGCCATTCTCCTCGCCTCCTCCTTCTCACCTTCCCCATCCCATGTCCTGCTCCTCTCCTCTGCCTTTCTCTCCCTCCCCCCAGGTCCTCTCAGGCCTGGCGCAGATGATCCGGGAGTGCTGGTACCCCAACCCCTGTGCTCGCCTCACTGCGCTGCGGATCAAGAAGACACTACAGAAACTCAGCAGCAGTCTGGAGAAGCCCAAAGTGATTCACTAGCCTCGGGCCTGACACCTGACTCCCTTTGGCCTGCAGTGTGTGTGGAGGGGGCAGACATGGATGGCGGCCTATCTGAGTAGAGGTAGTCTGTGCGTGCTGGAGAGGAGAGTGCCCCTCTAGGGGCAGCTGTGCCTGCCTAGCTCGGCCCCCAGCCTATCCAGCCAAAAATACAGCTGGGCTGAAACCCGATCTCCCCACTGTCTGGCCTGCTCAGAGCGGCAGGCTCCCTGACGCCTGGCTCTGTCCCCACCACGGTGCCCTGGGTGCACCCCCCACCACCCCAGGACAGGATAAAAAGGAGGCCCCAGAGCCAGGATGGCCAAGCCAGGGAATCCCAGTCTCTTGGGCCTAGAGGCTGGGCCTGCACTTTACCCCCTGCCCTTGGTCAACCCCACTGCCCCACCAGAGCTGCCAGGGTGGCAGAGGGCCCTGTCCAGCCTTCAGTAGACACCCTGCCTTGCCAGGCTTTAGCCTCTGGCCCAAGCCCTAGACGCCCAGGGCCCATGAGTTTCTCTCCATCGCTTTGTATCTCTGCTCGGTGATGCCTGGGCCCCTGCTAGCTGACTGCCAGCTGCCTGAAAAAGTTGGGGCCTGACCCTGGGCCTCTCCTCTACCCCCATTCTAGCTGGCTTATTGGGCCTTAAAACCAAGGGGTACTGCTGCGGGTATGGCATGGCCATAGGCCATAGGCCATTGGCAGGTCAGATGGGTAAGGCCCAGCACTTTCAGAATAACTGAGAGGACATTGAGGCCAAGCAAGGCTGGGGAGGGGCTCAGCTGGGAGCCAGAGAACCAGGTTGTGGTCCTGGATGCTTGTTAAGTGACAAGAATGAGGCCTTCACTGTCACAGGACCTGTTTCTTCAACTGCACATTGAAAGGGTTGCTCCTGGTGTCTTCTGAGGTTTTTTCAGCTCTCATGTTCTTTGAAATGTCAGCCTGTCCAGAATTCAGTTCATCAGTTCCTTCTACTCCTTATGCCCCAGCCCCTGGCGATTTGGCCCAAGATGAGGATTTGAAAATAACTTTGTCTGAGGCCAGGAGTGTCTGAGACGCCACCTAGTCTAATTCTACAGGCTCCAGTTCCCGCCAGTGGCCATCCTGGGGCGCAGACAGTCATTGGCCTTTTAGCAGACAAGCCAGCCTTTGCCCCCTCTGCTGCTTTGCCTTCTCTGCCCACGGCTGGCAGGGGCTGAGGCTGGCTTCCTGCAGGGCCTCCAAAGCTCAGAAGAAATTTGGCTCCAGCCAATAATTCTCTAGCACCCAGGTTGCTGCTCCCCGCTGTCCCCTGGCCCAGGCCCACACCCTTGGCCAGGGCCCAGAGTGTGTGTGCCTAGAAAGAACCTGGTGGCTGTAGAGAAACAGAAAGTTCAGCATTTGGAACTCAAGGGTGTGTGTCCAGGCCCTGAGGAGGTTACCCTGAACCCTGGACGGGTGGGTGGCCTAGGGGGCAGGGGTTTGGAGGCAGGGCCTGAGGGGCTGTGGGGGTGGGGCTCATGCTAGGGACAAAGGGCAACCCCAAGCTTGGAAAGACCTGAACTCACAGCCCTCAACCTTTGGGGCAGGGTGGAGAAGGACCCTCAGCTCTTCACGGGAGGGGGAGAAAACACAGCCTCCTCTCCTCCTGTTGTAAATGACCATGCGCAACCTCAGCAGGCCAGCTTCTTGGGCGTTTCCACCAGCGCCCCCAGGGCAGTTTCCCAGGCCTTTCTTCCAGCATTGTGCAAGGTGGGGTGGGGGTGGGGAAGAACCGGGAAGTGAAACTGGGTGAAAACAGAAAGCTAGATGGACCTGCTGGGTTACCAGATCACCACGGGGCAGCTTGCTTCCTGTCTTCTGGTCCCCGGAACCCACCTAGGAACCAGTCCTTCCCTGAAAGATTTTCTCTCCATTGGGTTTGGGGGCCAAATGGCTCCTTCTGAGACCCTACGGCCAGAAACTGAAGCTCCCCAAAGCCCAGAAAATCCCTATGAGAAGGTCTGAGGCAGAAGGCGGAGTGACAGGGGGTGGGTTGAGAAAAGGGAGACAATGCTGGGAGAACAGCCGGAGGCCAGGGAGGAAAGGGGGCGCTGGTGAGAACCTTCTGCGCAGTGCTTCTGCCTGTGAGCAGAAGGGTGTTCCAGAGTCAAAATTACAGTCACTTAACCTGGAGATATTGTTTGTGAGAGCACTTAGCTGGTGCTTAGCACATAGTAGCTCCTCAATAAAACCATGGTGGAATCCTGAGATCCTGCTGAGTCTTCCTGGGCTGGTACCTCTGCAGTGACCTACCTGTTGTAGAGGGAAACTGAGGGGAAGAAGGTCCCGGGTACCATGCCTAGGCTTTGCCCGTAATTGATAGCCCATAATTTGCTCAGGCTTCTGCTTAAACCCGCCCCTTCCCCACAGCGCCCTAAATTTCTGTTCACACCATGAGTTGGGAGCAGGCTGCCCGCTGGCGCCAGCCTCAGCGCCCTCTGCTGGCCGGAGGGCTGGCCAGCGGCCGCCCTCCCGCCCCTGCGCAGGGACCCACCGGCTTTTTCTTGGCAGGGAGGATCTCCTCAGCGCCCGCCACCTCTCCCGCCCGCGGGGAGTGGGGGCGGCCGCCACCCCGCCACCCCGGCGACAGCGTGGGTGAGCTTCCCGGTGCTTCCGTTTTGCAGGTACTGTCACCTCAAAAACCACACGTCGAAAGGAGCTTTCTGTGTCCTCACTCAGAGGCAGCTTGGACCTGCCTGCCTGAATTGAATGCCCTGCTCTCAATTCCCTCCTCGGATGGGGTCTCCCCTTGCCCAGAGTACCCAACTCCTTTTACCACGGAGGCCCTCCTCTACTCCCCTGGAGGCCCCCCTCTACACCCCGGGAGGCCCCCCTCTACTCCCCTGGAGGCCCCGCCCGAGTCGCCTTCATGTCGGGAGCAGTGCACATGGGGCCCAAGCAACAGACAGTGAGTGTCCTCCTTGCCAGCCTGGGGCACGAGGGCATTCCTGGCGCCCCACAAAGGCAATCTTTCTCCCGCCCCTGTGCCTGCCAGACGCTGGTCCTTACATCCACACCTTGAGGTCCACACTATGGTTGGCGTGTGGACGGAAGGGCAGTAGGAAAATTGCAGAAAATGAGTTCTGAAAAGTCTGGCTGGGACCTGGGAAAGAAGCACAGGCTCATGGCCCTCCTAGAAGAGGCCCCCGGAGAGGAGGTCAGTGTCCAAGGCCCTGTCTCCATGCGGAGTCTCAGGGAACATGCCTGCCTTTGCAAGAAGACCCA
Source organism: Anoura caudifer (assembly GCA_004027475.1). NCBI lineage: Eukaryota > Metazoa > Chordata > Mammalia > Chiroptera > Phyllostomidae > Anoura > Anoura caudifer. The sequence goes on along the minus strand of PVKU01002513.1, from coordinate 165,048 downwards.
CTAATTACTTTGCAGCTTTGCCCTGCTTTCCTGGGGGCCCTTACCTCTACGAAGAGGGAGAGGATCTTCTGTGTGGACCCTCCCTAAGGGATGATGAGTGTGTACAACACACCCAGGTCAGGGGGCAGGTGGTCCCCAGAGCATGAGCTTTGGAATCGAAGAGCATCCCTTCACCTTCGAGGTACCCTGATCCTCAAGGACAGTTCTCTGTGCCTTCCTAGTCGCCTTTCTCCCTCAGTCCTGACTCACATCAGCCTTCAGGGAGGATGCTCTGTTTCCTCCTTATCCTCACTCACATCAAGGTTAACAGATCCAGGGATGGCCAAGTCCTCAAGCCTCAAGGCCAGCCCTGGGAGTTGGGGCGGAGGGCTGCAACCCGTTTGAGTCCAGCCCCCCAGGGCGGGGACTGATGCTCCTGTGCAGTCATCACTCTGGGTGGGCGACTCTTGGAACAAGCTGCTTCCATCAGGGCCACATTCAGTTTGCTAGAAATAGAGACAGAGGGCTTCTTGACTTTGCATATCATTTGCATAATGTCATAGACACAGTCTATTTTCAGGCAGTTTTCAGGTTAAAGTGTTGTCACTGCTGCCCTGCGGGGTGTCACGTCTGGATGAGTCTCTTTGCTGTTCTTTCCCACCCACCCACTCTCACTGACCTAGATCCCCAGCTGCAGGAGCAAGTGGTGAGGTGGGGGGAGACGGGATTGTCCAGGGAGACACAGGGGCAGGTCTGGGGGCACACAGAATCTCCTTTATTACTGCCACCACCAAAAGCAGAGGTGGCTACTCAAAGGCAACTGGTAGGCAGAGGGCGAGGAGCCAGGAGCAAGGTGGCCCATCTTCTGTTCTGCACGAACCTTTCCTACTCTTCTGCTAGGAGAACAGCCAGTTCCCATGCAAAGACATCTAGATAAACCTGTTCCTCTCAACCGCCCATAACGCCTTGCTTGGCCCAGACATCCCTCGTGGGCATTTATTTTCAGCACTAAGATTTGATTTTAGCCTCATGGGAAATCTGATCCCTAGTCTGTCCCTCTCCCGGGAGATCCATCTGGTAGACCAGTATCCTAATCCAATGATCAGTGTTTTTAAAGCACCTGGCACACAGTAGGGGGACAATCAATGCTCCAGTGCCCTCCCCCTTTGTTCAGAAGCCTCTGCCAAGCACCTAATTGTCCTGGGCCAGGATGCCCAGCTCAGGCACCATCCTCTGAGGGCTTGAGGCAAACACACCAGAAGGGCCAGTTAGGGTGACTGTCACTAAGTCGTCTGTGAAATTGTCACAGCACTTGCCCTCTTAGCTAGAAAGGAGGGTTTTGGTGGATTTTAGGGGCAAGGGCAACTGTCACTTCATAGCTTGACCTGTCTTTGGTCACAGAGGGCTAGGCCTGGAGCCCCACCCAGGGTCCCCGCCAGACCCTCCGGTCTCGGGACATGTCTAATGAGCTGTCTTCCTAAGGGCTCACCAGGTGCCTGGGAGCCTTTCTGGGTCCTGGGAATCAGGAGGCCATTGGTCAGACTGGACAGCAGCAGCGCATTACCCAGAATTCCCAGTCCCTGGCGTCCAGTCCCCCTGGACCTGCCTCATCCCCTTAGGCAGGCGTTTCCTGTTGATAAGAAGCTCAGTCACAAACACTGATAAAGAGATGAAAAAAGGAAATTGACGGGCTTGGGTATAATGGGCATTTTGTCTGCCTTTTCTGCCCTCTTCCTTCTCCTAGCACCCCTCCCCCACTGCTTCCCAGAACCAAGGAGAAAACATGCCCCCCACCTCCACTTGGGCCCTATTTTGTAGTTTCCAGGAATTTAGCCTTACAAAGCCCTTAGAAGTAGTGCCTGGCTTGAACCAGGTGGCGGGAACTCAGAGGCAGGAAGCAGTGGGTGCTGTGAGGCCACCGAGCCCAGGGAAAAGGGCAGTGGCAAGAGGAAGGAAGGACACCCAGGCACAGGTTTCATATACAACCTCCCCCCCCCCCACCCCCGCCAGAGGCCTGGATCCAAGTCCTGATTAGGTGGCTGCACAGTCTGTAATTAGTGGATTTTCCATCATTTTCGTCTCAGGCTCATTGCTGGAAAATCTCATTAATTTTGACTCTACTAATTTGGAATGTATGATTCCCAGGACAAGAAATTGGACTGATGTTTTGAAAAATAAACAAAGCAAACACGTTTGCAAAGCATGTCTGACTGCCTTTGTTGGGTTTGGAGTTGTAAGCTCAGCTCGAGGCAGGCAGCTCCCCTCACGCGCTCAGCTTGCAGTTAAGATAACCTGCCAGCAGGTGGGTGATGAGGCTTCGCCTCACGGGCACAGCCACCATTGCTCACACGGAGGCACTTTGAAGGTTTATACCCGACGCTCTTTTTTACCTCCTCCCCAAAGATGAATTCCTTAATAAAACAGGAAGGAGTTCCTTCCCCGAAGATGAATTCCTTAATTAAATCCTTAAGAAGTGGAAATAGGTGATTCTAAACGCCTGCTGTTGAAAAGAGAACTGATTGTCATGTCCAACTCGGACACTTTCTCCTGGATTCCTAGCTGTCTCCCGTCAGGGCCACCACCTGGGCAGGGCCTTCTCCCAGCTGGAGGCCCTCGTCTCGTCTCTGTCACCGCACTGCTGACACTTGATGGAAGGAGCAGAGTAGTGAAGAGCAAAGGGCTTTACCCTAGTTAAGGTTCCAGGTGGATTTCTTTTTGTTTTTAGTAATTTAACAAATTTATTCTCAATTTCATATGGAAGAACATAAATTCATGAAGAGCTAAGTCAATTTTTCCTTATTTTAGGTTACTTTATGATAGGGTACACCTTCACATAATGCAAAAGTAAATGGCTCAGTCTCCTCAAAATTCACATGTTGAAACCCTAACGTGATGGTATTTGGAAGTGGGAGCCCCTGGGAGGTAATTAGGTCTGCGGGCAGAGCCCATAAGGGGACCAGTGTCCTTACGAGAAGAGGAAGAGAGTCTCTCCACCATGGGAGGGCACAGATGAGAAGGCATCCATCCATGACCAGAAAGCGTGCCTTCGCCCAGATCCCAGACCATGGTGGCGCCAGTCTCAGACTCCCCGCCCCCACAACCATGACAAATAAATGTTTGTTGTTTAAGCAAAGAAAAAAAGTTTCAAAGGTAAAGAGTGGAATGCCTCCCTCCCATCCTTGTCTCCTGTCTGCCCAAGTTCCCTGACCCCCAAAGAAACACTAGTCTTAGTTTCTTATGCTTCTGTCCCTTCAGATTTTATGTGTACCTAAGCAAATTTGAATATGGGCCTTTGTCCCTCCCACCTTTTGTACAAAAGTAGCCTAGCCTATACACTATTCTACACCTTACCTTTTTCACTTATAATATATCTTGGAGATCTTTCCAAATCAGCAGGTAGAAAGTTCTTGCTTTCTTCCTTTTTAACAACAGCCTAGTATTCCACTATTTGAATGTATCATGATTAAACCATTCCTCTATTTTTGGAAGTTTCTAATTTGGGGCTATTACAAAAAATGTGGCAATAACTAGACTTGTATGAGCAAAATTTTGCTTAATTCAAGTGTATCTGTGGGATAAATTCTAAAAAGTGGAATTCTGGGGTCAAAAGATATGTGAATTTGGCTCAGTCAATTCTGAAGAAGTAAGAAGTGTGCAGACTTGCCCCAGCAGATAATAAGACATAAGACAGGCAATAGTAATAGCAATAGAATAATACCAGGTGAATGGGCAAACAGACACATGGACAAGGGGGACCTAACAAGAGCTCAGAAACAGATCTATGGACACCTGAAAACCGAAACGTGATAAAGGTGGCATCACAAACTAGTGAAGAGGATGGCTGAGGATGCAGTAGCGCTTTGGGGGGAGCAATAAAGTGTCCTAAGTTGATTGTGGTAATGGTTGTGCAACTCTGGATACACCAAAAGCCACTTTAAATAGGTGAATTGTGTGGTATGTGAATTATATCTCAATAAGCCTGTTCAAATATTAGTTTTTTAAAGGCCAGGTTAGATAGTGTTAAGAACACTGGATCACTATTTTGAGGAAAAACGCAGCTGGGTCTCTCTCTACCTTACATCATATATAAGGATGGACTCAAATGGATTAAGAACCAAAATGTGAAAGGAAAACTGTAGGCTGATAAAAGAAAATATAAGAGAACAACCTTGTGACCTAATGGTGGGGAAAGACTTAAACAACATCTTTAAAACAAACTGCAGCCCTGGCTGGTGTAGCTCAGTGGATTGAGCGTGGGCCTGTGAACCAAAGGATCGCGGTTCGATTCCCAGTTGGGGCACAGGTCTGGGTTGCAGACCAGTTCCCAGCAAGGGACACACAAGAAGCAACCATACATTGATATTTCTCTCCCTCTCTCCATCTCTCCTTCCCTTCCCCTCTAAAGATAAAATAAATAAAATGTTTAAAAAAAACAAGCAAACTGCAAAACAGAAATACATGAACTTAGTGATATAAGTTTACTCTTTAACTATACACCATAAGTAAATTTAACATTAATGAATTAATAAAATTAATAAATAGATGGTAGACCAAAAGGAGATATCTGCAATCCCTAAAACTGTTGAGGTGTTAATATCAACAACATACAAGAAACTCCTGCAAATCAATGAGACCCAATAAAAAATGGGCAAAAGATGTAAACAGTCAATTCACATACAAAAAAGAAGCCCACATGACCAACAAGTATAGAGAGGAATGCTCAAACTCACTAATGATCTGAGAAATGTGCACTTGAGTGGTATAGCAACAAATATTCATCAAAATGGCAAAATTAGGAAGGTGAACAATGCCAAGTGTTGGTAAGGGTCTGCGGAAATGGAAACCGCTGCGCAGTCTGTGCAGAAGTACAAACTGATATAGCCTTTTTAGCACGACTTAGTGAAAGCGGGTAAGCCTGCGCCATTTGACCTGGTGGTACCATTTCTGGACTGTGCCTCAGAGACATTCGCAGACAAGTCCCCAACAGGACAAGCATGAGGAAGTTCAGCGCAGCGCTGCTTGCGAGAGTGGAGAGCTGGAGCCGGCATTGGCGTCTATGCCTAGGGGATGGGAGAAGTAAAATGTCGTGGACAAGTATTTCAGAATGCTATGTCATCCAGGAGTGATGGACCAGATATACACACAGAGCCTGGATAGGGCTCAAAAATACAGAATTGACTGGTGAAAAGAGAATGAGGCTTATAGCACAATCCCTTTTATATAAATTTAGAGTGCATAATGGAACTACTATATGACCCAGCAATCCCACTGCTGGGTATCTATTTAGAGAATATGAAATCAGGATCCCCAAGAAATGTCTGCACCCCCATGTTCACTGCAGCACGATTCACCATGGCCAAGACATGGAAGCAAACTAAATGTCCGTCAACAGACAAATGGGTAAAGAAACTGTGGTGTAGACGTACAATGGAATACTATTCAGCCACTAATTGATTTTCGTATTAGCATTATAAAGGAAGGAAGTCCGTGACAATGTAGATGAACCTGAAGGACGTCGTGCTGAGTGAAAAAAGCCAAATACAGAAGGACAAATTCTACATGGTACCGCTTACGTGAGCGACCTGAAACAGTCAATCTCGTTGAAACAGAGGGTAGAGCGGCGGCGCCAGGGCTGGTGGGAGGTGGAAATGGGGTGGCATTAGTCAAAGGGCATGAAGTTTCGGTTCTACAAGATAAGTAGATCCTAGAGGTCTATTGTACAGCATAGAGCTTACAGTTAAAATACTAATTGTGTATTGAAAAATATGCTGAGGGTAGGCCTTGTGTCAACTGTTCTTACCACACACACACACCAATAATAGAATGCATACATATTCAAAACAACACTACATTCTTAATAAGGATGTGCATGCATTTAAGAACACGAGCAAGCTCACTGGAGTGCGTGTGGGGTGCTGGGGCTAGGTGGGTGGAGACTGAGAAGGGGATTGGAGAAAGAGGTAGGAAATAGATTATTTCCTTGCCGGCTTGCACAGGCCCATGATGATAACATGTGACCACGTGATTGACCCGAGGCCCGTACCAGGGAAAACAAAACCAATGGCTGCAGAGTTGGAGTTCTGACTCAGCCACTCCCCAGCTCACGATTCGAGGCATGAAATAGCACAGAATGCTTGGCTTCCTCACCCTGAAGTGGGGATGAGACGTGAGGTGGTTGTGAAGAATCATGCTCATGTTGGGCAAAGGGCCTGGCCAGAATTGCTGCAATAAAATAATAATAATAATAAGAAGAAGAAGAAGAAGAAGAAGAATCTGTTTTCACTGGCTGTGTTTGGGGTTTCAACTGTGCAGAGCTCCAGGCTGGCTTGGTGTCAATACCGTCACTTTGTCTTTCCACCTCGTAAGAGGAGAGAAAGGCGACACCTCTCTCCGGCCCCTGGCTCTCTAACCTCACTGGTCTCCTCATGGGGCAGCAGCTGAAAAGGACAGATTTGTAGGCAAGGGGAGAGCCGCTGGCAGCCTACGAGCCCGCACTTGCACACGTGTGCTGGTTTCACCTCGGGAGAGGCTCCTCCTCCTGGGTGCACTGGCTGCTCCCTCTGGATCAATACTTTACTTAGGTCTTTTGTGAAATGAAATTTATATTCACGCCCCACTGTTCCCTTAGTAACAATCTCCAGCAATCAGATCTGCTCTCTGGTGGAAACGGCCTTTGGAAAGCGCCTGGGCTTGCACAGTTGCACAATCTTACCTTTGCCAGAAACTGTTTTCTGATGTTGCCGGTATCTTTTCCAGAAAAAAAAAAAATGTTAACTACATTTAAGCAGACTTCACAAGGCCTGAAAGGAGCTATAATGTGGTTTGCACCCCACAAGGGGAATTCTTAAAATACTCAAGTACTGTTTTTAAGCATAGTCAAGTACTTCAGAAAAACTAATTGACATTCCAAATAATTTTTACGCTAATTACAAGTGATTCTCTCTCAACCACTAGGTAATGTTTTGTGTTACTCTATGTACCTGAAATGAATAAATTACTCCTTTCTTTATTTTTTAAAAACAACATTCACTAACTCAGACCGGTTTTTCCACAATATTTCCAGATTCACACTTGCACTGTATTTCAGAATTTGAGAATTTAATCCTATTATATTGAGGCAAAAACAGATTTGTCGCAGTTGTCAACATAAGGGTTGGGACTCTCAGACCTGCAATGGTTCTGCCTTTTGCTTCATCAGAACGGAAGCCCAGGATGCTCTTAACTACTGACACCAAACCTATACCTATGAACTCACCTGTATCCACATCTGTCCCTCCTCAGGTCTCCCTTTCAGGTTCCTCAGTCTTAATGACCCTTTGCTCTTCCAAATGAATCCTTCACTTGCCCTTCTCTATCAGGTCCTGCCCACGAGGGTGTAAACTTGCTGCCAACAAAAGCTCTGCATCCCCTTCCAACCAGCTTAATCTCTCTCCCCTCCCCTTCATGGTCACCTTCATTGGAAAAGTTTCTGCTTCCTGGCCTCCCACTCACTCCTCAGTCCACCACCTTCTGGTTCTGCCATGGAAACTGATCTCTTGGAGGTTCCCACTGGCCTTCTTGTGGAGGAATCCAGTCCTTCCTTCCCTAACTCGACCTCAGGGCAACATTTGTCTGCTGACCACTCCCACCTGTGGCTTGGGGGGGCGGGGGGGCGGCCACAGTTGATCTCCCTCCGCCTCTCTGGAAGGCACCCCCTCAGACTTCTGTGCAGGCTTTTCCTTCGCCTCTTCAGCGAACGCTGGTGTTCCCAGCGCCCTGTCCCAGGCCCTCTTCTCCAGTTGCATATGCCTCCTGGGTGAGCTCACCACACCTTGGCTTTGACGCCCACTGATGACTTTCCCATCTCTGTCTCCAGCCCACATCTCCCTCCTGAGCTCCAGACCTCAAGACCCAGTTGCTTCTGGAAGGCTCCTTGGATGTCTCCCTGGCACCCCATCTTCATCATGTCTGATGAATGTTATCTGTCACCACAAACCCACTCCATTTTTTATGTTCAGAGAGTGGCATTACTATCCAAGCAAACATATGAGATTCATTCATGACTTACTCCCTATCATCCCTTCATCAATCAATCAAACACGAAGTCTTGTCTATTCTACCTCCAAACTATCTCTCCATCGCTTCTCTCCATCCCTACCCTGGTCCCAGCTACCAGCATCTCTCACTCAGTTTAGTGGAAGCCCCTCCTAGTCTCCTGCATCCATCTAGCCTCTCCCGTTCATTCTTCACACTGAAGCTGGAGAAGTTCCTCTAAGATACAGATCAATATTCCATAATGCTCTCCACTGCATGTCACTGCCCACAGGTGAAATTCCAAACTCCTTATCAACAGGCCCTGTTGCTTAATCCGACCAGGCCCATACCTCTGGCACATCTCTTTCCAGAGCCCTCCTTCCTCTTCATGTTCTGACCACGCTCGACTCCTTCCCATCAGCTCCCCAGACCCAGCATTGGTTTTTGTCTCTGGGCCTTTGTGCATCCTGTCTCTCTCTCTAGAACACTGTTAGTCTAACTAACTCGCATTATGAGAAAGCTGGTGTGGAGATGTGACGGAGTGGACCTTGAAGAGAGGTGGACCTGGGTTTGAATTCCAGCTGAAGGTATAAACAGACTTTAAGCCTGTTGATTAACCTCTCTGAGCATCAGTGTTCTCATGTGAAGAAAGAATTATAATGCCTGCTGTGTCTCGTGTGTATTGATTTTTCTTCTCAACTCCGTAACTCACCTCCATCTAGCCACTCTCCCATACTTTTCTGGGAATTTCCCCTTCTTCCCTATCCGTTTAGGGACCAGGGCAGTTCCTGGCAGCTTTGTTCTTACAAACATGACCCACACCCGACAGATAACTGGGGCAGAGGTGGAAACCTGATCCAAGCCGGACCCTCAGTCTCAACCTCCTGAATTAGGATTTCGGGTCTAGGAGTCACACTGCAGTCCTTCCTGCAAAGCCGGGCTGAGCGGACTCCCAGCAGCTGACAGGAGCTGCGTGTTCATCCCCGTGTGGAAGGACAGCAGGGGAAGTTGGTCCGCATCAAAGGAGATAAAAGCAGGTGCCCAGATGAAACGGAGGCCCAGAGAGGAAGAGCGGGTAGAAACAGAGGCTCTTGTACACTGGACATCCAGTGTCCGGTGACTGCCTGAGATCAGCTGCCCTGAGCTTGGCAGAAACCCCTGCACCCTTAAAGTGAGAAGATAAATTTCTTTTTCTTCAAGCTAAACTGAATTTGTATTACCTAGAACCAACAATGTTCTAAGTACTTTACCTACCTTACAGGGTTCTAAGTACTTTACCTATCTTACCTGTGAAGGTAAGAAATGAGGTATGGCCCTGACTGATGTGGCTCAGTTGGTTGGGCATTGTCCTGCAAAGCAAAAGGTCACCAGTTCGATTCCCAGTCAGGGCACGTGCCTGAGTTGCAGGTTTGGTCCTGGTCGGGGAGCATATGAGAGGCAACCGATCATGTCTGTCCCTCTCTTTCTCCCCCTCCCCTTTTTCTAAAAATAAGGTAAATAGCCCTGGCTGGTGTGACTCAGTGGACTGAGTGCCAGCCTCTGAACTGAAAGGTCATCGGTTTGATTCCCAGTCAGAGCACACGCCTGGGTTGTGTGCCAGGTCCCAGTTGGGGATGTGTGAGAGGCAACCAACTGATGTGTCTCTCACACATTGATGTTTCTCTCCCTCTCTTTCTCCCTCCCTTCCCCTCTCTCTAAAAATAAATAAATTTTAAAAATCTTTAAAAAATAAAAGTAAATTTTAAAATGTCCTTTCAGCCCTTTTTATGCCTAATTTAAAAGTAAATATTAGATTATACTACACATATTTTATAACGTGCTTTTTTCCCACTTCAAATGTATATCATCTTCTTTTTGTGTCATTAAAAACTTTTCTACCACCCTTTACATACAGATGTATTTTGCATGAACACTTCTCTATTTTTTAATATTCAATTGTTGCCGATATTTTGCCATCTTAGCTGAAACCATAATGACATCCCTGACTCACATCTCTGTGCACGTGTTTGCTTACAGTGTTTCTTTAGGGTGAGTTCCTGCAGCTGGGGCCGTAGGGTCAGGAAGTACATGGATATGCTTGGGATAATTTCTAGGAGAGAAATTATGAGGTCCAACTTTAGAAATGCTTTAAGGCTCTTGTTATTGTTATTTTGCTCTTTAAAAAAGGCTGCCTTGATTTCCAAGAGTGGAATTTCAGAGGTGGCGGAGAGGAGAGTGGTGACCCAGAGGAGAGGGAGGCGCTCTGCACTGGGTCACGGGGACCAGCTCTCAGCCCTCTTCCCTGCCTCCCCTGCACTCTCCAAGGCAGACTCCCTTGCTGCCCAGGCATTTGGGGCTAATGGAAAGACCACAAGACTTGGGTTGTGGTGCGGGTTTCACATTTTACTGGTTAAATGACTTTGGCAAGTCACTTAAGTATTCTGAGGCCTCAGTTTCCCCATCTTAGTGAAGCTAATTATACCTACTCTGGAATCTTGAACTTTGTCTCAAATGTAAAGAGGCAGCGCTGGCTGGGTGGCTCAGTTGGTTGGAGCATTGTCCTGTGCACCAAAAGGTTGCAGGTTCTATTCCCAGGTCAGGGCACATATCTAGGTGGCAGGTTCAATCCCCAGTCTGGACACATAGAGGGGGCAACCGATAGATGTTTCTCTCTCCCTTCTGTCTCTCTGCCTTCTTTTTGCTCTAAAATCAATAAACATATCCTTGGGTGAGGATTTAAAAAAGAGTATAAAGGAGTAATAAATCAATTATAAATCCCTATTCTAAGCCATGCATTTGTTCAGCCCCACAAGGAAATAACAGTGTTCAATATACCAGACTCTGTTTCTGAAAAGAGGGTAGAGCTGGGTGGTGGCAAGGCAGGACAAAAGCAACCCCCCCAAACTCCTCCCTCTGGCCCCACTATCTGCATCTGTTCTGGGGGTTAGCATGGTGGTCGGCCTACTGCTGGGATTCCTTGGCTTTAATCCACAACCCCTTTCCTCCCCCAAATCCAGGCGGCCCTTGGAGGTTCCCATGACAACAGCACGCCTGTGAAGGACCAGCTTGGGGAAAAACCAGATTTTACTGTAAAAAAAAAAAGAAAGAAAGAAAGAAAGAAAGAAAAAATTGGCCAGAAGCCACAGGCAGGGCAAGCTGGGACAGGGGCCGGTCCTGAGACAAAAGACAGCGGAGGTGTGAGCGCAGGCTCTGAGCTGGGTGATCTGCAGAACAACAGCTGACATGTTCTGAGCACTTACTATGGCCAGACACCATCAAATGTGTTGTGTTTGTATTGACTTGTTTGATCCTCATGACAAAACTATGAGGTAGGACCACTAATCTGCCTGCTTTACAGGAGAGGAGACTGGTATAGCGAGGTTAAAAACTGGCAGTCTGCATTATAGGAAAGCATTACTCTAGGAAAGCATTCCTTTCCTGCCCACAGCGTTTGGAAATTGATAGAGGATGGTTTCATTTTTATCTTCACGAAAATTCTGCAAGATAAAAATTATTATTGTATTATAGAAGAGGAACCCAAAGGTCAGAGAGGTTAAGTGATGGGCCCCAAATCACACAGCTAGTAAGTAACAGAGCTGGGATTTGAACCTAGATCTGACTGAACCCAAAGCCCATGGTTTTTCTTCTGCTAAGGTGCCTGGAAACAGAGCTGGACCTTGGCGTGTTCACATGGGGAGGCAGGTCATGATGGCTTAGCATAGCTTTCGGGGTATGTGGTGGTGGGGGGTGTTTCTGTGCCTTTAGCACTGTGCCAGCCCCTGCCCCACACACCCACAGATGCTTGCACACAGGCACACCTTCGCACACGCGTGCACACAAGCCCCGGCGGACTGAGGCTGTGCTCCTCCCAGCCAGGAATGGGCCCGCCTCCTCACAACAGGCTTTCCAGGCAGGTGAGTCTGCCCACACCTGCTTGCTCACCTGGGAGAGGCAGCTAGAAGGCACACCTCCCCACCCCAACTCATTCTGTGTAACCAGGCTCCGGCTGCCCAAGGGAGGGAGGAACTTCCACAGGTCCGTGTGACCCCTGGAACTTTTGGGATTTTTTTCCTAAACAGAGTGGGGAGACTAATTTCAGAGCTTGGAGCCTAGGCTGCTTGAGGTAGGGAAGCTTCTGTCATCCCTAAAGGACACTGTCCCTATTGTTCTTCCAGTGCCCGTTTTTTATCGAATATATTTAATTACTTGTCCTCTGATTTGATCATTTTCTGGATGTTGGCCTTTGATTTTTAGAAGTCCTACCGTCCCTGCGGTAAGCGCAGCGGCCTCCTGCCTCACTATCTGTCTTCGTGTCTCATCACTGACAGGCTATACCATATTTTCAACTGAGAGCTTACCTCTAAGATCTCGAAGGAAAACACATTTGCTTAAGATCAATCATGGCACAGATATCGAGGCTATGCCTTCCCCTTCAAAGGCAGGGTGTACATGGGGAAGGGAAGCCACGTTTGGATCCACCCCTCCCCACCTCAACAAAGACAAGGGAGGCGACAGAAGCCTCAGGTTCTGCCAAGATCCCTCCCAGACGGAGGGCAGAGTTAAGGAAGCCCCCGAGCTGCGGTCCTCTCCCCAACCCCATCAGCCTGACTCTGCCTCTCTCCAGTTTTCTCTGAAGCGCCCGTGGTCTGTCCTTAGGCCTCGAAACCGGCCTAAGAGGCTTGCCCACCGCAGCTTTCTGCCTCAGCCGGCAGACCCCGCCACGCCTCGGCACAAACCCCAGTTCCGTTCCATGCCCGGGGAGGATCAGAGACGAAGATTCAGCGCACTACAACCAGCTTCCAGGTTCTCACTGGTGTAGCAACCAGCCACGACACCTTTCTTTAGAGGACGCGGGTATCCATCCGCAGGACAGCATGGCCTCCAAAGTGGAGCAGGCGAGGGGGAGAAAGGCTGCAGACCCAGCAAGGAGGAGAGCCAGAAAGAGAGGAAGTGGGGGCTGGTGGGAGAAAGAGCAGGGGACTAGTGGTCGCAGTGTGCCAGTGCCAGGTTTGTCATTCCTCTGGCTGGGACGGGCGGGCATCCCAGCTGGTCGGAGCGCTGAGCACCTGTGCACGCCCCGCCCCCACCGGCCCGGGCACGGTGGGTGTTTAGAAAGTGCACACTGGGGCTGGTGGTTATGTTGATAAGACGACGGCACAGCACTCAGTCTGCAAAGTCCAGACTTCTGTCTCTCCCACCCCCTGGGAATTTCATAAATAAACCCCTGGACCTGTTCCAAGAAGAATTTCAAGGCTTCTCTGTGCGCGTGTGTTTCCAGAAACACAACAATTTTACATGCTGCCTGGTGTGCAAACTCCTAAGCAAACCATGGGGGAAGTGAGGGCTGGGCCCCGAAAAGAGAAGGTAGAGGCTGGATCGGATCGGGCCAGACTGGGTCAGGCAAGCAGCGGTTAACAGCCTGGTTCCAGTGGCTCTGCAGCTGGCTCCGATAACCGGCCTCCCAGACACCCAGTCGGCCCCAGGCTCAGGTTGCTCAGTGCCCCCCCCCCCCCAACGCTTTGGCAGTATTCTCCACTAGGTTTCTGCAAAGTGCTGGGGTCTTAAAATAGCATAAAGACACAGACACTCAGACTATAGTGTCAATTCCTGTACCATAGAATGATCAAAAAGGAGGGAGAGTGGAGGGTAGAGAGAGAACTCCAGGGCGTCTTGCTGAATGGAGAGCAATGTGAGTATGAAGATGTGTGGGAGACAGGGGTGGGCACTTGGTGTGAGGAAGGGGATGGAGGAACAGGCAGGAGAACTCCCAGAGGGTAAGAACTGAGGACTTCATCTGAACCGTTTCCAGGGCCTAGCCCAGTGCCTGGCACATGGACATTCAGTACCCATTCCCAGGATAAAGAAATGATGGGTGGATGTGCATGGATTTGCAAGAACATAAAATGATAGCTATATAGTCCAACTTCAGATGGCAAAATTGGAAACAGGTGCCCCAAAGTTAGAAGATTCTATCAATCAACAAGTGTTTATTGAATGGCAGGAGGGAAATGGATGCAGTGGGGTTTGTGATCTGTCTGGGGAAGGAGAGATGAACACACCCAAGACATGAGGCAGGAGGGCTGCTTCCTGGAGGAGTCAGACCCTGAGCTTGTTCTGAGGGATGGGTAGAGTTCCCTGAGCAGGTGTTCTAGCCAGGGCTCCTAGTCTACAAGATAAGCACACTCACAGCAGAGGGAGTGGAAGAGGATTTCCTGAAAAGATGCATGGGAATCTCAAAGAAGCCAATGGTGGGAAACACACCAGATCTCATGGGACCTGTCAAGACATGAGGCTGGATATGTGTTGAGGACAATTTGACTATTACAGTGTTGAGGCTGGAGGGCGTGCGTATACACGCAAGTACTGGCAGGCACACCTGGGTAATCTCCCTCTTTCTCCTTCCCCCTCCTTTCCCCTCCTTCTCCCTGCCTCTGCTCCCTCCCCTTTCCGGGTTCACCGTGCTGCCACGTGGCCCAGCATGGCTCCCAGGCACTCCTCCACAGCACCCACCACCATCTAAGTAACTTGGTTTCTATGCCTCGTTAGTTCAAATGCTCATGAAAGAGCAACTGAATAGTTTATTTATTGCTTTCCCTTGGTTCAGATGCCCAACCCTAGTGCAATCATCTGTGGCCAGAGGGCAGACTGTGCACTCACCTAGGAGAGGGGGTGTAGGCAGGTGAGAGCAATAGCCTCTTGTCATCGGATGTGAAGGAGGGTGTAGGTACTCTCCAGGCAGGGGAGGACTATGAATGAGGACTTGATGTATGTGTGTGTGTATAAGAGGGAGGGAGGGAGGGAGGGGGGGGAGAGAAAGAGAGAGAGAGAGAGAGAACAATAGGGGAGCTGTCAGGACTAGGATTAGCTGGGTGACCTTAGGCAAGTTTTTGGATCTCCCTATGCCTCAATTCCTCATCTCTACAAAGGGTAAATAGTAGTACCTCTCTCGTGGGCTTGTTGTGAAGATTAAATAATCCACATGAAGCTCTTAGGACAGTGGATAGGCAGTCTCTGTCCACTGTTTTTATGTGCAGGGGGAAGTCAGTCTGGATGGATATCATGTAAAGGTCTTGACTGCCAGTTTTGGTTCTGTCCTGGACAAGTCACTTATCTTCTCTGGATTCAGTTTCTCTATCTGCAAAATGGCGGGAGATCCGACCAAGGCCTGCTCCAGATTTAGGTTGCCGAGCATTTGGCTGGGTACTATGAGGCAATAGGAGCCTGTGCGTTCTCAAAAAGTCCGATGACAAAATGAAAGGGACCTTCTCAGAACATAGGTATGCAGGGATGTGCCTGGTAACTGCAGGGAGGTGTGGCCAGGGCGTAGGGTGGTTGTAGCACTAGTAGCACCAGAAATGTGAGTTATGAGGCTCAGGCTGTGGCCTCACTGAGAGCATGGAGAAGAGGAGGGCCAGAGAGGCAAACGCGCAGAGGTCTGCAACAAAAGAGTGACCGGGAGAGCCACCCCGTCGGCCACTGGGCATGCCTGGATAGAAACTGAAGTGTGAGTCATGAAGGCTGAGGGTATGGGGCCTGTTTACCAAGGAGGCACTGGGGTAGAACACAGTCAGTGTGAGGGTTAAAGAAAAGAAAGAGGGCTGGCCTCTAAAATCACCCTGTGGCTCCTGGAGCAGAAAGTGAGAAAAGCCTAGGGAGGGTTTTCTTCAAGAAGAATCAGCTCAGCACTGTCCTGTGGAACTACCGAGCGCAGACTGCATGCAGCTACCACATTGGGTCCCTGATGCTGACTAGGGCCTTCGGGCCCCTCGGGCCTGCAGCAGTCCCTCTAACCAGCCTCCCAACCTCAGCCACCCAGCACTGTCAACCTCAAATTCCTTCCGTTGCCTAAGCGGCCCTCCCTCTGCTTTGGTCAACTCCCTGGCCCATCTGTTCTCCCACCAGCCCCCAAACCCCACTCCTTACCCTTCCAGCCTCCAAACGTCCCTCCTTCTGGCCCCACCCTGAGCTTCTGACCCTTTCCAGGGGAAACTGTACCATCAAAGAAAGAGGCATGTTGCGACTGTCACTCTCTGTTCTGCAGCCTTGGCCTGGTGCCATTTTGGCAATCCTCTTCCACTTTTCTGTGTCTCTGGACACCACTCCTGTCCTCCACAGTGGTTTTACAAATTCTCACCCTCTCTTAGAGCACATCTGCCATACGTGCCAACCTGCCTCCTGACTATACTGTACCAGAACAGACGGCCATGACTGCAACTTGACTGAGAACAGCCAAGTGCCCTCTCATGCCTGTAAACTTTGTTCCCCTCCTGCCTCCAGCCTCTAGGAGGGTGATATTCTCCTCCAGGCCATGGCCACTCCCTGTACCTTTGGGTCTCGATCCTGTGCCCTCATCCTTCCTGGGTTCTGGTGCCACCACTCATGCCTTCTTCTTGTAATTTTAAGCAGCTCTTGGCTCCTTAATAATGATTTGAGTTCCAGTCTCTCCTTCCTTCTGAAACAACATAACAAAGGATCTTGTTTGGTGTCCTTCCGGAAGTTCCCTTTTCTCTCTTTCTCTCCTCCAGTCTGGAACTACATTTTTTAATTGGATTATTTATATTTATTATAATCATGGATGTGTTGTGTTTGAACTTATTTTCACTATCTTATTTTGTGCTTTCTATTTATTCCAACTCAATATTATCTTTCTTCTTTCCTTTCTTGCCTCCTTTTGGATTATTTATACCTCATTCTATTTCCTTCCTTCTCTCATCCTGGGAGTTGTATACTGTTTTTCTTCTATTAGCAAACATCTAACAATGAGCAAAGTGCACAGGAACTTGTACAGAACTTACAAATTTTAATTAAGTTGTAACTTTTGAAAGACATTTTCTATGAGCGAACAATTCTAAACTGACTGTTATTTTTTGCTTTTGGATTTAACTATATAGATTATATTTCTTTTTTAAAAAATGATTTTTTAGCTTTCCAACCTGGGCCTGGCATAATGGCTCCTGCAAAGAAGGGCGGCGCAAAGAGGGGCCGTTCTGCCAAAAACCAGGTAGTGACCAGAGAGTACACCACCCACATCCACAAGCCCATCCATGGAGTGGGTTTCAAGGAGCGTGTCCCCCAGGCACTCAGATCCAGCAATTTGCCACGAGGGAGATGGGGACTCAGGTGTGCGCATTGACACCAGGCTCAACGAAGCCGTGTGGGCGACAGGAGTAAGGACTTCCCTGTACGTATCCGGGTGCGGTTGTCCGGAAAACGTAATGAGGATGAAGGTTCACCAAACAAGCTCTGTATGCTGGTTGCTGACGTACCTGTCACCACTTTCAAAAATCTACAAACAGTTAATGTGAATGAGAACTAACTGCTGATTGTCAAATAAAGTTATAAAACTGAAAAAGAAAGATTTTTATTTGTTTTTTTGGAGAGAGGGACAGGGAGGGAGAAAGAGGGGGAGAGAAATATCGATCAGTTGTCTCTCATACACGCCCCGACAGGGACCGAACCCGCAACTCAGGCATGTGCCCTGACTGGGAATTGAACCAGCGGCTTTTGCTTTGCAGGATGATGCCTAGTCAACTGAACCACACTGGTCAGGGCGACTGTGTAGATTATATTTCTTGGAATTTTGTCTGTGAGAATTTCTTCTAGCCTGAGTTGAATGGATTCCTCTGGAGCGGATCTGCTCTTCTTCCTTCCGGGTCCTACCAGGGAGTACTAGCAGCCAGGACCACTTGAATCTAAATAACGTGGTTTTTCAGACCACCCAGGGAGGGGGAATGTGGAATGAAATTAAATCATGAAGGCCAGCTTGGGGTTATGAATCCACAAGGAAGATTTCCCCCCATTCTCACTCAGAGCTAAGATTCAAGCCTGGCAATTCTGCCTGCAGCCCCCTGGGGGAGAGCATTCCTAGTTCATAGGTCGAATGAGGGCACTATTACCCTTGTGGGTCACGGCTTTGTGCGGAGGGTCACTTGTTAGACTGCCCACCTTGGGCAGGCCTAGGTTTTGTGCCCTGTCCCCTGTGTCCAGCCCACCTTAGAAAACTAAAGTTCAAGTTCACCTGGTACACCGATGTTCTCAAGGGAAGAGCCAGCTTTCGGGCTCGGCTCTCCTCTCTTTGTTCCTTAGTTTTGACCTGAGTGTCCACTTTCTTGCTAGTTTGTCAAGGATTTTGAGTTGTTTCTCCAGCAGATTTGCTCAGGGAACCTGGTCCATCATTCTGAAGGAAATCAAAATCTTCCCTTTCCATCACGGTCAAGTTCTCTTGAAGAAAAGAGAACGTTCAGTCTTTCTAAGCTTTTACCTCCTGTTCACTGGTAGCCCCCTGAAGACAGGCCTCCGTTCCATCTTGCAGTGAAACTGCTCAGGCAAACATGGCCGATGGGCTTCCCATTATCAAATCCTGGACACTCTTTGCTGCTCATCTTACTTGAACCCTTCTTCACATTGGATACTACTGATCTCTTGAAATCCTCTCCTGCCTTGGTTTCTACATTTCTATTCTTTCCAGGTGTTCTCCAATTTCTCTGATTTCCTTCTCCGTCTGCTCTTTCCTGTGGTATTGCTGCTATACTTCTAGGATTCTCTCTGTGGATAGCCGTTATATACTGCTGACTTCCAAATCCATGTCTCCATGCTCCAAGCACCTTCAGGAGGCCCTCCAAACTCAATAGGCCCAGGAGGGAACTCATTATCTTTCTCCCAGACTTGCTCTTGCTAATCTGCTAGATGGAGCCATCAAGCAGCTGGTCCCCCAAGTCAGATCACCCTGGAATCATTGGCGGCCACCCCCATTTCCTCCTCACTTCCCACATCCAATCAATCTTGTAGTTTCTATCTCTTCAAAATGTTTTTTTAATTGATTGATTTGAGAGAGAGAGAGAAAAGTTGACTTGTTGTTCCACTTATTTATGCATTCATTGGTTGATTGTTGTATATGCCCTGACTGGGGATCAAACCTGAAACCTTGGTATATCAGGACAGTGCTCTAACCAACTGAGCTACCTGGCCAGGGCTGAAATCTCTTGCATCTATTTCTTTTTCCCATCTCTACTGCTGCTGCCTAGGGTCAGGTCCTCCTTCTATCTTGTCTGGGCTACTGGAATTGCCTCTTTAGTTTCCTTACCACCAGTCTCGCCTTCCTCCAACCATCTGTACAAAGCGCAAGTTCATTTGGTTCAGCAAAGTTGTCTTTCTAAGACACAATTAATTTATCTCCTTGCTTAGAACTGTGAGGAAAGTCCACTTCCAAGTACATTGTGATGTCTGTCCGTCCCTCCAGCACTACCTTTCAGCTCTGCCATCAGCCCACTTCACCCCGTGCTCCCTGAGTGTGCTACCATGCTGCTCATGATTCCCCTCAACGCCAGTCAATTTCATCTCAGTTTCTTGCTCATACTGCTCCCTGTGCCAGGAATAATCTGCTGCCTTCCCTTGCCTCATAAAAGCCTGTCTATCTAGGAAACATTCTTTCATCTTCCAAGAGTCAGCTATAGCCTGGCCTGTTTCTGAAACCCTTCCTGCCTCCTCAGCCTGTCCCTGCAGAGGTGAATCATCCATGCCCTCATAACTGCCCTCACTGACCCTTCACAGGTGTATGCCATAGCATATATAACACATTGTTGCTTTATTCTCCATGCTTGCCTCTATTAGATTGTAAATTCCCTGGGGGCAAGGACCATGACCTATCGATGTTTATATGTTGTCCTGGGATGCGGCAGGTATTTAATAAGTGATTGTAGAATGAATGAGTGAAGATGAGCTATTGCCTTCTTGGGATTAATGACACTGCTCCTTGCTCACCAAGGCAAACTGTGACAAATCCCCCAGCAGGCGGGGAGTCTTGATGCGCTGCATGCAAGACGGCAACTATAAGACCAGGTGGTCTGGTCAGTGGCACCTGGGGAGTAAGACTCGTTCCTGGAAAAGTGAATCCTGACAGCTCCTGGGAGTCTCATGATGGAGTAGGGCTAACAAGGAGTTCACAGATTGGGATATGGGTCCAGCCCTAAAATTAAAGAGGCTTACAGAAATGGACACTTTGCTGAGGCCTTCAGGGATGGAGGGAGAGCCAGGCTGCCACAGGGAGCACAGGCAGATTGGTCAGTCTGTCCGCATGCAGCTTGGGACCTAAAGGCAAAGTAGATGCATCACCTAGGAAAGCTCTGACTTGAGCAGATGCCTCAAAGTCTCAGAAATAGGATGCGAAGGATGTAACTAACCTCCCTCCCCCACCTTATCAAGTCTAATTTCCCACCTGTAGCTGGCTCTTGAAGACCAGTCCCTATAAAAGCATGAGATGTTTCAATGCTGAATAAGTACGGGAACAGCAGGCTGTGGCTTCAACACTTAATTATATGTGAGCCTGGGCAAGTCGCTTACCTTGCCGCGGTCTCAGTTGCCTCACCCATAAACTGCACACACCCTGACATGCCTCAGCCACTTCACAGGGTGGTAGTAAAGGTCAAATCATCATATAAGAATAGCTATTCTTTTTATATCACCTCCTCTGTGTCAGAGACTATGCTAGGTGCTTTACATACAGTATCTTTATCCATCCTCACAACATCTCTGTGAGATAGAACTACTGTTGGCTCCATTTCACAGGTAAGTGAATCGAGGTTTGGGGAGGAAAAATATCTTGCTCAAGTCATATGCTAGCAAGGGAGCTAACCAGGGTGGCATTTGATCTGTGCACCTGCGGTCTGGTTCCCTGAGCCATGTATTCAGGTATGTGGCTGACCTTGCTATCTAGGAGTAAAGCTACCCCAGGTCTCCTCCGGGACTCTTGGTCTTATATATAGCCACAGTGGCAGCACTTACTAAGGTTTAGGAAAGACTAGTCCCTTCCCCTGGGCCTCGGAGATGTGCTCTTGAGAGCGTAGCTTTCCCCTCCCAACTACAGGGTCAGGGTCAGTGAATGCACTGCGTCGAAAATAGCATCCACCAAATTTATGTCCACCCAGAACCTGTGAATATGATCTTATGGGAAACTAGGATATTTGCATATGAAATTGAGTTGAAGTTATGTGGACTCGTATTGGATTAGGGTGGGCCCTAATTCAGTGATGGGTATTTTTGTAAGGAGAGAAATTCGGACAGAGATACAGACACAGAGGGAAGATGACCACGTGAAGATGAAGGTAGAGTTTGAAGTTATGCTTCCACAAGCCAAGGAACACCAAGGGTTCTGGGAACTGCCAGAAACTAGAAGAGACAAGGAATGATTCTTCCCTAGAGACTTTGGAGAGAACATGGGTCTGCTGACACCCTGGTTTCAGATTTCTAGCCTCCAGAACTGTGAGAGAATACATTTCTCTTATTTTAAGCCACCCAATTTGTGGCATTACAGCCACCCTAAGAAACTATCACAGTCACCTAGTGCTGTACCCACCACAGCTGGGAGCCCTAGGGGGTGGGTGGTGCAGAGTTTGGGAGATCAGTTTAATGGACTAGGGAAGGGAGCTGCCCATTGGGGGTAGGGGTGAGGGAGAGCAGTGTAAAAATAAGGTGTTTACTCATCTAGCTACACTGACCCATTTGTAGACAGAGTCTGCATGACTTTGCACGTGTGTGTGTATGGAGTGTGTCTGCAATCTTGGTTTTGTTTCTGGTGAGGCTGGGTGTTCTTCAGGTTGGTGACAATTTGCTCGGTGCAGACTCCATTTGAGAAGCTCCTCCTTTCACCCTTTGGTCATCTCCACCCCTGGATCCAGGGGTAAACAGTAAAGCTGGGCTTAGAGAAGTTAAAAAACTTGCCCATGTTTTCACAGCCAGTTAGTAAGAAAAGGAGAATTCAGACCCAGAACCTTGCCTTTTTTCAAAATTTCAATCTCTTTCTCAAGTTAAAGAAAGTGAATTCTTTTTAGAAAGATATAGGTAATTTTGTCATTTACAAGCATTTCCCTAAATTTGAAAGTAACACTTGTTACTTGTTTATTTGTAAAATAATTAGAAAATACAAAAGTAAAAAATTATCCTGGCAATAACTACTGATAATATTGGGAAATTTCCTTTGGGTCTTTTTTCCATACAGATATATAGTATCAATAAAATTAGAATAACACACTATAAACAGTTTTGTATTTTGCTTTTCCATGTACCATAATCTCATTTATCATTATTATCATTCATTTAACATGTTCTAACTTCATTACTTTTTGTAAACATAATTTTTAATAACTAAATAATACTCCATCATGTGGGTGGGCCATATTTTTTTTGTCTTCTATTATTGCCTACTTAAGTTTCTAGCCTTTATCAACGATAAACATGAAATAATTAAAACTTTTTGTAAACATTTGTTCTCTATTATTTCTTGAAGACAGGGGATAATTCCATGTTGGTGGGTAAGAATATTTTAGGGTATTTGATACACAACGCCGAACTGTTTACCAAAAGTGTTCTACCTAGGAGCAGAATGGGGGCCCCTCACTACCACCCTTACAGAGATTGAGCACTGTCATTAAACAGGCCCTGCCAGGTAGCTCAGTTGGTTGGAGCTAGTTCCAAACCCCAGCATTACAGGTTCCATCTCTGGTCAGGGCACAGACAAGAATCAACCAATTAATGCATACATAAGTGAACAACAAGTTGATATTTTTTTCTCTCTCTTAAATCCGTTTTTTTAAAAAAGCCTTCGTATGTTCTGAAAAGAGGCTTCCCATGATTAATCATACAGGTTGCTGGGCGTTCAGAGGATTCCAGTGGGGAGACCAGGTAGCAGACGGTCGCAATGATCCCGCTGGGACACGATGGGGCTAGATGATAGGCAGTAGGGATGAAGAGAACCAGAAAACACATGGGACGCTCAGAACATTCGGTGCAGGGAGGGGGCCGGTGCTAATAAGATAACCTGCCCAGGGTGGGATGTTGAGGAGGGCGGAGGATGCGTGTTCTGCTTGGCCTCCTCCGCGCCGCGCTCTCGCCCACCCGGAGCGGGGCCCAGGGGCTCAAGGTACACCCCTCCTACCCCTTTAACAGGGACACTCCCCTTTAAGGCGGGCGCCCGCGCGCACCCGGCCCCGCCCTTCGGGGGCGCGCGCGGCGGTCGCGGCGCCGGCTCCGCCGGGAGCGCACGTGCGGGCGCCGGGTGGAGGAGCGGGAGGCGGGAGTCGAGCCGCGGGAGGAGGGGAGGCGCCGGGGGCGCGCGCGCGCGCGCGCGCTGGGCGCTGCTGGGCTGCGGCGGCGGCGGCGGCGGTGGTTACTATGGCGGAGTCGGCCGGAGCCTCCTCCTTCTTCCCCCTAGTCGTCCTTCTGCTCGCGGGCAGCGGCGGGTCCGGGCCCCGGGGGATCCAGGGTGAGTCCCGGGACCGGGGGCGGAGGCCGGGATGGAGAGGGCCGGGCGAGGGCGAGGCCTCGAGCCGCGGTGCTGGGGCTACAGCGCGCCCCCTCCCCACGCGCACAATATGGCCGGGCGGGGGGCGCGGAGGGGTCGGGGTGACCCCCAGTGGCTTCTCCTGACCCCCCTAGGCTTGGCCGCTCAGCCGCGACCGAGCTTGCGCCGGGCCCCTGGGGACCCGAGCCCTCTTCCAGGTGGAGCTGAATTCGGGGAGCTCTTGGGGGTCACGCTCCCAGTACCCTGATGTTCCATAGACGGGAGTGCGGGCTTCGTTCCCAAAATGTGGAGATCATGTTTCTGCCCCTCCGCTTGTCCAGGGGCGGGGGTCTTCATTCCCTCCCTCCAGATGCTTCTGGGGGATGCCTTTTCTCCCGCCAAGATCGTGGGGCTGGGGCGATGAGGTCTTTGCTTCCCGAGGTATCCTGATGCTGAGAGTCCTTGCGCATCTCAGATGATAGGCGAAGGGGTCTCTAACCTTTCCTTCAAATCCTGCACTTGGGGCGTCTCTTCCCCTCCCTCTCCTTCCTCCCTCATGTTCTGGGAAAAGGAGTCACATTTCCCCTTCACCCAGTCCCTTGATCCCTTGAGTTCGGTGGGGCACTCCCCCCCCCCCCCCGCGCCAATACACATGCAGTGTGGAAGCTCTTTGGAGGAAGTGGGACGAACAGGCCCCTCAACCGTTTTGGAGTTTGCCTTTGGAATCTCTCTAACCCTAGGAAACCTAGTTCCAGAATGGTTAATCTGCATCTAGGTGTATTTGCTTTCCATCTCGCTTCCCCCACCCCACCCCAGGGGGCCCATTCAGTTGCTCACTTCGTGGATGCCTTTCAGGTGAAATCCTAGAACCAGGCTCCAACCCCCAGGATTATTTAAAGATCCCACCACTGGACCGGCTCCCTGGCCCTTGGTCAGTACTTATTTACCTTCCCACACCACCCCTTTTACTTGCCCTTCCCCCACACACACTCCCCAACCCTCCCCCACCCCTCACCTTCCAACCCCCACATCCTCTACTGCCCATACCACCCCTACCCTTCCCACTATAGAGGTGGGTACCTTTCAGTGGCACCCTTAACTGGGTGTGTTATTTATCAGGCTTTGCTGAGAAGAGCAGATGAAACCCTAAAATATTTAATTTAAGAGAGTTGTCTCCAGTGTGTTTTGGCATTGGGGTAGCAGATGAAGGTTATATTTGGCAGTTGTATTGGAGTGATTATTGACCCACAGATGGATCTGGGAGAGACTGTCAGGATTGTATGTGCTCTGATGTCTTGCAAAGCCTGCTGCTCTGACTTCTCAGCAGCCCCTGGCCTCCCAGCAATGGGAGGTCAAGTGTGTTCTCTGGCTCTCCTCTCCACAAGAAACAATGATTCTCAGGTGGACTCAGTCTCCTTTAATAAGCCAGACAATCAAAAAAAAAAAAAAAAAAAAAAAAAAAAAAAAAAAAGACAGCATCCCACTTTGGCATCTCAAAGACAAGTTCATTATCTTCAGCTTTGATATTTGTTTCCAGTGGTGTAGCCTGTGCAGTAGGGTCTTTGTTCACTGGCTAATACTTCTGTTAAGCACCTCGTGTGTGTTGTGGGGTCTCGCTTGCTCTGAGCATGGCTGATGTGCCGTGATTCCGATCAACACGGTGAAGTGTGTGAGCACAGCCTGACATCTGTGCTGAGACCATGGTTTTCCTGAATGATGTTTGCTGGGCCTTACTGTGGGCCATGTTTTTGGAAAGTGTAACATACTGTTGTTCCTCTAGTGGGTAGTAAATAGGGAGACTTGGCCTTCAGGTTTGTCATATGATATGTGCCTGAAGAAGTCTTTAAATCCCTTTCATAGGAATTTCTATCCTGTCCCTACTGTGTGCAGGACTTTTAACAGCGGTTTCCCTGTTAACATGGTGTGGTGTCTGTGGGGCTGTTCTTGTTGTGAGCCTAGTTAAGAATGTTTAATTGATAATCCGACTGGCTCTGAATGGGGCAGAGTTCTTTTTTTTTTTTTTGTAACCATCCTAAAATGGATGTTTGTTGGGGTGAAATGGGTGGTCATAATAGGGAATTAGTTTCTTTTTTTGGTAAATTGGAAATTAGGTTGTGTGTCCAGCAAACATTCTCGAAGGCCTTTAAACTTCTTGGCCAGACACTGCAGTTTTTTCCGGGACACATCTAGTTGCCAATAGTGCATGCTACAGAGACCACTGTTGCAAAAGGCTTAAAGTAAAACGTCAGTTCTGGGAACCTAGAGGCTGAGGATAACAAGAAGTTGATTGCCTTCCTCCCCTGCACTCTGTGTGGCTTCCCTAGGAGGGCTGGGGGAGTGGCAGAGCTGGGCAGCCCTGATGCCTGGTACTTGGATGTGACATGAGGGCAGCAAGGGTAGGTGTTTCTATTAATCAGTGAATTAACCTGGACTTAGTAACAGGCCAGCGATAAGGAGAATGACTTCTAGCTTATAAACAGCATCCACTTGTTAGGTGTGCCATGTTTTAAAGCTGAGCTTTGGAATTTTCACATTAGTATATAAAAATGTAAAATTGCATTAGTTACTGGCAGAAGACAGTCATTTCTTAAGGCAAAAGCAACAAAGGTGACATTTGAGGTTTTGATAGGAACATTTTGAATTTCTGTGAACAGACTGAAAATCTTATTTCAAGCCAAGTCTTGTAATTTTGTTCGGTGGACATAGTTTTGAAGTACAGTGAAAGAGAACTCTTGGAGAGGAAAAGAGAATCTCTGATTAGTTTTGTTAAAAGAGCTCCTGGAACAGATGTGATTGAAACATAATAAAATGGCTACTCTGGTTAAAGGTTAGAGCCAGATGGAGGGAGGAGACTGGTTTCCAGCCCCAGAATTTCGTTCCCTTACAGGTTGTCCTTAAGTCACTTAATCTTACTGTGACTGCCTCAGTGTTTCCTCTGTAAAGTAAGGAAATAATTCATGTCACTCTGATTGGGACATTTGTGAGACTGACTTAACTGATAGCCAGTTGGCTGGGAGGTATTTTTAGACACAGTTTCTGACTTCAGTGAACAGGCAACATTGGGTTACTTTTTATCTTATGGGGCAGGATAATATACTCTGTTGGGATTGCTAGAAGCACTACTTATCACGTGTGGTTAATTTCTTCTTATTTGTGCATTTTTGTAGATGTGTCAGATTTCCTCTGGTTAATTTCTGTCTTTTGACAGGCTCTGACATCTAGACCGGGCAGCATACCTGTGCTAATCAAAGGCAGGTTGGAGGGAGTGACCTGCTTTAGGCTTTATTGGTTTGGCAACGTTTTAATTCTTACACAACTCTGGGTAGGTTTATGGCACTATGTAAATGTTACATAAGAACATGGAGGCTGAGCGAAGTGGCCAGGATGGTGCCTGTGAACACAGGAAGGTGAGGCTGAGGACTTCATCCGAAAGGACCTTGGGAACCTGCAGGCAGTGCAGGAAGAAGCGGCACTTCGCTTCCCCCTAAAAACCTTTTTAGTTGATTGTGCCTTTCAGGTGGACTGCTGTGTTATAAATAGGTTTATTCTCCACTGGTGAGCTAATTGTAACCTTGCTGCCGAAATATGAATCAGAAAACGCAGGAGAGGAGATGTGCCGCTGCTTTCGGCGTGTCCTGCTGAAGCCGCTTGTTGCATTTTGGAGCATGAGTTGAATTGTGTTGCAGTCTGTTCTCATAATAACTCAGGAGTACAGGGTGTTGAGGTGGAATGGAATTCTCGGTTCATGGCGCTTTAGATGTTCTTTATTTTTGAAGGTTAAATTAGAATACTGAAGTAGCTCTTTTGTTTTAATTTTGAAATCCTTATTGTTTACTGTTCAGTTTTTGCTCAGAGCAGCAGTGAACAGTAGTTCTGGAATCCCGCCTCTGTGTCTTGAATTCTTGTGTTACTTGTCTGTTATAGTAGGGGTTGAACTAAGGGGGTCTTATCTCAATCCCTCTCTGTGTTTACGCAACGGAAACCCTCCAGCCCCCTTTCTCACCAGCCCCGCTGCTAGCCCATCAGTTAGTTCCGCCTAGACTGGGATTGCCTGGGATTGCCAGAACCTTTTAGGGAATCAGCTGCTCAGACCTGACAGTCCCCCGCAGTCTAACTTGCACGCTCTCACTCTGCAGGCAGTGCCTGAATACCTGCTCTTGGTTTTTGCTCACCTCGGTGTTCTCTCTCTTTCTCTCTTTCTACTTTTCTCTCTCACACACAAGTTTAACCAGAACTTGGGCTCCAGAGGCACCATCTCTGCCCTCATCTATTCTCTCTGCCTGCTGTCTTCTCCATCATGGATAAATGTAACACCAGGCAGGACCACTGTTGCAGAATATATCTTCCTCTCCCTTACTCTGCACAGCGGCCAGGGTTTGGTTGTGAAGTTTCTATCCCAGGTGATCTCACCTGCTCTCTGGCTCTCAGATGGATGGTGCTCCTGCAGGCAGCTGTGGGGTTCTTTTGGTTTTCTTCTCTCTCCACTTAAACTTAAGCCTGCATTTGTCTGGCTTAATATATTGAATTTAACATAATAAAAGTAACTGCATTTCCCTGTATAGTATCAGTCAACCCTAATGTTAACACAGTTACATATAGGAGAACTTTTTGTTCATTCAGGTGGGTATGTATCTGAAATAGTTCTTGGCATGGGGAAATAACAGAGGACAAGATGGACAAAGATCCCTAAATCTCGAACTATAATGGAAGTTAAAATTGCAGTGGCTTAAACTGAAAATAAGTAAACACAATTATCAGTCACAAAGTGCTGTGAAGAAAATGATGATGCGGCCCCAGCTGGTGTGGCTCAGTGGACTGGGTGCCGGCCTGCAAAGCAAAAGGTCGCTGGTTCCATTCCCACTCAGGGCACATGCCTGGGTTGCGGGCCAGGTCCCCAGTTGGGGGCATGAGAGAGGCAACCAGTCAGTGTATCTCTCACACATTAATGTTTCTCTCCCTCTCTTTCTCCCTCCCTTCCATTCTCTCTGAAAATAAATAAATAAAGTCTTTTAAAAAGAAAGAAAGAAAATGATGTGCTGGAGTGGGCCGGGAACTGCCATTTCACCTCTGTCTCAACTTCATTCTTTCATCTGTAAAATGGGGCTGTAACAGTCATCTCATTGTTTGTGGTAGTTGGGTTCCGCAAAGTCAATGCCAACCCCGAATCAATGAATACCGAACCCCTGCTCCCAGGGAAGCACAGGCTCAGGCTCCTGTGAGCTGCTGGTTCCAACGTTTTCATCAGCTGACCGGTACCTAACCTTGTCTTCTGTGAGGTTCTGTTTAAAGACGCCTTGCGTGATGTGTATTGTTGACTATTTAACACTGAGCTCAAGGCCTGCAGCGCTGTGATGTGTACCTGAACCACACTGTCTGGTACACGCGTTTTCTCTGTAAGGCACATCGATGTTTTTAGCATTTCAGCACTGCTCTTGGGGGCTACTTCAAACTGAAACCACCACCACCACAAACAAAAAACACAAAAAGGCAAAATGCATGGCACTGAACAGACCATGGAAAGGATACACATGTACAGGGTAAGAGCTGAGCACGCAGGCAGAGCACCGTCCTGCTCCCCCTCAGTCAGACCAGTGGGCGCCAGTGTTTGCACGTGTGCACACATCACACTTGCTGCCACGTGGTACGTGTCCACGAGTGACCGTGAGAGCACCGAGAGTGTTGGTATTGGGTTTGCAAATAAATTTTAGCAAGTAGGCAGATTCACAGTATGGAATTGATGACTGACGAGGATTAAGTGTATTTTGTTAAAGCCGTTCAGATAATTGTGGCAGAGAGAAAATTATGTCATGGAATTCCAAGGACTCCTAATGGTTTCACTGGAACAGAATTTTAATATATACAGTTGGAAGTCCCATTTTCAGCCTGTAAATAAGCTAAATATACACATACACACAAGGACACACGTTTACATGTGAAGAGGGAGGGAGAGAACCATGGCGATCGAAAGGTTCCTTTAACACGCTGACTGAGCACCTACCATATTCTAAACGCTGTTGTTTATGGCAAGCAAAGGGAGGCAGAAATGCCTTTCTTCATGAAGGCCACCTTTTGGCAGATGAGATAGATAATGAAGAGAGAAATATAAGGTCATTCCGCCAACCACAGCCCATCGTTTACCCCCAGCTCCCCAAGATTCCCAGCCTTTGGTGTACGCCCTCTCTTCCAGTTACTCAGTTCCACATGAATCTAGGTACCACTGTGGAGGGATTTCGTAGATGTGACTAAGGTCCCAAATCAGTTGATTTTCAAATAGGGAGAGTTATGGCAGACAGAACCTAACCAAGCTGGTCCTTTGAAAGCAGAGCGTTTTCTCAGCTGACTGCAGAAGAGGAAGGCAGAGGTGCTCCAACTTGGCTTGCAAGAAAGGAAGCAACTGTGAGAGCTGCCTGTGGGGCCACGTGGCCGGGTACTGCAGGCTAGCTCTGGTTGCTGAGAGTGGTCCTGGGCTGTCAGCAAGCGGGGAATGGGGACCTCGGCCCTGTGTCTACAGGCGGTGGGGTTGAAAGAGGTCCCAGCCCAAAGAGAGAGAGCAACCCTGGCTGACCCCATCGTGCTGTGCCTGGACTTCTGACCTGCAGAAACTACAGTAGTAAATAGGTGCTGTTCTAAAAATGTGTGTGTGTGCTGGGTCATGTGGCGATGCGAGGAGGAAGCAGGCAGGAGAGGGGGATGAGAGAGCTCTCCCAAGATAGGCCTGAGGGTCCTTGAGCCCCGGTACCTAGCCGTCCCCTCGCTGGGCCTTGCGTGTGAAGAAAGCCACTCTGACCACATGTGGCTTCCATCCACTGCTTGTTACCCTTTCCTAGATATTTGTGAGTGTTTGGAGGAGGGAGGGAGTTTTGGGTGCTCTGGAGGTAGATTTTTCAGATGATTGTTTAAGTTGAAGAATCTGAATTGCACGCACACACACAGGTTGGGGCAAAGGGAGTTTGACCCCTGTGAGTACATGGAACACAGTTTCTTCTCACATCAGTGTTTATTGATTATTGTATTTTTCTTAAGTAAGCATTTGTGGTGGACCTGCCTTGCCCGAGTCTTCATTTATTCTGGTGTACGTCTGTATGTTACAGTCTATGCTTGTAGTGGGTCAGACTGAGTCAGATGTGATGTCTAAGACAAGCTGAATGAGAGGGATACTGAGGAAGGAGTCTGACTCTGCCCTTTGGAAGTTTATACACAAATTGGCTTTTCTTCTGCTTGTTGGAGCAGCCATGAAACTACAGAGAGAGCATGCCTGTCTTGACTGGGACGGCAGGGGTAACAAGCTTCTGGCTGACCGAATGTTCACTGTGTACTCAAGTGCTAAGCCAAGCACTGTACTACACCTTCGCCTCCATACAGCTGTTCTCTGAGGCACACGTGTCCCCATTTTACAGCGGGAAAAACTGGGGCAGGGAGAGGTTAAGCAGTGGGCCTGAGGTCTGTCTCACTCCAAAGCACTTGCTCTCGACACTGCACTTGACTACATACTGTGATGCCTGTTCAGGTAATTTTCTCACCGGCCTCTGCCTCCAGTCTCTCGCTTTTCCTCCATGCTAGCGTCATGTTTAACTTGGGAAAATAGAGCTTCTGCATCTGATGGTGCCACCGCTTTTACGCAGCCTCCAGGATCAACCCTGGACCCCTTAGCCTTGCATCTCAAGCCGTCCAGTGTGGGTTAGCCTCCCTGGCAGCCCGTCTCTGGCCAGGCCCCTGACACTGTTGCATGTCCATTCACTGTGGACCCAACATCCCTTGTGCTTTTCTGGGCCTTGGCCTTCTCTTCTTGGCCAAATCCATCGTACTCCAGCGTGAGACCTTTGCCTTCCTGTCTTCCCCCAGTCAGTGATTCCATCCTCTCTGCTTTTCTCCTTGGTCCTCACTGGTTGCGTAGAGCTTCACGCTGGTTTTTAGCAGCCTGCTTCTCCCATTCCTCCGCCCTTTAGCTCCTAAAGATTGACGCTAGGAATTGGCTTGTTCTTCTCTCTACGACTTTGTCCTGTCACAGAGCCTTGCGTATTTTAAGTACTTAATAAATGTGTTTAATTGAATGCCTTCATTTCTGTCCTCTCAGCCAAATTCTAGGTAAATAATTCCAACTCTGTCCTACTATAATTTTCTTATCTCCTGCATATACAGTTTTTGTCCCAGTAACTCAGAAATACTACAGACGTTTGTGAGCTACTTGGAACATCATTGTCTCTCTTCCTACCTCATCTCTTTCATCTCTTTATTCTGCCCCCTGCCCATTTCATTCCACCCACATTAACTTGTTCTTGACTTCATTAGTTTTAGGCTCAGCCCTGGCTGAATTTTTTTTCCTCCTTCATTGTCCCAAATGCCTGAAACAGCCATTCCTGTCCCTCTTCTCACCAAACTTCTCTGCGCTATCTCCTCTCCACTTGTCCATGGTATATAGTAAATAGGTCAGGAAGCAGATACAAAACATCACCGGTAAATGTCCTCCCCTGCCCTAATGAGCCACAGATATGCCTCTTTATATACAATGAAGAAAGAAAACAATGTTTTTGGCCTGTTCATTATAAACTATTAGTAAAGGAGAAATACCAAGCTACTGGTACACAGTCTAAATATGGTGGCTGAGTCTGTGCACTTAGGTCCCAGGGACACTGGACACGCCTCATTGTAATGATGCCACTCATTCAGGTTTGACCTTGACATTCTGGACAGCAGGTGGACCCTCGCTGGATGTTCAGGTATTTACAGTTAGCCATGAATTAAGTTGCAATGACAGGTCTCCTTAGCATAAACATCAAACGTCTCTTTTGAGTGAGAACAAAGCTTTCATTCTCTAGACCTGAGGCTTAGGGGTAAACTTGTTCAGACAGCTCACCAAGGTTGGGTTTGTCTCCAAGTAGAATGTCGGGAAGGCGGTTTGTAGAATAGATACAGTGCGGGGCTTGCTTTCAAACACCTTTCTTGCATGCAAACTACATTCCGAGACCTTTTCCCGGATTGGAATTAAATACCAAAAACTTATCAAGTGTCTTATTGTTAAATCTG
Source organism: Anoura caudifer (assembly GCA_004027475.1). NCBI lineage: Eukaryota > Metazoa > Chordata > Mammalia > Chiroptera > Phyllostomidae > Anoura > Anoura caudifer. The sequence goes on along the minus strand of PVKU01002513.1, from coordinate 132,779 downwards.
TGGGTTTTTTTTCCCCTCCTCATACAAATAGCTTCCTTTATTAAATCAGTTATATTTCTTTTCATAAGTGCTTTTACCAGTACTTTTTTTTTTTTTTTTTTAGATACTACCAGCCACATGTAAAATTTGATTTGTTGTGGCTCTTGGGAACTTGAGAGTTTTTGTTTAGTATTCATGTATTTTGATGATTGCGAAAGGTGAAGGTGTAACTTGGGTCTTTTTTACCAATAACCTCTGATCACTTTTCTGTTGTGCTGCAGGATTTTCTCCGTGGGTTGGTTAGAGCTTTGGCTGCTGTACAGGGTCAGTGCCCCATTGCTGCCCCCAAACACTCCTCCTCCTGGGGGGGCCAGACATTACCTCTACTTTGTGACAGTCTAGTGCCAGGCACCTCCATTTTTTAATTCAGGATATTTATAAATATATTGGCTGTTGTCTAGATCAGTAATTACTGGGCAACTTTTTTTCCTTTTTAAAGCAGTAGAATCTTTTTTTTTTTTTTTTTAAGATTGTATTTACTTATTTTTAGAGAGGGGGAAACAGGGGAGAAAGGGAGAGAAACATCAATGTGTGGTTGCCTCTCATGTGCCCCCCACTGGGGACCGGGCCCACAACCCAGGCATGTGCCCTGACCTGGAATCAACCTGGAATAGAACCAGCGACCCTTTGGTTCGCAGGCTGGCACTCAGTCCACTGAGCCGCACCAGCCAGGGCTAAAGCGGTGCAACCCTTTCGAAGATGATCATGTAGAAATGTCCGTTAAGCTGATGAGAGCTGAGCCGCTCTGGCAGAGCCCCCTCCCTCTCTGGTTGTTAGGCTGTGATTTACTGAATAAGACTTGTTAAGCACAATGCTATTTGCTGGGCACTGGTGCCCCTCCCTGGGGAGTGCAGAGGTTCTGGAGGGTCTCCGCCGGCCTAGGGGTGGGGGAAGCACACAGCCTGAGGAACGCCGGACCTCCAGTATCATGTGTTGGGTTTTTGGTGTTTTTGTTTTATAACAGATTATTTTATGTATATTGTTTTACAAAGATTTATGGTGTTTAAAAATGTGGTATAATACATACAGCAGAAAATTTACTGTTTAAATGTTCATCATTTTAAAGTGTGCAGTTCAGCGGTGTGACGTACCTTTGTGATGTTAGGCAAGCCATCAGCGCTCTCTAGGTCCAGAACGGTTTCCCTGCCCCAAAGGAGAGCCAGACGCCCGGCCAGCAGTCACCCCCGAGAGCCGTTAGTGTGCTTTCTGAATGTTTAATACACATGGAATCCTACAAGGCGTTATCTCTTTCATTTAACATGTTTTTTTTTTAAGTTTATCCATATTGTAATATATATCAATTTATTCATTTTTATAGCTGAGTAATACTCCATTGTATGAGTATACCACATTTTATTCATCCATTCATTGTTTGATGGACATTTAGGGTGTGTCCACCCTTTGATTATTGTGCGTACTGCTGTTACGAACATTCCCGTACAAGTTCCTGTGCGAACACTTGTTTGGAGCCCTTTGGATACACACCTAGGAGCAGAGTTGCTGGGTTACTAGGGAAGTCAGTGTTTAACTTACCGAAGAACCATCCAGCGACCATGGCAGGGTTTAAGGGTCCCGGCTTCTTTCCTTTTCACTTTCTCACAGCCTTCCTCCTGGGTGTGAAGTGGCATCTAATTGTGGTTTTCATTTGCATTTGAGTTTGAAATTTATTTGCATTTGAGATCATGTTGAGTGACTATCCTTTCATGTGCTTGTTGGCCATTTGTATATTTTCTTTGGAGAAATGTCTGTTCAGGTCCTTTGCCCATTTTTTAATTGTTTTGTTGTTGTTGAGTTGTGATAATCCTTTATATGTTGTGTAGACTAGACCATTATTAGAGATATGATTTACAAATATTTTTTCTCATTCTGTAGGTTCTTTTCACTCTCTTGATATTCTCCTTTGGCGCGCAAAAGTTTTTTAATTTTGATGAAGGCCATTTTATTTTGGTTTTGTTGCTTGTGTTTTTGGTGTGATATCTAAGAGACCATTACCAAATTCAAGGTCATGAAGATTTATCCTGGTTCTCTTTTTTTTTTTAAGTTTTAAGATATAAGATTTAGCCCTTATATTTAGATTTTTGATTCACTTTGAGTTAGTTTTGTATAGAGTGGGAAGTAAGGGTTCGATTTTATTGTCTTGCATGTGGATAGCCAGTTGTCCTGCCTCATTTGTTGAAGATGGGTCTTACCCCTGGAGGTTCTAGACACTTCTCAAAAATCAGTTGATCATAGCTGTATACATTTGTTTCTGGACTGGTAAGTCTATTCCATTGATTTTTATGCCTATATTTGATGCCACTAGTAAGTTTTGAAATCGGGAAGTATGAGTCCTTCACCTTTGTTTTTTGTTTTGTTTTGTTTTGTTTTCACGATCACTTTGGGTATTCAGGATCACAGTGTCGTATAGAGTTGCGGTCTTCGTTCTAAGGAAGTTGTGGGGGGGGGTTGGATAAGGTCCAGGGAAGAATAAGTACAATAGTCATGGGTCGTAATAGGCTCTTCTTACCAGTTTGTTCTGTCTGATGGATGCTGTCATCTGGAAGGATGAGGGCTGAGAGGGAGTTTATGAGCAGCATGTGAAATCAGGAGGAGTAAGGGCGGCACAGCTGATTTGGACACTGAATCTTGGATACTCCAGAACTGGGGGGTTGCCCAGTGAAGCTTGGAAGTGGCAAGTTTGGTGTGCCTACACAGGACAGTGCTCCACACAAGGACTTAATTGATGGAACTTATTATCTCCAAGGAACACTTAATATCAGCTAAAAATCATAAATACTGTAGCTTTGAAACATTTTGGAACATTCGTTAGCCTTTATCTACTGGAACAGACGTGCATGTTTTGCAGGTGCCTCTTTACCTTTTGCGGTTGTCGCCGCCACCCTGTGCTCTTGCACCTCGTACCTGTTCATGCGGTTTTAGGCCTAATTTTGGGCTGAATGGCGTGAGTCTAGCTCGTAGGTGATTCTTAGGAATCCCCAGTGAGCCACAGCCTCATTGAGTGTCCTCCTGTGTCTTCTGGTGGGTGAGCGAGGGGACCAGCCAGTGTCCTGCCTGCAGAGAGGCCACCTCGCTAAGACCTGGCTGTGTCAGTGCCTCTGCAGCACGCAGCTAGACGGCGTCTGCCCAAGTTGGGACTTGTCAGCCTTTCTCACGGGTCCAGTTTGCGTTTCCTTCCTACCACAGACCACTGTCTAATCATATTTTGGAACCATGTTCAAATCCTGCCCGGGCAGTTTTGTCTTCAGTTCAGGTTTGACCAGCTTGTTAATAACAGCGCTGTGCTAGTAGGACTCTCGTTCTGACCGCTCTTGAACGTGTTTGTGTGTAGAATGATTTGGTTCCTCTTCTGTGATTGGTTTTCCTGGTTGTTGTTAGTTCCACTACGTAACTGTTAGGTGTGTGTTGTGTGTGCACGTGTGCAGACTGATTTCACCTGGTGAGTCAGTGTGAAACGTTACAACGGGCTGTTACCTTTACTACAGGTTTGGCTTTTCAAGGACATCAAAATTAGGTTTGTGATTTAGTATACTTGTAAATCTGTAGTGAATTCAGATGTTTGTATAATTTTATTATCACTTACTTTGTTTCAGTGAAAAATGAGTATTTACAGAAGACTAGCCATGTCTGTCTTTAAAGTTCAGGAAAAGACACATAAAATTTAAAGCAGAGCTTCCCAGTGTTGGACCAGTGATACAGTGTGAATTTAGAAATAAACTGGATTCGAATTTCATCAGGAGGATTTTAGAGGTCATCTAGTTCAGTTCCTTCTTCCTGGTTAATCATGAGGAAAATGAGGTTCAGGGAGGTTAAGTGACTTGCCCAACGCCACGCGACTAGTTACTGGCAGTGCCGAGGCTCCAGGTTCCAACGGCAGTTTCTTGCTGAAACTTGCTGCTTTCTAATTAGTGGTTAGAGACACATGTTAAGTGTGTGAGTTTGAGCTTTACATTGAGAGTAGGGATTAAAATTTATTGAGCATCTATTTGCTAAGCACCTTTTATTTCATTTAATTCTTACATAGTCCTGTGACATAATTATTAACAGCCCCACTTCACAGATCAGGAAACTGGGGTGCATGAAGCTTCCTAACTTGCTCAAGTCACTAATTAATATTAGAGGTGGCATTCGAGCCTCGGGTCTTTCTGACCTGCTTCCTGCCCTGATACCCTGTGCAGCTCTAATGGCCGTAACTGAAACCTCTTCAGGGGTGCGGGCAGTAGTGATGGTTATCTTAAAAACAGGTCTTTTTCAGACTTCTCATTCATTGTAAAATGCGTAGATGTACAAAGGGGTGCAGAGGGAGTCTTTCTCTGTGTACACACAGCACTTAGTGGATGTTCAGGTAATCTATGCCGCTTCTATAAGATAAACTGTGTTCTGGGTGGGCAGCCAAGGCCCAGATAGATCCAGGAATTGCTCAATTCCTGATCGCAGACCCACGTGGCCCCGCTCCCAGTTCCGCTCTTCCTCCAGTCCTGTGTAGATTTCACCACTTTTGCTCTTTCCTGTCTTACACCAAGATTGTCTGAGTACTTCCCAAAAATAATGAGCTACGTGTGGGTGTGTTCATTCTCCAGGATGAGTCACTGTGAAAGGGGCCGTGAACCAATGAAAAGAGAATAAGTATCTGGAATCGGAGACCCCTGGCTCTCCTGCCTGCGAGTTGTGCTCTGACCTGAGCTGCCCCGTGTGTCCCGCTACACGCAGAGTAGCCCTGTGGAGTGGAGTCGGGCGCGTTCCCTGCTGGCTTCCCCAAACAGGCCCGATGCCGTTCTCTCCGCCTGACGTCCTGGCGCATGTATGGAGAGGCGCGTGCTCCACGGGGAACCCCTGTGGTGCTTGCAGGTCCCCGCCAACACAGGCGCGGGCATTGGGTTTCCAAGTAACAGGCAGGACTCTAGCGTGAGTACAGAGGTTCAGATGGAGTATTTGGAAGGTCACAGAAGTAAATTAGTTAGCAAGAGGAAGGTAAAAGAGGGAACAAATAGTTATTGAGGAGGTTCCTTAGTCTTTCCTGTATCTAAAAGGGTTGGAATTGAAATTCAGGAGGAATTCACTTTAAAAACTCCTGTGATTTGGGACCTGAAGAGTGCCTGCTTTAGGCTTCCTGCCCCTAAAATGTAGCCCTCCCCAAACCCTCAGCAGGTAGCTGCATGTTTTGGAATTTCTCCCAGAAGAAAGGGATCTGATCAGCCGCTGTGAAAAAAACAACCACAGGCCACCTGGTGGAGATCAGCGCTGCCCGCTCACCTGTCAGTGCCGCCTCTCCTTTGTCTCCTCCACTGGGGGCGCGAGGCGCTGCGTCCTTTCCAGAAGGCCCGGGCGTGAGGGGTTGGACCCCGAGATACTTATTAGCATCTGTCTCGATTTGAAAAGCCAAAAGATGCCTTCCAGGGTATTGGAGGAAGAGACGAGGGTAGATCGTTTACTGCCTCAAGGGGGCAGTTATGACCGGCTAGTTTTCATGGAACTGGTCACACAGTTCTTCCCGAGGGACCCTCGTTTGAACGTCTTCCACTTGGTATCCAGATAGTGTTCACTTACTGTCCAGTCCGGGGCCTGTGTGGTCCCTCCCACCCCTGTCCCCTGACAGGTGAGAGCTTCGTTCAGCCCCGTGAGCCCCAGCCTAAGGACTGTAGTGGCTGAAGCCGCACTCCTGCCCGTCCCAAGGGGTCAGGGCTAGGTTAGGCTCATGGGAGACAGCGTTGGGGAGAACCAACTGCTGCTGTCTGTGCTATTCTTGTGAGATGGATAAATAAAGGATTTCAGACTCCCGGGCTGCTGAACTGGCTTTCAGAGGCACCAAGTTCATTTACAGTAATTTCCTGTCAATAGTCTACACTTATGTGTACCACACACCCTGCAAAACTCACTAATCCCAGAGATGACCACATACACTGCCTGTTTGAAAAAGAAATGTGTGTATACATATATAAAAAATACTTTTACAGTGATACCCACGGGCCTTTCAGAATGGGTTAAACTTATTGAGCCCTTTTTATACATTAGCTCATTTAATCCTCATAATAACTTCATGAGGTGGCCACTAATATTATCCTCTTTGGAGGATACTGTTTTTGACCCCATGAAAGGGGCACCTGCTATGGACTAAAAGAAGAGGATGCTGGATCGTCAGGGGAAGCTTTTCAAGGGAAGCGACATGTAAGCTGAAGTTTAAAGGACCTGTAAGAATTAGCCAGGAAAAAGAGCATAGCCGCAAAGGAGTGAGTGACAGCGTGCCTGCCGACTGCGTCCAGGAAACCCTGGGCGTGCCTCATGCCAGCGGAGGGAGATGGGGGCAATGATAGCTCCACAGAACCCTCGGTGGTTTGGGGTGGAGCGGGTGTGTGTGTGTGTTGGGGGCAGGGACCTGCATTCTCCCAAGGGTACCTTCTCTCTCTCAGGCATCTAAATTTGAAGGAAAATATCTTTCCCAGTCATGAAATACTTTGTGTTAAGTGTAAGGCAAAGCTCAAAGGCAGTTTCTCTGTCTCTCAGGCATAAAATAGTGCACCTAGAGGGAAGCAGGAGGGCCAGAAAGCCTGTTTGTGAGCTGAATGAACAGGTGGAAGGGTTGTGCCTCCTCTGACGATGTCATCTTTCTGACCTGGCCCTGTAAAAGCTCCTTATTTTGGAACATCAGGTGTGCTAAGGAATGATCCTCTAAGTCTGGAAAATGACCTAGGATGAGAGCTGATTGTTGATGTCAGCGTCTGCTCCCAAATCTCCCGCAGCTCTGCTGTGTACGTGCACCAGCTGCCTGCAGGCCAACTACACGTGCGAGACTGATGGGGCCTGCATGGTCTCCATCTTCAACCTGGACGGCATGGAGCACCACGTGCGCACTTGCATCCCCAAAGTGGAGCTGGTCCCCGCTGGGAAGCCCTTCTACTGCCTGAGCTCCGAGGATCTGCGCAACACCCACTGCTGCTACACCGACTTCTGCAACAAGATCGACCTGAGGGTTCCCAGTGGTGAGTGGACACCCTTGTTGGACTATTGGCTCGTCTTGGAGGTAGGGCACCCCTCTCATTTCGTGCTTCTCTGCGCTTCCCCAATCCCTTTGTTTGATGATAGGTAAAGGTGCTTTTTTGAAGCTCCCTGAGGTGACAAGGGATAGGATTCCTCCCATGTCAGGTTTGTGGATCAGAGGAGGGAGGCAGGCTGTTGTCAGGTTGGTCCCAGAGGCAAGAGCTGTAGTTTGGATGGTGCACAGCTGTTGAGGAGTGGGAGAGCCAGGCAGGGGTACCAGGGGAGGGTGTGGGACTGATCCTGAAGGAGACAGCCCTAGAGCCATTGCGGGTGGGGCAAAATAGGAAGGAGGGCTCAGATGAGCAAAAAGAACAGTGGTCGAGGCCAGAAAGTGTTTGCTCCCACCCTCTGCAGGTCTGCCATTGAGAGGGTGTTACCAGGTGATCAGGGGAGTAAGCAGGAGACGGGAGACGGGAGACGGGAGCAGAGCTCGAAGGAGCTGTTGCACATTGAAAAGTAGGACCTGGCATCTGTCTGGGGCACTGAGATGGGAAAAGCACCATGAAATTGCAGAGCAGGTTCTGGGTTCGACTGCTGCAAAGGGCTCCTTAACCAGGAGGTCTGCATCCAGGCAGGCACACCAGCCCCAAAAGGCTGGAGAGGTCAGGAATACCTCGAGCATGTGGAGAGGGAAAGGGCGTTTCATGTGGGGGGAGGGGTCAAGGTTAAACGAGGCCGATGCGCACCCTGTCTTTACCCTTTGTTCTTTCCCTCTCTTCTCTCACATGACCCAGGTCACCTCAAGGAGCCTGAGCACCCTTCCATGTGGGGCCCTGTGGAGCTGGTCGGCATTATTGCTGGCCCAGTGTTCCTCCTGTTTCTCATCATCATCATCGTTTTCCTGGTCATTAACTATCATCAGCGTGTTTATCACAACCGTCAGAGGCTGGACATGGAGGATCCCTCCTGTGAGATGTGCCTCTCCAAAGACAAGACGCTTCAGGATCTCGTCTACGATCTCTCCACGTCGGGGTCTGGCTCAGGTACTGACTTCCTTGGGCTCTGTGGCTGTCAGTGGCCTTCGTCACCGCTGCCCTGAAGGGCAGGGCGTTTATGGAGAAGGCTGGACCTTACTCTTGTTTCTAGCAGCGTTGAGTCATTCAGTTTCATGCTTCCCCATACTTTTGGAGTCTGACGTGCAAGTAACATCAGATAATGAGGGTCACAGAAAATCTTTCATTCCCTGGGATTCCAGAGGTTCAGTGCAAAACTCTCCCTTCCAGAGACTCTGCCTCTCTTCAAGTTCTGGAACCATCCATCTATTAAAATTCATCTGGTTCCACCTGAGTGGTGGAGTGCTCAGTTCAAGGGCCACTTTTGAGAAACAGGAGTGTGCCGTGTTCCTGTGAGGTGTGACAGCTAATCGTGGATCTCTGAGCAACCGCAAGGGGAGTTTAAGGGCACTGAGTAAAGCTGAAAGCAGGGGTTTGGTGAATCATTGACTTGTACCGGTTGCCCAGGGGTTGTGGTGGGGGTTAAGCAAGGGCAGCGTGGCGTCAGTGCCGTTTCTTGTGCTGCCTGTTGGTGACCGAGCTTTCTCAGGTGAGGGAGCTGAACCAAACGCTGGGCCTTGTCACGAGACTAGACTAGGATAAAGGTAATTGGTTGTTCCGTCTCAGTTGTTTTAGTGAGGGTGTATTCTGCTCTTGTAAAAAAAAAAAAAAATCATCCACAAAGGTTATTGTTACCATTCTGGCTAAAACAAATAGAATCATATTTGTGAGAATTTTGTGTTTATTTTTTTTGCCATGTGACGAGACTATCTTGTGGGGAAACAATGCCATCATTCACGGCCACACATTTCTCCTTGAACACAGGAATACTTTGAGCTGTGACAGCTCTTGAATTTTAGTGGTTTTGCCTTTATTAAGCCCTCCAGTAGAGAGCTCAATGATGGATATATTTAAAAGCCATGTACTTGTAGGAAGAGAGAAAATATATGGCTTGTTGTTTGATGAAAGAGGTGGGGCAGTGGTTAGAACTGCCTGGCTGACCCTGTGGCCTGGCTGGCCGCTGGAGGAGGGCACTCCGCCTCCAGAGTCCAGCTGAGGCTCTGGAGGGTGCGTGGCATTTTCTTAGTCAGCTGGAGTAAAATGATTGACTACTGTTTCTCCCTGGGTGGTTTAGTCCATTCTTAATTTGCAATATGCAGAGCTTCCAAGATGTTGGAGTTTTAATGCTGTGGATTTAAAGTGAGTAAGTCCTCACTGCTTACGTGACTTTCGGTTCACGGGAACAAATATATGTTGAATATCCGCTGGGTGATACAGGGCGAGTGAAGACAAGAAAGAGGCCAAGCCAAGGTCAGATGGAAGAGGTGGGGGTTGTTGGAAAGGGTCTCCCAGAGAAGGATAGGTTCAGAGGGGTTTGAAGACTGAGTTGAAAGTTGCAAGAGAATTGGGAGGGCAGGGAACATTCCTGGTCCAGGAAAACCTGAGCAAAAGGGCAAAAAGGCATGATTTCGCTGAGTGTTCAGGGAACGATAAGGAGGCCGGCATGGTGTGGCCGTACGCGGGTGGGAGTGGCAGGCTGACTCGGGAGGAAAAGATCTTGGGTGCCGAGCTTTTTCTGGCAGGATGAGAGGCATCTCCTTAAAGTTTTCATGTGGGAAAAGAAATATTCATATTTTCCTGTGGAGGGAGTTCTGGCAGTGGCATGGAGGATAAATTCATTCATTTACCAACCTCCTGGTAGAGGGCGGGTGAGGCAGAGCCGTGTGCAGGTTGTGGGGCAGGAGCAGGGTGAGGTGGGAGGCAGGACGACCAGTTGGAAATGTTTTAAAGAAGAGCCAGGACTAGGACTAGCTCAGAGAGGGTGGGGAGAAGGGGTCTAATTTGAGAAACATTTTGGTGGTTCTGTGCTGTTGTAGTTAAAAAGCAGGAACTTTGGAGTCAGACCGTCCTAGATTTTAATCCCTGTATTGCCGCTTACTGCTTATATGAATTTGAATGAGTTACTGAACCTTCCCCCTTTGGGCCTTAGTTTTCGCATCTGCAAAGTGGGGATGGTGACAATACAGGCGGTTGTGAGGAAGTGAGATAGCTGCTGTAAAGCCCTTAGCATGGTGCTGAATGCATGCTAAGCATACGGTAAATGGGAGTTAACATCCACAAGAGTTAGGGAGTAACAACATTTTTTAATTTGGTCTGGGAGAGGAAGTGAGTTAGGCACCAGTCACGATGGTTAGGGTGATTGGTTAGATAGTGAGATGCTGAATGTGAGTCTATTTGGACAGAGGGCTGATCCTTTCCTGCCCTGACCACAGTTCGGGTGCCATGGGCCACACAGCACTGCCCTCTAGTGGTGAAAGAGCAGAGCAGCCAGAAGGCACCCCCAGGGTTCAAGCCTTCACTTTCATCTTTTCTGCCCTCTTTCCACTTCATTAGTAGCAGGCAGATGTGGGTAGATTAGCCTGCAGGAGGCTGGTTGCAGAGTTGGTAAATGTGGTCAGGCATTTCTATTCAGACCTGTCCTCCACGCTGAGATGATCAGTTGCTTAGATCAGGAACAGCTGGTCCTGTGCATTTCCCTTTCTGTGCTCTCTCTCCATCACTGCCTGGCCCAGCCATGTGGCACATGACCCGGACACGGTACAGGGCGGCCACAGCACTCCACGGTCAGCGGGCCGGTGTAGGCTGGGGCGCTGTGGTAAGGGCTTTTCTGAGGTGGCAACGAGAGCAGGAGGGACGAAGTTTGGCAGTTTACAGTGTCAGCTTTCTTTCCACTCTTCCGTCCACAGGGTTACCCCTTTTTGTCCAGCGCACAGTGGCCCGAACCATCGTTTTACAGGAGATTATTGGCAAGGGCCGGTTTGGAGAAGTGTGGCGCGGCCGCTGGAGGGGTGGTGATGTAGCTGTGAAGATTTTCTCTTCTCGTGAGGAGCGGTCCTGGTTCCGGGAAGCAGAGATATACCAGACGGTCATGCTGCGCCACGAGAACATCCTCGGGTTTATTGCTGCTGACAACAAAGGTAAAGGCTGGATCTGCGTGGGGGCGTCCTGAAGCCAACTGTGGCCCCAGATGGAGGGGTGCCTGGGACAGCACGGCTGCTTGCCTTCATAGTTAGTAGCCATAGAAAAAGAATCTAAAGAAAGTAATAGTTTTCAAACTTTTCCTCTACAACAAGCTTATTAAAAAGCCCAGGTTCCTAAGCAAGTAAATAAACAGTTATTAAGCAGATAAACAAGATAAAGCTCTTGCCCTATCTGCTCACTTTCGATTCCATGATGCTCCCAAACCCACCCCCAGGATAGTCCCCAAGGGGCCCCCATAAGTTTATCTTGGAAACAACTAGAGTGAAGAATTGTGGCCTCAGCTCCTGCTAGGAAACGATGACCCCAGAAGAGCACGCAGTGCACATTCTGTGACCGCACAGCTGCGGGCACACTCTCGTGGTGGAATGGGCCCAGCGGAGCCAGGACCTGCCTGCCCCGGAGTGCCGCCTTGTGGCTGCAGGCTCAGCCTCGGGTCCACTTGTACCCTTGTTCCCTCATTTCCTCCTCCTTCTCTCTCCTGGTTTTGCTTTCATTTTTTGAGTCTCTCTCATATGGCCAGGATATTCTCATTTTTGAGGACTTCACTCACTAGCAAAAAGACAAAATAAAGATTTAGGATGTGGTCAGGCAACACACTCTTCTAGTGAGCAATTCGGCGTAAGAGGAGGGTCAGGGAGGCCACACCTGAACTTGATTAAGGCGAAGGTATCGGTAGCTGGTCAGGAACAAAAACCAGTGGAAGGTTCACTGCAGACACGCGTGCAGAGGTAAAGTGTGTTTGGGAACCTGCAGGTAACATGAGGCAGCTCTGTTACAGCAAAATACAGGGACAAGGTCATGGAGGCCAGATTCCAAGGGTCTTTTTGAGAGGATTGTATTTTGTTAGGAGATAGGGTGGCAACTGACATTTCATTCATCCATCCATTCATTCATTCGATAATGCCTGTTGATGACTATGGGCTAGGACCTCTGCCAGCTTCTTGGATCATCATGCATAAGAACAGCCCCCAGGAAGGGGGATAGCAGACACATGGGCAGGTAGTGCACTAGGAATCAAAGGCCATGTGGAGGTGGTCTCTCTGGCTTTTGTGACATAGTTCACTCTCATAGCACAGTGATTCCTAGAAGTTAGTGTTTGCAGAGCCTGTGAAGATGCTCAGTGTTTATTTTTCCTTTTTGAAGCAGCGGCGGGCTGCTCATTCTCACATTGCTGTAGGGGTTGCCGTGACTGCCGCTGCCCTAGGATAAAGAGCCTTGGACTCAGTGTGCAAGGGAAGAAGGGAAAGAGAGAATTCCTTATTCCTCCTGAATACGCTGCTCCTTTTTAAAACAACATTGCCTTTTGATAAAATTTAAGCTTCACTTATATTTTAAAGGATCAAAAGATGTCTTCCCTTTTAACTTACGGGTAGTGTTCTCAAGACTTCGGGGCTGGTTGGCGTGCAAGAGGGGAGGGTTGGGTAGGCCCCTGGTTCATGATCAGAGAGGCCACGGTTGGCGCCTCTCCAGAAGCCACTCCCTTCACTGAGTCTGGCAGCTGCATGAGCAGGGATCTGGCTGTCGGAACCCACACAAGGGCCAGGGGAGGAGAAAAATCAGACTCCTTCGATCTTGCTGTTTTAACATATGTACAAGGTGGGGCAAAAGTAGGTTTACAGTTGTGAGTATGCAAAACAGTTTATTCTTGTTTATTATTTATTGTATTATTTTCCATAGGAACAACTATAAACATCTTTTGCCCATCCCTGTGTAGTGCAACATCCTGGAACCAGCACTGGCCTGGAATTTGGGTCTCAGTTCGATTTCCAATTTTCCTGTTGACGGCAACATAACTCAATTAGATTACCAGCTTTTGGTTTTTCTTTTTTAATAATTTTTTTGTTGATTTTTTTTTTTTTTTTTTTTTAAGAAAGAGAGAGAAACATTGATTTGTTCTAACTTATTTAGGCATTCATTAGTTGCTTCTTGTATGTGCTTTGCCCAGAGATTGAATCCACAAGCTCGGTGTGTCGGACAATGCTCTGGTCAGATGAGCTACCTGGCCAGGCTTGGTTTCCTCTCCCTCCCCCTCCTCACGGTGTGTACACACATGCACATGTGCACACACCAGACACACCACATAGGAGAGTGTGCGCTCTCAACCAACCTTCCATTGCCCTCCTGAGAGTGAGATGCCCTCTCTGGAACACCTGATGTGTGCTTGTCACACACTGAGAAGTGGGTTTTGGCCTAGAACACAACAATGCACAAAGGAACTCTTTCCTACTGTCAGAGCTCATAGCCTGATAAGAGCAATGGATTTAGGATAGAGATGCTACAAATGAGACAGGTGCTGGGCCAGGCTAGGCTGGGCTCTGCTCAAAGGGTCTTTGGAGAACGGGGAGGGTATGGGAGATAAATGGGGGTGGAAGGAGACTTGACTTGGAGGTGGTAAGCATAGACAACAATATACAGATGATGTGTTACAGAATCGTACACCTAAAACCTATATAATTTTATTAGCCGATGTAACCCCAGTAAATTCAATTTTTTTTTAAAGTCTCTGGGAGCACAGAGCAGGGTCTGCGAAGCCTCCCTCTTGGGTGGTGGAGGGTGCAGCCAGCCACGGTTGCTGGCATGTAGGCGAGTGGGTCTCATCAGGATCAGAAGCAGCTCTGCGGATGTTACCTGTTACTCTCCCAAGCACGCGCTTCCTCTTCTGGATGCTGCACATTTCAATTCGGTGTCATAATGGAACACTGTGCAGTGTCCAGTAGCCACCTACAAGAAATAAAGGAGCAAGTCTAAGAAAGAAATGCTGTTCTTCTGTCCTTCCTGGAGCCCCAAACTTGTAGACATCTGTGGGTGAAACAGGCATAGAGGAGGCCTTAGGAGGTATGGAGGCGAGAGCAGGAATCAGGAGTCTAACTGGAGTCCACATGCTCCATCTTTCCTGCCTTAATTTAACCTCTGTGGTCCTCTGCAGATAATGGCACCTGGACTCAGCTGTGGCTCGTCTCAGACTACCACGAGCATGGCTCCCTGTTCGATTACCTTAACCGGTACACAGTGACGATCGAGGGGATGATTAAGCTGGCCTTGTCTGCTGCCAGCGGGCTGGCCCACCTGCACATGGAGATTGTGGGCACCCAAGGTGAGTGGACCCAGCGAGGGGCATGAAGTCCGGGTAGGCTTTGAAGCCTTGCGCTGTTCTGATGTAATGCCCAGAACTCCTTTTTACTGGGGAAGCTGGAGCTGGACCTCAGGAGCTCTAGTCTAAACTAAAGGAGAGAGGTTGGAACCTCACTTGACTGAAAACAAGAGGATCTCCAGGGGTTCTTGCCACCTGTGTCCCGAACTCCCTCTGGGACCCGGGTGGAAATGTTCGTTCCGTGGCCGGGCATAGTTGTCGGCTGCTGTTCACTGGGTAATCATCTCAGAGACCCACAGGGCATGTGGAACTAGGGACATTCAGAAAACTTGTGGGACAGGAGCATCAGTTTAGTAATTTCACACTCTCATTGTTGGGGGCAGCTGGCCCATAAGGACTGCGGGTGGACTGGACTAACCTGGGAAGGTTTTCCCGGAGGAAGAAGCTGGAGCGTCCCTGCGTAGTGACAGAAATGTCAGCTCTGCGGGAGGTGCCGGGGCTTGTCACGAGGGCAGGGTGTGTTCCCTGATGCCTGACTGACCAGGACAGCCATGCTCACTGGCAGAAAATGTGCCATTAAAGTTTGGTCTCATTCCTAGCCTCTGTGGTGGTATTAGCAGTCCTTATTAATTAATTGGTGATTTTGTCTGATTCTAAGAATCTAGCCAACACAGACAGAAGTTTCTCTTTGAATTTCTCAGCACTTCACTACTGAGCATATTAGTTCAGGGAAGGCGAGTAGTAGTTTTAATAGTAATGTTAGCTAATACCTGTGCCCTTCTAAACTCATTGCTTACCTACATTAATGCATTTAGTCCTCACAACATTGCCATGAAGTAAGTACTGGTGATAGTCTCGTTTCATGGATGAGAAGACAAAGGGTTAAGTCGCCCTCCCAGGGTTCCTGGGTTATGAGGAGGAAAAGCCAGGACTTGAATCCATGCAACCTTCCTTTCACTGTGGCTACAGACTCTTGCTTTTAATATTTTTACTGCCTTTCTTTAAAGACCCCTGTTTTTCTCTCTGCCAGGGAAGCCTGGAATTGCTCATCGAGACTTAAAGTCAAAGAACATCCTAGTGAAGAAAAACGGCATGTGCGCCATCGCAGACCTGGGCCTGGCTGTCCGACACGACGCAGTCACCGACACCATTGACATTGCCCCGAACCAGAGGGTGGGCACCAAACGGTAGGAAGGCCCGGGGCCCCTGCCCTTGCCCTGCGCCGAGCAGCTCGTCATGCCCTTCCCTGCCGTGCAGGAGGAGGGATAGAAAGGGGAGGTGTGGGCCTGGCTCTCAGATGACTGAAATCTGAGCACCCACTCCCCGCACTGGAGAGCTACACGGTTACATCTAGCAGATACAAGTGCCAAGGGCACAGCTCCCTAAACTGTGTACATGTAGGTGTTGGTAGTATCAGGCAGGGGAGGCAGCAGAGAGAAGAATCTGGAGCAAGAATTGGGAGTGTGGTGGGCATCAGGCTTGGCTGGGGTAAGAGGGAAAGAGGGAAATGTCGCTGTCCAAAGGGGTGGCTTGTGCAGAGACCCCTGAGGAGATAGAGAGCGTGTTCTGCTCTGGGTTTAGAGAGCAGGTTTGCCAAGCTGGAGCAGAGGTAAGCTAGGTGGGGATTGGGGCACCATGACGATTAGGGCCCTGCTTCCCACCTCATGCAGAACTGAAGTAAGGAGTGAGGAATTAAGATTGCAGAGTAATTGTATGAATTGGAAATGGAACTTTAAAAAAAAAAGATTTTATTTATTTATTTTTAGAGGGGGGAAGGGAAGGAGAAAGAGAGGAAGAGAAAAATTGAAGTGATACATCAATAGGTGGCCTCTTGCACACCCCCTACTGGGGACCTGGCCCGCAACTCAGGCATGTGCCCTGACTGGGAATCGAACTAGCAACCTCTTGGTTTGCAGGCTGGCACTCAATCCACTGAGCCCTACCAACCAGGGCAGAACTGTCTTTTAATAGGAAGGAAGAGGAAGCCTGTTTATCTGTTGAATCTCAGTGAATTTCACTAAATTTCTCTGCTGCTTTTCCCCTTCCTTTTGAGCTGAAGGAATGAATGACTCAGGCCCCAAAATGCGAGCCCTGGGGCGGTCCCATGGTTTGCATTACTGTGTGTATGTGCAGGGGATGGATCGTGTAGTGCTCATTAGCTGAGAGGGACTTTGATGACTATCTAGAACTAATTTTCATATATCTGTAACCAGGTAAGATTTTTAAAAAGTGCAGAATGAAATTTAAGCTCAACCCATCACTGTGGCTATATTTAACAGAGTCCGAGACCCCAGTTTCTACTAGATACTCTGTATTGTTACTGCCCTGTGACCCATGGTACAAGTGCCTCTGCCAAGAAATCAAAACATGCTAAAAATCAATCCTGATGGTTGAAAGTGGAGGTACCAATACAAGGAGCCTGTGCCACTTACCAAACATGCTGAAGAATTCAGATTCAAATCCAAAACACATGGAAGTTGGCAATAAAAGGATTGATTAGTCCCTCCTCCCCAAGGGGCTTTTTTGGGGTGATACTCACCTACATGCCGACGGCCCCTGAGTCAATGCTTTGATTTAAGGAGAGAAGTCATCTTTTCTACACGTGATCATGTTTCCTTTGCTGTTGCAGATACATGGCCCCTGAAGTACTTGATGAAACCATTAACATGAAGCACTTTGACTCCTTTAAATGTGCTGATATCTATGCCCTTGGGCTGGTATATTGGGAGATTGCTCGAAGATGCAATTCTGGAGGTACGATCCTTTCCTGCCTTCTCTTCTATCTCCCAGGCGAGGATGCTGGATCACCTGAGGGTGCTGGTGTTCTGCTGCCTCCTTTCTTTTTACAACCTATCGGGATACCTTGTGACGGTCCTTCAGTCAGCCTCGGAGTTCTCATCAAATATGAGGGAACCTTGGAGGCAGCGGTGCTAAGGGTGTGTTTATTCTTTGGACCGGCTTCTAAAATAGGGTTTTACATTGCGGTAACAATTCCAAAGGCTGCTTTTTTTTTTAAGCACATTGTTTTTATTGGTCACTGGTGGTTGGGAGAGTCCTAGGTGAAAATAGCATGGGACCTAATACAGGGTTCTCCTTTTTTCGGGAGGTGTTATGTGCTAATACGCTGGCTCTCCAGCTGCGAGCCGCATTCCTGGGGAGCATGGGTTTCCTTGACAAATTCATAGTGGTAATTTCTCAATTTGTGGGAGATAGCTTACCACTGTGTATAATTTTCTCAAAATGAGTTTTTCTCTTGTATTTTTTTCTTAAATCTTTGGAACTTGCAACTGCTTGCTCACTCATATAAGAATCCAGTAAAAAAGTAGTATCCGATTTAGCAGAGAACATTTTTATCATCAGCTTAGTATATCAGTATTTTACAATGACTTTCAAGAATTCTGCTATGAGGTCAAGTTCAAGAACTACTAGAGCCCTGGCGGGTGTGGTTCAGTGGACTGAGTGCTGACCTGCAAACCAAAAGGTTGCTGGTTCAATTCCCAGTCAGGGCACATACCTGGGTTGCAGGCCAGGTCCCCGGTAGGGGATGCATGAAAGGCAACCACACATTGATGTTTCTCTCCCTCTTTCTCCTTCCCTTCCCCTCTCTCTAAAAGTAAATAAATAAAATATTTTTAAAAAATTACAAACACTTTAAAGAAAACTGGAAACACTATATGTAATATTTAAAAAAACCCACAAACCACTAGAACCCTGCCTTTAGCTCTTTATCTCTCGTGTAAGAAATTCCAAGTCAATGGAAATGAAATGAAATGAATTAAAAAGAACAGGTGCCCTGGTTGGTGTACCTCAGTTGGTTGGAGGGTTGTCCCATAACCAGTTGCAGGTTCGATTCCCAGTCAGGGTACAAACCTAGCTCGCAGGTTCGATCCCCCATCTGGGCTCAGGCGGGTGCAGCCCCCAGTGCGGACATGTACGATTCCCAGTCTTGGCACCTATCCGCATTCTGGGTGTGCACAGGAGGAACCAACTGATGCACCTCTCCGCATAGAAGTTTCCCTCTCTCCCTCTCTCCCTAAAAGCAATGGAAAAAATGTCCTCAGGTGAAGATTAAAAAAAACAAACAAAAAACAGGTGAATCTTCCAGCCTAACCCCTTTCTGTACAACTGTCTTTTTCCATCTGTAATATGTTGGGTAAGATCCAAGTTAGGGAGGAGGCACCTGGGTATTATTCATAGATTTGTGCAACTTAAATTTTGGTCCTATGTACAGAAAACAGATTAGGAAAACTCTGACCACACAGGTCTTAAATTGAGTAAGTTAATTTGTTCTTCCTCATACTTTCCAGAAATTGGGGCTTAGTGTATAATAATAATGCTCAGTTCACCACTTGTTATGTATCAGCTCAATCTGTACTACAAATTATAAAGTGGCTACTATTGTTGCCACCATTTTGCAGATGAAGAAAGTTCGTTGAAGAGAGATTAGGTGATTTGTCCAAGGTCACACGGCTAATGAACTAGGATTCAAACTCTGTTAGACTGAGGCCAGAGCTTAAGCTCTTAACTACCCCTAGGTAGCTGCCAAGTCCAGCTCTATTTAAAAGTCTCTCCAGCTCAGGACAGCAGGGTTTTTCCTGGAAAAAGGCTTGAGGAGGTTACATTGGATTTTTTAATGAATGCTCCTATTATGGAAAATATCACTTTGTAGTTCTAAACGATAAGGGCTTCAAAAATATACTACTATTATTACACTTTAAAAAAGGAACATTAATTCGTCATATCATTTAACATCAATTGGTGATGAGATTTCCCTAATTTTCTCCTAATTTCCTTTTTAAACAGTTTGTTCAAAATCAGAGTTGAAATAATGTTCATTCATTGTGACTGATGGATGCACCTCTGAAGTCTCTTAACCCTACAGGTTTCACCTCCATTTTTCCCCTTAGTCTTTTAACTGGAGAATCTAGTCATTTGTCCTGTAAACTTTCCTGTTTGCCTCTTCATGGAATTCACATGTTCTACTGTTCCTGTGAATTTCCGGGGATAGTTACATTTAACAACTAGAATAGTATGTGTATTTTTCCCCCAACTCTCTGTTACGCGGCACGTGATGCGGTCACCATGTTGCGGCGGGAACAGCAGGCAGAGGTCGCTGCCCGAAGCCAGACTCATCAGGGGTGGAAAGCACCGGTGTTCCGGCTCTGACGGTCTTCAGGCATCAGCTAGGTTTCTTCTTGGAAGAGAATCTTCCCCTCATTGTCTCTCTGGTTACCAAAATGTGTAGTTTGAATAGGAAAGGCAGGAAAAATACTTGATTTCCATGTATTTACCTTTTCAAAGTAATGAGTTTGTTACCTGTCATCTTACAAAGCTGACAGTGGTTTTCGGTGTTTTTGTTGTTGTTTAGTATCATTATAAACTAGTGGATTTTTTTTTTAACTAGGGGATTTTGTTTTTATTTATTTATTTATTTATTTATTTTTTAATCCTCACCCAAGGACATTTCATTGTTTCGAGAGAGAGAGAAAAGGGGGATGGGGAGAAATGTTGATGGGCTGCCTTCTGGTGCACGCCCCAACTAGGGGTCAAACAGGAGACCTTTCGTTCTGTAGGATGGCACTCCCGCCGACTGGGCCGCGCTGGCCAGGGCTGAACTGGCGGATTTTAAATATTTGTTTCTGTTGAAGTTATTAGTCTCACTATTGCATGAATGTCCCGCTCTTTGGCTAGTTGGGAGCTTTTCAGTGTGGTGCCTTTTGACTTGACCTCAGTGGTCTTTGATACAGTTTCCTTGGTGTTTGGGATGAAAAAGGTGTTCCCAGCTCAGGCACGCTCCCCAGGGAGCCCTGTTCCCTCCTGGTGGGACATGGTGTTTGCAGACCGCAGCGTGGCTGTTCTCACTGGCTTTGGAGTAATCTCTTCCTTCTCAGGGTAACTCCAGTGGGTATTTTCATTTTCTCCAGGAGTCCACGAAGAATATCAGCTGCCGTATTACGATTTAGTGCCCTCTGACCCCTCCATTGAGGAAATGCGAAAGGTCGTATGTGACCAGAAGCTGCGTCCCAACATCCCCAACTGGTGGCAGAGTTACGAGGTAGGACTCTCCCTGTCTCCTCCTACTTTTCCATCTGTGGGATTTCTCCCCCTTACCTGACAACAGGTCCACCCTCCCCCGGCGGCCCCCCGAGGGTGTCAGTTATGGTGTACCACTGTGCTGTTGTAGACTAAGTGCTGAGGGGCCACAGTCCCGTGTCCTGAGCACCGTAGGGCCCGCTTTGAAATTGACAGCCTAGAAGAAAAAGGTGATGTGGCCCCTCAGGACACAGGTGAGATAGGTGATCAAAAAGAGACAGAAGCAAAAACCTCGAGGGCGCCTTTAGACGTGTGCAGCTAGAAAAGTGGCTCTGGAGCCGCAGGCACGAGCCAAGGCCTATGGCCCGGTGAAGGAGAGACCCCCTGAAAGGGGTGGGAGAGCGAGGGGCGGGACTTACTGGGACACGTTTGTGAGGGAGGTGGCCTCACAGCTCCAAAGAAGGGAGAAGGATGTGCAGAGTTTGAATTTGGGAGAGGAGGCAGAGGACGTGAGAAGGGGACATTTAGTGGAGAGAGCTGAAATGAGGACAGGTTTATGACACAGATAACTGACAGACGGAGTTCTGAGGCCTTAGTGTCTTCAAGGGGAATGGGTGTTTCCAGCTGAGTGTGCTTGGGCCTCCTTTTCCCTCGCGGCTCTGCTTCTGGGGAGTGTAACCACTAGAGGGCATTTCCTCACCGACAACAAAATTAGCTCACAGCCTAGGGGATGCCCTCCTCGTGGAATACTGGAATACAGCGACATTTTCCAAAACGGTCCTTGGAACCCCAGGGTGGGTTTGCCTCAGAGCGGGGTGTGAGGCCAGAAGAGCTGTTTTTACTGCCCCACCCCACCCTCTGTTCAGTTCATGCTGCTTTTGTTGTGGGACTCTGCTTAGGAAAGAGGGTCCCGCTGCTAAAAGGAATTTTGGAAACCGCTGGCTTAGGGCGGCACTAAGGGAACGTGGGGCCCTCAGTAACCAGGGGCCAACTGTGGGTGACCTTCTGTATCACCTCCTGGCCTGACTGGTAGTTTCCCGTGTCGCCAAGGCAGTGGCAGTGCCTCTGACAGGGTTGCTTTCAGGGGCTGCTTTCCTGCCTCTGCACCACCCCCACCCCTGTGTGTGAACCGCGAGGTTGTTTCTGGACAGGGGACCTGGCCCTGAGCGGGCCTGCCTGGGGCCAGTCATTGGTGCCTGGGTTCTTGACTTCGTGTGGGGAAGCTTTCCCAACATGAATCCAGGTGGTTTTGAGGGTGTGTTTGTCAAAGCTGGGGACCTCGAAACAAGGATGGGCCTGGGATAGAAGGCGTGACAGGAGAGAGACTAGGCGGGCTATCGGCTCTCTGGAAACACATGGGAAAGAAAGGAGCCCAGGCGGGGCTGCATGAACTCGCTGAAAAGTAAAAGTCACAGAGACAGGCGTGGGCCAAGGCGGGGCTACTGTCAGCTCATTGGAGGGTCTGAGAAAAAGGGGCCTTGGAGACAAGGTCAAGGGTTAGCCCAGGAAGAGCTGCCGCTGCCCACTGCTGCCTTGGTTGCAAGTCTCGTGGGGCCCCTTAAGAGTTTAGGAAACGTGTGCCTGCGGGGGCAGGGAAGGCTGAGGGTGCGCTCTGGGAGGGCAAGCACCCTGGTCCTCAGACTTGAGGATTTTAAAGCGTGGGAGCTTAGGGTTTGAATGGAATGTTCATCAGCTATTCCAGGTGTGCCCTTTTAGGGTTGTGGTCCCCATGGATTGGTCAGTGCAGGCAGGAGGTCATTTGTCATTGCAGCTGGTCCTGGCATCGCTGGCCTGGTTTTGCTGCTTTTCTGGGCCTGGAGCTGAAACACAGCTGAGGCCTCGATGTTATTTCTGAAGAGGTGGACTTCTGTATCTGTTTGTAAATCATTCAGCCAGTGTGTTCAGCTATCTGCCTCGGTTTCCCAATGCATTTGCCAAGGAATTTTCCTAGCTTCTTACTTTCCTGCCTCAAGATTTGTCCCTGGTTTATGTTACTTTTTAAAAGAAGAGTTAGTGTACAGTCATGAAAATGGATTCCCAAACCCAACAGAAACGATTTTCAGATCTCAGGCTGTTGCCGGTATTTCTTTCAAGATTACCCAGATGATGGGGAACGGCTGCTGGTGACTGGAGGAGGTCTCCCCTCGCCGGGCTGCAGCTCTCTCCATTTGCCTGCACAACCTTTCCCCTAAAGAAGGGCAACCTAGGGGGAGAGGGAGGTTTGCAGAGTATTTCCTTCAGGTCAGAGCGGGAAAGGAGATTCTGACACGTTGCACTGAGAAACGAAGAGGACCCTGGGGGCAGAAAGGCTTCCGCCAGTCAGGTTCATATTGATGCCCTCTGGGTCTCTGCAGGCGTTACGAGTGATGGGGAAGATGATGCGAGAGTGTTGGTACGCCAACGGCGCGGCCCGCCTCACTGCTCTGCGCATTAAGAAGACCCTCTCCCAGCTCAGCGTGCAAGAAGATGTGAAGATCTAACCCTGCTTTCCTCTCCCGACATGCAACCCTGGGCAGCGAGGACTACACAGAGCTGCCGTGTTGAGCGTACGATGGAGGCCTACCTCTCGTTTCTGCCCAGCCCTCTGTGGCCAGAAGCTCTGGTCCAAAAGAGGGACAGAGCCCAGGAGACTTACTCACTCCCACGTTGGGTTTGAGACACAGATACCTTTTATACTTACCTCCTAGTGGCATGGAGACTCTGAGAGTGAAAGGCGTGGAGAGCTCGGTGCCACAATCAAAACTGGTTGGAGTGGAAGCCCCACCAAACCCGGTGCACCTGGTGTAGAGCCAGGAGTGGTGACGGGTGGCCTGGGAGGGCCCAGGTGAAGCTGAGTGTTGCCAGTGCTGAGCAGCACTGAAGGTTTCCCGCCAGGGCCGACCCCAGCACACTGAGGTGGCCCAGAGGAGCCGGAAGCGCAGCCCCGTGGCAGGCAGCTCCAGGCCCGTGCTCCACCCTCGTGCAGACATCTGGAGGGACTGCCAGTGGAGACGGAACCTGCCGCCTGTCTGGCCAGCCGTGTGTGCATGTGCCGAGGTGCGTGCCCTGTTGTGCCTGGTCCGTGCCATGCCCTTATGTGTGTGCGCGTGCGTGTGTGTGTGTGTGTGTGTCTGTCTGTAGGTGTGTACTCCCCTGCTTGAGCTTTTCGTGCATGTGCAGGTCTGGGTGTTTGTCATGCTGTCTCTGCGTGCTGGTGCCTCTGTTCAGTAGTGAGCAGCGTCTCGTTTCCTGGTGCCCTTCCCAGGGGTCTCCCTCCCCGCCCTTCCCCCAGAACTCTGAGCCGTGGTCGCCCTCCTCTCCCACCCTGTGTCAGCCCCGCTCTCCTCCTCCATTTCAGACTGTGGAACCAAAGCTGGCCCAGTTGTCCATGGCAGGCGAGGCTTTTGGGTCCAAATGTGAGGGAGGGGCGGGGTGGACAGGGAAAGCATCTTGGCATGAGTCTCGGGTGTTGTGGTCAGCTGCAACCGTGGGAAATGAGCCAGCCCAGGGCATTGTCCTCAGCAGCATCAAGGAACGGCCAAGGAATTCGAAGCCCAGATCTGGGGACTCAGATTGGAATGTCACATCTGTCTTTCATGTCCCAGATTCTGGAAACAGCAGTGTATATTTTTGGTGGTGGTGGGTTTAGGGTGGGGAAGGGAAGCGGGGACAAGAAGTGGGAGGGAGATCGGGGTGGGAGGGAGGCATCTGCATGGGTCTTCTACTGGGTTATCTGATCATGGTGGAGGGACGATGAGAGGCTTACACCCACGTCAGGGGCCCTGCTAAAGGGAGCAGCCTGAGCCGAATCATATTTAACCTGAGTGTAGTATTTAACGACGTTTAGAAGCACGGTTGTGGGTGGTGGTTTGGTCAGCATATCTTAGGTATATAATAACTTTGAAGCCATAACTTTTAACTGGAGTGGTTTTTTTTTTTTGTTGTTTGTTTTTTAATTTTATTGGGAGGGCCTGGATTTTAACTTTTTTTAATATTAAGTTTTTATAAAACAAAAACCATCTCTATGTGATGATTACCTCTCAATCTATTTGTTTTTAAAGAAATCCCTACAAAAAACAACCAGAAAAAATATGGTTCAATCAAGCGCACATAGCTCAATCACACTGGAAATGTCTGTCCCTGTACCTGAGCCTGTTCCCACGCTGCAGGGAGAGCTGCCGCCCGTTCTGGGGGTTCGTCTCTCCTGCACTGTGTCCTGCCCCACCCCCCAGGTCCAGGAGTGGTTTCTGGGCTGGGGCCCGAGCCTTCTGTGCATGGTCCAGCTGGTTGCACCTTCTCCTCGTCCAGGCATTTACTCAGTGAATGGTGAGTGCCTGCTGGGTGCCAGGCACCGTGCTAGGTGCTGGGAATGTAGCTGTGAATAAGGCTTGGGTCCTGTTTTTGGAGCACTGAAGAAGGACCTGATCCAAGTTAGTGGGTGCCTGTTTTGAGACCAGAAGTTTTCATATAGTGGTTGCTTCTGAGAGCCTTTTAAGCCTGGAATGATTGTTCTTACAGAAGACCACCGAAGGGCAAGTGTGCCCCCCACACCAAAGAGACCGGTGGTGGGCATGAGAGCCCAGTCATGCATTCATTCGGAGCTTCCTTCCTGCCTGCTGGGGAGCATCGTATGGATGCGGCCTCACAGCACCCCTGCCCCCAGCCCAGTGATTCTCTGCCAAAGCTTGTGGAGGACAGGGAGAGCCCTCTCCCTGCTTACATGTCTCCCTGATGCCCCGACCTTTATTTATTTTCCTCATGTACTGCCTCTTTCCTTGCGTTAAAGAAGATCTTCCCCTAACTGTTTGGGCCAATTTACTAGCTATCGACTAATTGCCCTTGGATATATCAACTGTGTCAGCGGGGGACCTCCTTTCCCCACCCCTGCTGACCCCTCGCCTCTCCGCCTGCAGCAGGACCTGGTGGGTTCAAAGTGGCAGCAGGGCTGAGGCTCCCGTGCCCGTCTCAACCAGCCTCTAGGATCTGCCCACACTCCTCGGACCAGGGGTGCCCAAGCCGCTAGCCTGCTCCCTCAGTGGCCCGTCTGTCCCCACCACACGTGTGGTCCGTCCCCCCCACCCTTGGGGAAGACTGAGCAGTTTGGGGGAAGCTCCCACCCTCACCCCGCTGCTCTTCCCACTGACAGTTAGGAGTTAGTGAGCTGGGGAGGAACTACAGCCTGCAGCCGTGGTGTTTGGCCCCCTGGGGCTAACCCTGATCCTTAGGGCTACCTGCACCTCTGGATTCTGGATTCACAGACCAAGTCCAAGCCCGTTCGTTCGTCGCCATCAAGGCCCCTGAACGGCATTCTCGGTACTTCTGTTTGTTTTTGTACATTTTATTAGAAAGGACTGTAAATTAGCCACTTAGACACTTTACCTCTTCAGTATGCAAATGTAAATAAATTGTAATATAGGAAATCTTTTGTTTTAATATAAGAATGAGCCTGTCCGATTTCTGCTGTACATTATTAAAGTTTTATTCACAGAGCTGTTCTGGTGCCATCTGTTTCCCACCTGTGGCCCGCGCCCAGCTGCTGGCAGGGGAGCTGGGCGCGGGCAGATGTTCTCAGGTAGCGTTCCTGCCCTCCCACTCGGCCGGGGCCGATGTCAGCACCGGGCACAGCCGGTCCCAGCGGGGAGGAGGAGCTGGTCTGGCCTCCCTTAGCCTGTTCCTCTGTGTTTCGTGGCGGGAGGAGGGCCTGGCGTGTGAGGGCGCAGAAGACACCGAATACCTTTCCACTTTGTTTTGTCTTGCAGCGTTTTTCTCTTTAGACAGAAGGTCTTGATCCTGTTTAGTCGAAAGCCACCCAGTCTTGAAGACAGCCGCAGTGTTTTCTCCCCCTCCTAAAGTGGAGCGCAGATGTGAATTTGGGGGCGTTTAGTGGCTCTGCGGTGGGCGTCTCCACTGGTTCCTCTGGCGTTTTCAGTGTGTGGGCGACTGTGAACGTCTGTCAAGGCTGAGGGAACCGGGATGAAAGTCCTAGAGTCACAGGATTTCATGTGTGTGGGTGGCACCCTGGAGGTCGCCTCGTCACCACCCATCAGACACTCGACTCCCCACAGCGTCCCTGCCATGCGGGGCAGGCCACGTGGCCCCGAGCCTCCACTGCAACACTCAGGAACACGACTTCCACCTGCAGGCGTCTGCGTGTGGAAAGCTCTTACGTAGAACCAGGCAACCTCCGTATGACTTCTATCCAGAGGCAGTTCAGAGCAGCCTTTTCTCTTCCATATAAGGTCCCTGAAAATACTTGAAGGCAGCTGTCGTGTTATCATGAATTTGGCAAAGCTGAGAATTTCTGCAGTTAATATGAACAAATACTGAAAACTGACTGTGTGCTGAGCAATGTGCCAAAGTTTGCTTTATGTATATGAATTGCTTTAGTCCTAAAACAGTGTTTGAGGAGGGCATATGGACGTCTCTCTATGGATTGGGAAACAGGGTTAGAGAACTCAAGCAAATGGTCCACAGAGCAGATAAATGTAGCTCGGGGGGGGGGGGGCAGGAAAATCCCTGGGTTTGGGGTATCTGACCACAGACAGCAGCCCTTGGCCATCACGCCGGCCGGCCTCCGTGGTCAGTGTTCTCCCTGCTGCCAGCTGCCCTCACTGAACCCAGCCGGAGCCTGGGGCCAGGACAGCGGGTGACATTTCACCTGGGCATCAACTGACAGTACGGACTAGAACGAGGGTCCCAGACTGTGCTTGATGCCCGCAGGCCTCACCCCACGGCTGCATCTCCAGTCTCGGGTTGGGTAAGATCAGGCACCGTCTCCCTCCGCCGTCCCGTAGAAGGGAAGTTGAACTCAAGTACAGGACATCATATATTTACCCTGTTAAATTTTACCATAGAACCTGCCCTTGGCTCCAGCCTCTGAATGGTTGAAAATTCTGATTGTTCTCCAGACTTCTCCATCATCCTCCCATCTGAGACTGTTGGGCTGGAGAAAATCAAGTAATCTACCTTTAGAAGTCGACTTTAAGGTTGTCATGTATCGCCATAACCCAGATCAGCTGCTAATTGTCCTTGGACCCTGGCCATGATTCTTGGATGCGCAAGGGTAATAGCAGAAGCCGAGGCAGCTTGCAGGAGTGGCAGGGCATGGTGGTGGCTGCACCTCTGTGTTATGCCTGTCTGAGGAAAGGGGAAGTGGCCTGTAGCTAATCCCTCCCACTTCAAAAGACACACATCTTGCAGGCATGGGCCTACAGTTCACTAGGCTGTGGGTTGCAGGTTCAACTTTATTCTGGAAATCAGAATGCCAGCCATTCTGGTACCTCTTCATGTGCCCTTGAAGGTTACTGACAGCGTCTCACCTTTGTAGGGCCCAAGACAGGATACCTGAATTCATGTGACCGGTGTGTGCCTGGGCTTTTGTTACATGCATTTTAAATCTGTTCCCCCAGGCCATGTCTTCTGATTGTTGCAGTCTGGAAATCGTGCTTGTTCAGTACAACCAAAACAAAATTAGTTGTACAGTAGCAGCATTGAGAGACACTCAAGAACATGTCAGGGATGCGCAAAGAAGGTGGCCGGAGGAGGGCTGTGGATCCAGCCAGGAATGGTGTGCTGAGGTTCTCCGGAGAAAGAGAACCAATAAGATGGATAGAGAGATATTTTAAGAAATTGACTCGTGATTGTGGGGGTTGGCAAGTCTGAAATCAGGCCGACAAGCTAGAGAGCCAGCAAAGAACTGAGGTTGCAGTCTTGTGTCCGAAGGCCGTGTGGAGGCAGGATTCCTTTTCCCTCAGGGACCTCGGCTTGTGAAGGCTTTCAACTGATTGGATGGAGCCTATCCACGTTTAGAAGGTAGTCTGCTTTGCTGAAACCACTGATTTAAATGCTAATCACATCTAAAACAAACCTTTACAGGTGGCAAACACGAGGCCCGCAGGCCGAATCCCGCCCTCTACCTTGTTTTATCCGGCTGGCACCTTGTTTCTACCCCGCGTGGCAGCGCTGAGCTCCTTGCCCCTAGTTAAGGAGTAGTTACATTTATACAGTCCTAAAATTGCATTCAGCCCTTGGAAGGCAACTGCGAGGCTGATGTGGCCCCCGGTGAAAATGAGTTTGACACCCCTGCCTTACAGCAACTTCCAGATTGGCACTTGACCAAACAACAGGCGTCACACCCACCTGAAAGTCGGTGGCTTCCCATGGTCAGCCAGGGGGCATTTAAGGAACGGGTGGGCAGCCCTGGTTCCGGTTCCATCTGGGAATGCGACTCGGAAGCCAAGGATGGGGCTAACGGGGTAGGAAGGTTTAAGGAACAATTGGATAGACTAGACTCTAAATAGAATATCATCAAATAAGTGTTTGTTGAGCAACCTTAGAGTGTAAAGCAGTGTGCAGAATGAACAAACCTGGCCCCTGCTCTTCTGGACACAGAGGGTTTGTACAGGGAGAACAAAGAGGCAGGCTTGGCCAGTTCCGTCACAGAGCAATACCTACTGTGTGGCGAGGGCACGGAGGAGGTGCCTGGGGAAACAGAGGGCCGGTGCCCGCCCCCAGGGGCGCCCTAGCAGGTGCTGTGCACTAGTGAACAGGTAACTGGTGGGTGCCGTGAGAGGGCGGACACACAATGCTCTGGGAATGGAGGACAGATGAGAGTGGGTCGAGAGAGGCGACATCTTGTCTGTTTTGGAATAGACACTGGCCTGCCGATTCAGAAGGGGAGGGAGTTTAGTCAAAAGGAGTGTCACCCCTCGGAAACCACAGAGGTTCAGCGTGGCTGGAGGAAGGGGGTCTGTTGGAGCTGTCGCGTGCTGAGAAGTCAAGACTTCATCCTGGGGACCACCAGTGTGGTGCTTCCCTGCGACAGGCACTAATCCATCAGGGGTTTTTCCTCTCCAGTCTAGACTTGGCCTCCAAACGTTTCCACCCATATGCTTATGTGCAGTCGTCCCATAAAACCTCTGTCATTCCTCATGTAGGGAATGGGCTATTTAAAGCCAGGTTTTCACCAAGGGAGTGATGGGATCGTATACGTGTTTGGGGACAATCACAGTGCTGAATTCTTGGGGCAGTTGCTGTGGTGGTGGCAGGGGCAGCTGGAGGACAGGGAGACTGTTGGTAGAGGGAACAGGTTTTGGGTGCGAGCAAATGCAAACAGTGAGGGAGAGGGGACCAGGGATGAACCCCAAGAAGCGTGCATCTGGGGCCCCGAGAACTGCCGCTTTCCGTCCTAGCTGTACCTGTTCTGCAGTGAAGCAGGGTAAAGCAGCACATGCCCTCTGCCCTAGGAGTGGCACCGTAAGGAAAGCTGGAGAGGTGACCCTCCCTGCCTTTGACCAGACTGCCCTGCTCAAGCGGAGACACGTTGCCACCCCCAGCCCAAGAGGCAGATGGTCCCTGGCCTCTGGGTGGGACAAGACTCAGGAGGCCACCCACGTCCGACAGATAAACTGTCATGTCTGCCTTGCCCTGCTCCCAGACCCCCCTAGAGTCAAGTCTGAGCTGTAATGGGTCCCCTCCCTGCTACTAGGCTCCCCCAGCCCCAACACCACACGCAGATGCTACCCCGTGGAGACTGTTGAGCAGCAGCAGTCATTCAGAAAAGTAGCAGCTCCCTGCCAGTCAGCTGCCCTCCGGCTGTCCATGCCTCCCCCACTGTCATGCAGCTGGGGGCCCAGCCCCTCATTCCTGACCAGAGAGCCAGCTGAGCCCAGGCTGTCTCTCTCCACCTCCCCTACTTAGGAGCAGTGGCAGCGCCCAGAGCGGAGCCCAAGGAGCAGACGACCCATCCCTCCCGGTTCTGGGATGAAATGACTGCTAGAGCTCTGATACTGAGCGAGACTCCACAGGGGCCGGAGCGTCTGGAGCTCACCCCCCAGTGCCCCAACTTCCCTAGAGCTTGAACAGGTCGCTGGGGGTGAGATCCAGCTCTCCCCACTTCCTCCGTGGGGACTGTGGGCTGTTAAGTGTCTGGGCAAGGGCTTGGGCCAAAGAGAAGGGGGTCTTACCTTGGCCTTGTCCATTAGCGGAGCCCCTGCTGTCTCTGCCCCCAGCACAAGCCAAGCCCCCTCCTGAGAGCTGGGAGCCAGGGCAGCTGGGGCAAAAGGAAGCCAAACTTGAGGAGCTCATTCTGAAAGCCTGGGACTTGCTCTTGGGGATAAAGTACAGATTGAGCACAGATGTCTGAGGAGCCAGAGTGATAGGGATTTTTCAAGGAGGATCTCGGAGAGAGGAGAAAGGAGGAAGGTGTGTCTTGGTATGAAGTTGCTGGCAGTGTGCAGCATGCTCCCTCTACCCACCCACCCCCTCCAGGAGTTGTGGGAGATCTATAAACCAGCTGGGATTCCAGATGGAGTCCTGGCACCAGCCCTTTCAGTCTGATTAGAAGGTTTTCCACCAAGAGACTCATGACCACCAGAGGGCATCACTGCCCCGTGGTGGGACATCCTGGGCTCCCATCACCTCCCTGGGGAAATTGGGGAGTTCGTGTGGAAGAAGCATGCTCCTGTCTCTGAGCTGCCAGCGGCTGAATTAAATAGCCCCTGGAGTCAGGAGACCTGGGATGTAGGGGCTGCAGTGCCTGTCCTGCAGCCGTCTTTCCCTTCCTGGCTTCCTGTGCCTCCTCCGTTAAAAGAGGGCTTCACCACATCCTCCCAGATCATAAGACCCTTTCCACCTCTGAAATTCCAGGATCATGCACTGAGGCTGACAGAAACTGCCTCGTGGGGCCCAGCCTTACTCTGGGGTTCTCCAGGGCTCCCTGCCTGGCAGGAGGAGGGAACTTGAGTGACCTCCTCTGGTGGTGGTCTCTCACTTGGAGGCAGGGAGGCAGACTGACCTGCACACCGAGGGAAAGTCTCTGCTTCCACTTCAGCCTGAAGGAGGAATATCTCAACAGGGCCATCTTACACACAGGTGCTGTATGCCCATGGGGTCTGCTTCTCCAGGTGTCAGGCAGGGAGGTGTCAGGTAGCCTTTTGGGGTGGGTAGACTGATGGCCCTTCCCAGAAGAGGCACAAGATGCTCTTTTGTGGGTTCTTTCAGGCATAAGCACAGGAGTGCAGAGAACAGAACCATTGCCTCTCCTGCTTGTGCTCGCCTCCCCACCCCTACCCCACCCCCAGCACAGATGCCGTCTGTCGGGAGCAGGCAGCAGACGGTCCAGGGGTCCATCTGTGCTAACGCTTCACAATAGTCCCATGTTTCCCCACCGACACCCCCTCAGCCCCTCAGCTGATGGCCACTTGGTGGTGCCAAGGGGAGAAGTGGGAGGAGGGAGAGGAAGACACTAAGGGACTTCGCTCTCCACTCCTGGCAGTCCCCAGTCCACCCCTGCCCCTCATCCAACACGCATCTTGCCATCTGGGCTTGTATAATCACTGAGGGATGGAGAAGCACCCCCTCCACCCACACCTCCTGCAGGGCGGGGGCCCCAGGCGCCTGGAGGTGGGGGAGAGACAGGCACAGAAAATCAAGGAGACGAGGAAGCAAGGAGACTGAGGCAGACCCATGAACAATAGAGGAGACAGCCTTTCCAGCTGCCCCAAGCGGATGTGGCTACTTGCCCCTCTGTACGCCTCATGCCAGGTGTGTAACGCAGCACGTGTGCAGGCACCACTCCTACCAGACCGCGAGCCTCTGTAACCCCTGAGCCTAGCCAGGACCTGGCGCAGAGTGGGGTAAATGTAGGGAGAATGAAGAACTGGAGAAGACAGCATCGCAGTGTTGGATTGCAGGCTCCGGAATCAGGCCACCTGGGTTCGGTCTCAACTCTGCCAGTGAGTAGCCTAGAGCAAGTTACTTAACCTCCCTGGGCCTCAGTTTCCTCGTCTGTCAGGGATGATAATGATACCTATTTCAAAGGGTTGTTATCAGAACCAAATGTGTTAATTTGTGTATGTAAAAGCGCATACAGAACAGTGTGCCCAGCACACGATAAATGCTCAGTGGATATGATCTGTAAAGGCTAACAGATTTGGGAAGATGGGAGGAGGAGGGGATAGTCAGGGGCAGTGCATCCCTGGCCTCAGCCTCCATTTAGTGGCTGATGTGGTGCTGACACCCTGTGGTGGGTACCTGCTAGTCAGATGCGTGGCAGGGCCTTCCACTTCCTCCTCTCACTTCTTATTCAGCCACCACTGACGACAGTCTTCAGCTGGGCCATCCCCACCTCTCCCAGGGGGATGGCCCCTAAGACAGTATCAGAAAGTAGCTGAGCACACCACCAACCCTCAGCACCTGCTCTGCTCACGCACATCCCCTTCCCCATGAGTCAGCTCCATAGGAAGGATCTGTCTTCTGGGAGCTCTGACACGGAGAGCTGAGGAGAGGTTTACTCAGGAGGGAGCATTCCTTCCCCTACAAGGGGACAGGCCAGAATTAAGCCCACTGTCTTCTGGGTTTCCAATTCTCTTTCCCCTTGACTTGGGAAGAGGAGGCAGCCTCTTTCACCTCTGCCGGGGCAGCTGTGTAAAGGGGAAGTCTGGGCCCTCTCACTCCTCCCTTCAGGGGCATCTCTTCCCCAGGTACCACACCCCTCCCTTTGCACAGCCATGCTGCCTCTCATCTTGCCTGAAGTCTCCTGCAGCCTGGAGGATCTCGTAGAATCTTCCCCTGGGTCTCCAAACCTCCTTACAATGGACCCTCACTGTCCATCCACCACCAGATGTTCCACAAGTCTCCAAAGCTAACCATCCCCAAATTTTCTAATACCATACACAAGCCCCTTCACAGACCACCTCCAGCCTGCCCACCCCCAGGTATCACTGGCCCCGCCCCGGGGTGTCCCGGTTCCCAACCCCCTCCTCTGCTGCTAGGTTTCCCCCCATTGAGAACTTCTCTAGCCTAGGCAGGCGTCGGGCTCCAGGCAGTGCGCCCCCCCCCGGAGGCGGGGCCTGCGGCCCTGGGGGCGAGGCCAGCGGAGGCCGCTCCCCGTCCGCACCCCCCCGTCCGCCCAGAGGTTCCTATAAAGGGAGGCGACTAGCCACCCGCCTGGCTGGCATCCTCGAGCTGCTGCCAACCCTTTCACGCGGGGCGCCGGAGCCATGACCCTCCGCCGACTCAGGAAACTGCAACCGAAGGAGGAGGCGTCAGCCGCCGCCCGGGCTCCCGACTCCGAAGTCGCTCCGGCCCGGACCTCGGCCTCTGGCCCCCCGGCCGCAGCCGCCAGCCCGGGGCCCCCCGGGGACGAGCTGTATGCGGCGCTGGAGGACTATCACCCCGCCGAGCTGTATCGCGCGCTCGCTGTGTCCGGGGGTACCCTGCCCCGCCGAAAGGTGCGTCCTCTACTCTTCCAACTCCCGCGGCACCGGCTCTCGGTGCCCCCCACCCTCACCGGTAGTGTCCCTTTCTCCAGACCCGCTCATCCTCGCAACAGCCCCCATCTGTGCCTGCTGAACCCCAATCGCCCCCCCGCTGGCCTCCACAACATTCTGCTCGTGGTCAGAGTACCCCACAATCTTGCCCAGCCCGTGGACCCCCACGGCCACATTCAGAACCTGTTCAGCCCCCTCGGCCCTCTCCGTGGAAGGCGCCTGCTTCAGGTCCCCACGGCCCCCACCTCAACGCCGCCCGCTCTCAGGGCTCTCCACTCCGCTCCCCACGGGCCGCCACCCCGTCTGGCTCCTTTCCCTCCTGAACCCACAGCACCCTCGCTCCTCGTCCGTCTGGCCTGCACGCCCCGTGCCCCGCGCCCCACCTTCCCGAGCCCAGGTATCTTGAGACTCTAAGAACCCCTCGCCCGGGCGCCTTCAGTGGAACAGGGAGGCGGACAGCTGGGGTCCCGCTGCTCGCTCGGACCGAGCGTCCCGGGTGGAGAGGGAGGGCAGTGGATGCCCCAATACGAGAGAGCTTTTGCCCCTCCGAGGGGATACCTGGACGCCTAGGCTCGGGGCCTGTCGCCTAGCCCTGTGTCTTGAGGTGAGGGGTGCGAGGTCACTGTTCCCTGGACTTCAGCTGGGACCGGACGCGGTAGGAGGGGTCGCAGGGCACCCGCGGGGCAGGAAGGATGCGGGCCGCGCCCGCCCTCTGAGTCTCCCCTCCTCCGCAGGCTCTTCCTCTGGCCTGAGGGAAACCCGAGCTCTCAGAGGGGGCGACACAAGACCCAGGTTAAGGAAAGAGAGCTGGTGGCCTTTCCTCGCTCTGTCCCCCTCCTCCTTCTCTGGCCCTTGGCTCCCCCCCACACAATGAACAGCTTGTTGAGAATTTGCATTTTATGAAAATAGGGTGGAAAGACAAAGGGGTCTCTCTCTCTTTGCTGCCCAGTCCTTCCTCCCTGGCCCATTTGGGAACTGTCCTCACCCCTGGCCAGTTATTGGTTCTGGAAAAAGAGGGCCCCCCTTATCTTCCTAGCCTTGGGGGAGCCTGGGAGGAGGGTTAACAAGGGCACCAACTGGGAAGGCCCTAAAGAGCACATGGGACAAGGGCTGATCTGGGACAGGGCTTCTTTCCAAGGGCCAATAATTTAGGGAGGGAGAGAGACTACTTTAGTTTCTCAAAGGCCCTAAAGAGGCAGGAACCCTCAGCTCTGTCATTCCCCGCTCCAGAGAAAAACAAAATAAAAAGAACTCCCAATCACTCTCCTTAGTATAGTGAGACTTTAGGACATGTTTGAGATCTAAGACGTTTTGCCCCAGAAAGCAGCAAACATATGGCAATGTTGAGAGATCCAGGCAGGGCTGGGCGCAGCTGGTCCCTGAAACAGCCTAGACTGTGGAGGAAGTAGTTGGCCCCTCTGTCCCCTGCCTTCCCAGTCAGGCTGCGATTCCTGGCCCTCCAGACCTGGGCCAGTGACCCCAGCTTCCCCAAGCCACTGTCTGTGGCTGAGAGATGAGGAGAGACTTGACTAGAAGGGGGCCTCTGGAGTGCCTTGAAGGGCAAGCCTGGGGGCCCCTGCCCCTCTTTGAGAATGTCTGGGAGGAGCCTTGCCTTGGTTTGGCTTTTCAAGAGTCCAGGAGGCCTGAGCTTTTGCAGACATGCACCCTGGGAGTGAAGACTATCCTATCCACATTAATGGAACCCCTGGCCCCCAGCATGGACTTAGTGGTCCGTGCCTCTGGAACTCAGGAGGACTGTTATGTCCCTGTAGTTCCAGTTAACGGGGATAAAGCCTAGGGGGAGAGCCGCAGAGTGATACCAATGGCGGCACTCAGCAAGTAGTTTCACCAGCACAAAAGCAGGTTTGGAACTGGGACCAGATCATAGGGAGTCCAGGGTCCAGGGCTGGGGACCAGGTGAGGGACCTCCCAGCATAGGGGTCTCAGCATCTGCTCAGCAATAACCCTTGTCTCACCTGCTCCTTCCTAACTCTCCATCTGCCTGCCCAGGGCTCAGGATTCCGCTGGAAGAATCTCAACCAGAGTCCTGAACAGCAGCGGTAAGTCACCACCACCCCAGCCCCTGCCCTGGTCCAAAGGGTGAGGTGCCTGGGTGGGGGGTGGGGGCAGCATGACATAGCATCTCAGCCCAGCCAGGGGGAGTCATTCCCCACCTTTGCAGCATGGCTCCCTCGCTAGGCCCGAGGTGCAGGTGGGGGTGTGGGCTGTGTGAAGGGGTGGCAGAGAAAGGAGGTAGGGACTTTTGAGTCATCAGGTGCTCCTCAACCCACCCCCAGTCCCTGCACATTACCCCTCCCTGGGAGATCTGGACCTGGGAGGTGGAGGAAGTAAGAGAAATCCTCAGGGTCCTGTGCCCTCCCAGCTCCAGCAAGCCCCCAAGGGCCCAGACCATAGCCAAGCTGTGTAGAGCTGCTTGAGTCTGGCTGCCCCTGCTTCCAGAATCTCAGTTCCACCCTGTGGCAGCCCTCAGGAAGGATCTGAGGAGAGGGCAGACATAGGTGCTGATCTCACATCCGACTCTGCCATGTCCCATCCCAATTTGGGCCTGGCTTCTTCTAAAATGGATCAGCAGGCTACATACAGCCTGCTGGCCAGATTGGCCTGTTTGGTGCTTGAGCTAAGAGTTGTTTCTCTATTTCTAAAGGGTTGTTAAAAACGAAGAACCAGCCCTGGCTGGTGTAGTTCAGTGAATTAAGTGTGGGCTGTGAACCAAAAGGTCGCCAGTTTGATTCCCAGTCAGGGCACACGCCTGGGTTGCAGGCCAGGACCCCGGTGGGGGCCACGTGAGAGGCAACCGCACATTGATGTTTCTGTCCCTCTCTTTCTCCTTCCCTTCCCCTCTCTCTAAAAATAAAATAAATAAAATCTTAAAAAACAAAAAACAAAAAACGAAGAACCATATATGATAGAGGCCGAATGGGCCCTGAACAGAAAGCCTAAAATACTTACTACCTGACCCTTTGCAGAAAAAGTTTGCCAACCTTTCCAGAAAACCGGAGCACTGGGGTAGACACAGAACTCTGAGTCACCCTGCTGCCGGCCCCAACACACACAGAGGGGTCGAAGTGGGGAGGAGCTCAAGGTTGAGGTTGGGAGTTACCCAGCATTTGGGGAGTATCTGGGTCAGGCTGAGAGCTGGGGACCTGGGTCTCCAGGGCCTTTCTGAGACTACAAGACGTGAAGGGGCCTTTGGCTGCTGCTTTAACTCTGCCTCTGGCTGGGAGGGAAGGAAGGGGGTGGGGGTGGGCAGAGGAAACTCTGGGATCCCCCAGCAGGCGAGGACCTGGAGCGGCTCCAGACCATTGTGTCCAGTGGGCAGGCCTTCAGTGCGGGAAGGGGCAGCTTTGAGGCTCCCCTCCCCCCAGCCCTCACATCTGGTGGGCTGGCCCCACTGCAGCTGGGAGGAGCAGCTGTGGTCTGGGCTCAGCCTCGTGACTGGCCTCCTGGGGGTGGGGCCAGCCCTCTCCCCAGGGCTGTGGATCAGAGGAGGCTCCAGGCTGGGGCTGAATTTGGAGCCTCAGCTACTCAGTAAGTGGTGCTCTGGGGCTCACTAGGAAGGAGGGACTGGCTGGAAAATTCAGCTAGTCCACCCACTCTGGAGGCTGGACATTCCCAGTGCCTCCCCCTACCGGAGGCTGGATTGATTCCGTGTGGCTGGATGAAGCTGATTTCAGCTGGGCGTGGGGAGGGACATTCCAGTAACCTGTGATGGGAGCGGGTTGTTGTTGGAGACAGTGAGCCCTGACTGGGCATTCTGGAGCAGACCCCAGCCTCAGTGGAGGACCACGCTCTGGGACTGCCATGCTCCCCGTTGAATTCTAACAATCTTGATGAGATGGCCCCCTGTGTCTCCTGCAGGAAAGTGCTGACTTTGGAGAAGGAGGAAAACCAGACCTTCGGCTTTGAGATCCAGGTGGGAGAAGCTGGGTGCAGAGCAAGTGAGGGGCTGGGAGGGCAGTCTGAGGAATGGATGGACCCCCGCCAACCCAGGGCTGAGGGTCCCCTTGTCTGTTACAGACGTATGGCCTTCACCACCAGGAGGAGCAGCGTGTGGAGATGGTGACTTTTGTCTGCCGGGTTCATGAGTCGAGCCCTGCCCAGCGAGCTGGGCTCACACCAGGTGGGGCCTGAGCTCAGGGCACGGGGCTCTAGGAAGGGGATATAACCTTACTCCCAAGCAGAGTGGGTGAGAAACCTCTTCTAAAATCGATTCCCCTTCTTTGTTCCATTCTGAGAAGGCCAGAAAGAAGAATGGCTAGATTCCAGGCTTTGGATTCAGGCGAATTTGCCATTTACTGTGTGATCTTAAGCAGTCCCGTGGGTAAATGGGTGCAGTAACTCATCCTCATGGTACAGCGTGGTGAGGGGGTTCCCTGGACACAGAGCCAGGGCCTGGCAAATGCCGGATGTTGCCGTTGCTGTTCTGCCTCCTCCTGGCAATCTGGCGCTCCAGCATGGGCGGGGCTTGGGGAGGAAGCAACATTCCATTAAATCTGCCTGATCTTGGGGATCAGGGCCTATCCTGCCCCTGACTTGGCCCAACTCTGGGGTACCTGTGTTATATCTTCTAACCAGGAAATCATGCCTCCAGTAGGAGACCCTTGGGATGGGCCAAATCTAGAATCCCAAGTTCCAGGGAGGGGCAGCCTGAAACTTCACGAATTGGCCCCACCCACATTCTATTGCCATTTTCTTCCTTTGAGCACTTACCAGCAGCCCCTGGTAGCCAAGTGGTGTATTGCAACTTTGCAAAGTAGTTTCATACCAAGTCTCCCTCCTGCTCCCCAGGCAGGCACAGCAGGGATTCACACCCTGTTGTTACAGATGGGAAATGAACCCTCAGAGACCAGTGGCTTGTCCTGCCTGAGGTCAGGAGGCTCTGCCTGGGGCCAGTGCTAGTTCTTAGCTTGGTGCCGCTCGCCCTGCCCCCTTCCTGTCTTGACTGGGTCTCATGATACCCTGTGGGCTAGACTGGAATAACCAATCCTGGAGGCACCCAAAGGCCGCGGGGTGGGGGTGGGGCTGGGGGTTCAGCCTATGGGGACAGGACTTCCTGAAGGTGGAGTGAAGGTGCTGGTTTATGAGGGCCCTGGGTCCTGGGCCTGGACAAGGTCTCTGGATAACGGTGAGAAGTAGGGAGAGGGCAGTTCAGGAGTATTCTGTGGTCATTATTACCCCTGCCCTTTCTGGCTAAGGTATGGGGCTGGAATTCTGTAGTGGCCCATGGAGCACATGCTGACCCCCTGTCTTCCTGGCAGGGGACACCATTGCCAGTGTCAACGGCCTGAATGTGGAAGGCATCCGGCACCGAGAGATCGTCGACATCATTAAGGCATCTGGCAACGTTCTCAGGTATGTTTAGGTGCCAGGGTCCTTGTGACTCCTGACTGAGCTCAGCCTGTCTCAGTGTTTCCCTGGGGGCTCACTCAGCCTCTGACCCCCCAACTTCCTCAGGCTGGAAACTCTGTATGGAACGTCAATTCGGAAGGCAGAGCTGGAGGCGCGTCTGCAGTACCTCAAGGTAAAGCAGCCTGGAGACTGTCAGCTTCTACCCTCCTCTTCCCAAGCCCCTGCCCCGCAGGCCTCGCTCTTTCTCAGGGGGTCGTTTATCTGTCTGAACCTCCTTTTAACTTCAAGTTTTCCTCTGTGCGCCCCCTGATCACTCAGTCTGCGCCCACCCCCTGCTAGTTTCTGGCTGGCTCCTGACGGTGAGGCGGGTGGTGTCTCTTGCAGCAAACCCTCTATGAGAAGTGGGGAGAATACAGGTCCTTAATGGTGCAGGAACAGCGGCTGGTCCATGGTGAGTACACTGGGGTGTGAAGGGTAACTTGTGCCCCTACGGATGCCCTCATGCCCTCGGCCATGCTTCCCCTCAGAATGCTGGGTTACTGGCCCCCTCCAAAGTGAAGAAAAGTTTGTTGAGCTCCTACTTTAGGTACTATGCCACCCTGGGCTGATGCATACACATTTTTAGTTTATCCTCAGTAGTTCTCTGAAGGTAAGTTTTAGATGGCACCATCTCCATGTTACAGATGGGAAGTCCAAGGCTCAAAGAGCATGTCTCAGATCTCTTCCATGGCTGATGGCGTAACTGGTGCTCCTAAGGATTTGAGTGCATATCTGTTTTACAGACAGGGAGGTGGGGCTCAGGGTTGTGACTTGCCCAGGGTCACACAGATGGTTACTAGGAAGTTGCTGAGGTCTCCCACTGTGCCCTCTGATGGCCTGCCCTCTTGTCTCCTGCCCTGGCAGGCCTCGTGGTGAAGGACCCAAGCATCTATGACACTCTGGAGTCTGTGCGCTCCTGCCTGTACGGAGCCGGCCTGCTCCCAGGCTCGTTGCCCTTCGGGCCCCTGCTGGCTGCGCCTGGGGCCCCCTGTGGGGGCGCACGGCAGGCTGGGGGTGACCCCGATGATGCTGTCTACCACACATGCTTCTTCGAGGGCGCTGAGCCGCCTGCTCCCCCGCCACCCCCCATCCGCACTCCGGGCCTGGGCCCAGCTGAGACCCTGACCTGTGGGCTGCGGGCAGGGCTGAGCCGCAGCGCCAGCGTGCGGTGCGCGGGCCCCGGGGGCGGTGGCGGCGGGGGCCCGCCAGGGGCGCTCTGGACTGAGGCCCGTGAGCAGGCCCTTTGTGGCCCTGGCCTGCGCAAAGCCAAGTATCGCAGCTTCCGCCGGCGGCTGCTCAAATTCATCCCCGGACTCAACCGCTCCCTGGAGGAGGAGGAGAGCCAGCTGTAAGGGAAGGGCGGGTGGGGAGGGGAGGTATTTATTTATTTATTCGTTCCAGCCAGCGCAAAAAGAGAGAGGGGTTGGGGAAGTGAGGCTGGCTCCAGGCCCAGGAGAGGACCCCAGGAGCCGGGAGCAGTGAGAGAGGGTCCTTGCCAGCC
This sequence comes from Anoura caudifer, assembly GCA_004027475.1. NCBI lineage: Eukaryota > Metazoa > Chordata > Mammalia > Chiroptera > Phyllostomidae > Anoura > Anoura caudifer. The sequence goes on along the minus strand of PVKU01002513.1, from coordinate 92,390 downwards.
CAGCTGGCCTGCTAGGTTCCTGGCTTGTCTCTGCCCAGCAGTAAACCCAGGCCACAGACCCTTTTACTCCTCCTCCCTAAACCACGGTGGAAGCTGGCACAGGGGAGAACCCGGCAAGCTCGGGGTTGAGAGAGGTTCGGGGACCAAAGATGGGGTGTGCCTCCTACATTCTGGTCACTGGTGCCTTGTGGCCTGTGCAGGAAAACTGCTTCAAGGGGGCTGGTGACCCTGTCCCTTGAAGCCCTCTCCGCAGCTTTACTCGCTCCCCTTGGCCTTGGGGAGAAATGGCCTGTTGCGAGTAGTTCCCCCACCTTCCATACACACACCCACATACCCAAACATGTCCATTTAACCGGTGGGCCCCCCAGGGGGCTTACGGTGCTGGTCCCCCTCACTCCCAGTCTTGATCCCTAAGGGCTTGGCCCCTCCCAGGGGCCTGTAAGTTGGGTCCCACTAGGCAGTGGCCCTGGGTTCTCTGCCCTTTGGGGAACAAACGGGCATGTCCAGGTGGGGGGAGGGGGCAGCACAGGCTGTTCCACCATTTCGCATATTGTTGCTTCTGAACCACAAACTGTATAAAATTGATGTTTTTTTGCACCTGTGTCATCGTGGTGACTGCCTGGCGGGGAGGACTGGGCTTGGCGGCTCCACCTCCCCCACACCCCTGCCCCCAACACACACGTGCACACACACAGAAGCTGTATTTTACATCTTATTTACTTGGAACCTGCAGCCAGGGAAATCATCCGGGGGTTTTAACGTACATGTCTGGGCCTGAACTGGAGGCCCCACACTCTCCTCGGAACGTGGGCCTCTTGTCTCAGCACATCTTGGGTCTCCCTCCCCAAATACCCACAGCAGATGGCGGCCAGGTCTCATCTCCAGTCCTTAACTGTCCTTGTGTAAATGACTGTGCTTGGCACCCTCTCTTCCCAGGGTCTGGGGTCTCCTGCAGAGGAGACCTTAGTCGTCACCCAGCCAATTTGTGACAGGCCGTGCCACTGGTCACTCCTTAGTTTCCCAGTGCCCCCAGATAAGACTTCTAGCTGACCCCTGCCTGCCTCATTTCCTTGTCCTCCCTTCCTGGTGGTCCCTGCCCTGGCCACCTTGCTGTACCAGGCACACCTCAGATCCACGCCCCTCAGGAGCCTCTGCACCTGCCCTTCCCATCGCCAGCTCCTTCAGTCTTCAACTCCGCCTCCCAAAGGTCTTGCCGCCCAGTCCTGCATACAGCCCCACCCCTCGCAGTGATGGAACCCTGGCCTGTTTCTGTCATGCTGCTCATTGGCATCTGAAACTGCCTGGATTTTTGTGAGCTTTGTGTCTCACCTGGCCCCTTCCCATGAGGATGTAGCCTCCTTTCGCAGCAGGGCTTAGGGAACTTTTTATTTTTTATTCTTTTTATTTTTTTTTTAAGATTTATTTACTTTTAGAGAGAAGAGAAGAGAGAGAGGGAGAGAAACAGAAACATCGATGGGTTGCCTCTTGTGCACACCCTGACTGGGACTGAACCCACAGCCCAGGCATGTTCCCTGGCTGGGAGTCGAACCAACGACCTCTTGCTTTTTGAGACAACACCCAACCAACTGAGCCACACCGGTCAGGGCACCTTTTCTGTCTTATTCACTGCTTCATTTCTTGCCTAAAACTTGTGTATAGTAGAACATGAGTAAATTCAGTGTGTGGTCTAAGTGACCTGTTTAGAGTCACGCAGAAAGTAAATGGCAACCCTGGCCAGGCAGCTCGGTTAGTTAGACAATCATCCCAATACACCAAGGTTGCGGGTTTGATCCCTGGTCGGGGCACATACAAGGAAGGATCTACCAGTGAGTGCATAAATGAGTGGATTAACAAATCGATGTTTCTCTCAAATCAATTTTTAAAAATTAAAAAACAAAAAAGCAAGTGGCAGAGCTGGGCCTGAGACTTGAGACTCGTGTGCCAGAACTCCCTCCTGACAGTGCCTGACATACAAGGGGCAGCTTTGGGAGGTCTTAGCAGCAGCCCGCCACTCCGCCCCCGCCCCCAGCCAGGCTAACTCTCTCTGGCACCACTGCGCTTCCTCCCAGTGGGCTCCCTGCTTCCTCCCTTCCTCACTGGCCATCCCTACACACAGCAAGCAGTCAGGCTGAGCCTTCTAAAAAGGCAATCAGATCACAACCCTTCTCTGCTTAAAACCCGTTATGACTTCCCCTGGAACAAAAGAGTGAGATCTGAACCGTTGTCCAGGGCTTGCCCATAGCATGGTGTCCATCTGGACAAATTACAGAAAGGCATCCCTTCCTCTGGGTTGCAGCAGCCACCCAGGCCCAGCAATTTCGCATCAGGAGCCCTGATGCGTGAGAATCTCCAGTATCTGGTCCCTGCCTTTCTTCAAGCTCATACGGTTTCTCCTTCCATGTTACTTTATCATGTTTAAGCCACACTATTCTTTCTAGTCCTGTTCCTCAAATATACCAAGCTCTTTCCTGCCTCTGGCCTTTGCCCATGCTGTTTTTTTCTGCCTGGAATACTCTTCTTTCCAAGGCTGATTCCTCCCTCCTCAGGTCTCAGCTTAAACATCACCTCCTCAGAGAGGTTTCCCTGATCTGACCAGAAGCAGTTCCCTGGCCCCATTATTCTTTCTCTTGAGCCCTCCCTCCATTTTTCTTTCTTTATAGTACTTACAACCGATTGGTAATTTTCCTGCCTTTTGCATCTGTATTGTGCCTTCCTAAGGCAGGAAACTGCCTTGTTTACCTTGTACCTCCAAGCCCCAGCAGCCTGGCACACAGCAGACAATCAATAAATGGGAATGCCTCTTTGGGGCCAGCCCTGTATAGGGGTGACCGCTGCCCCCCCCCCACCTCTCAGCCCTTCCCCTACCCCATCTGGAGTTGGCCTCTGTGGGCCCCTCTCACACAATCCCTTGGGGGCTGGGTGTCAACTCCAGCCAAGGTACCTGCACCTGGCTGCCCTACCCTCCCTGGTCCAGGGGAGGGAGGCCATTTGATTAAGAAAATGGAGCTTCCCTAAGCTCCCTGTTTGAACAGCTGCTCTGCTGTGATGACAAACAGCCTCTCCCAGGGGCTCAGGTCTAGGGGAGGGGCCCACATCTTTGTTCCCAGAGCCCAGGGCTATCAGGAGACCAGATGCCTGAGCATAACTGGCACCTTACTGGGGGCGGGGACTGTAAGGGCCTCCCTGGCTTTCTCCTCCCAGAATAGATGCCCAGCCACTTTCCTACCAGCTGGTTCTCCCCCCGGCCTGCCCCCATGCAGCTTGTCTCGGGAGTGAAGTCAGCACTCTCTGCCCAGGCCAAAGGGGGCTCCTGGCTAGCCACTAGCTGTGTGCACCCAGAAGAGAGGGAGGGAGTACCCAGGGTGGGGCTGGATCCCACCTCTCAGCTGATGGGATGATGGCACCAGCACAGCAGCCTCCTGCCGTGTAGGTGGGTGACAGGGAGTGACTAATGTGTGAGCTGCGATGCTAAAAATTAATCCAGGGATCGTGTTTGGTGGAGGGGTGGGGGTGGGTAGGAAAGGAGCAAGGACTCACAATACTGTGTGGTCGTTATTTCCCCTGCCCTGCCACCCCTCCTTCACCTCCGACCAGACTTCTGGTCCTCTCAGAGCCTCAGAGGACTCTAGGGGAGCCTTCCCCCCTCCCTAGGACAGGAGGGGCCCCTGGTAATTCCAGAGAGCAGGAGGAGAGTAGACACCACTCCAGGCCTTGGGCATGGAAAAGGGAGGACACAGCCCTGCAGATGCAGCTCTGGTCTGAGGTCCCCACACAGCCCTGAGGCTGCCCTGTCCTGAGACCCCTGGTTCTTTCCCCTTTGCCCAGGAGTATAGAGGGGAACAGAAGCAGCCAGTGCACAAAGGTTCCCATCAGCAGGCCAGAGTTGGGGAACAGTCGGGTGGTGGCCATACCTTAAGGGAAGGTTGGGGAGTATCTCCCTCAGCACTGACTGTGGACCCAGCATTGTGCTAAGTCAGCACGTCCACATCCATCACCTCACTTAGGCCTCACAGCATCTCTGAGAGCCATGAATCGTGTCCCCATTTCACAGATGCAGAAACTGAGACTGGAGAGGTTAAGGTAGCTGGTACCTGGCAGAGCCAGCATCCTCTCATATCTGTTTGTCTCTAGAGCCTGTATTGGGCAGTGGGAAGGCTTCCTGGAGGAAGGGGTGCAAGGACAGGGTCAAGATGGAAAAGAATTCTTCAGAGGAGCTGAATCTTTAAAGCTGTGGGACTCACTTTTGGGGGGACAGTGGGAGCACAGAGTGTATATGAAAGGTGGGACCTGAAGGAGCAGGGTCTGAGATGGGCTAGAGAGCAACAGGAGGAGGGGATGGGTCAGAGGGAACAGGGTTCCGCGGGTGTGAGTGCTGTCCTGCAGCCAGGCGAGCCTGCTCCCATTGAAGCGGGGAGCTCTTGGGACTAGGTTCTGGGGACCACACCAGGCTTCTGCTGGGCCACAAGCTTTATTGACCCACATAAGGAACTCTGTTAGGAGTGAACCTCACACTCTGGTTTTGCTCATAGACAAAACCAGAGAATTTGAGCTGAATGGCAGCAGGAGGAGAAGAGGTGAGACAGTAGAAGGCACTTTCTGCTCACCAGTCAGTTGCTCATAAAGTTAGGGAACTTGGAGGCTGTGGGACTCCCCAAGGGTCAAGAGAAACATCAAGCTGTGTTGTTGGGAGGCTGCCTGGTCCCGCAATGACATCTGGATGGGATGACCTAAAGGAGGAAGTGATGGGCTACGAGGGGTGGGCGGAGGGAGGGAGGGAGGGAGGGAGGGAGAGAGAGAGAGAGAGAGAGAGAGAGAGAGAGAGAGAGAGAGGGAGAGAGAAACAGAGAGAAAGAGAAACAGAGAGAAACATAAACATGGGGCTGTGGAGAGGATCCGGGACTGAGGAGGCTTCCTCAATAGAATAAAGTAGCCAGGAACTGAGACATTCACTGGAGAGCAGAGCAGGTGCACCTGACCCCTGGTGGTGACCTCAGGACACTGCACCTCAGCTCTGACCTTAACAGACCAGAGTGGAGCAGCAGTTGGGTGCTGGGAAGGCAGCTCCCCCTCCTAGAGATCACCTCTTCTGCCCTTCCTCAGCCCTGCCCCACACGCACAAAGTGGGGTCTCCTCTAAACCCAACAACCCATCTCAACCTCTCTAACCCTCACCGCCCCTGGCATCGAGTGGGCAGGCAAACAACACGGACGAAAGGCAGTGTGTCCAAAAAGATTAACAGTGAGTCCAGAGCTTCAGTTATCAAACGAAACTTATTTCGACCAACACACTTTCTCTGTATGGAAGCCCACGTGGTCTAAAGGCTCATGGGCTGGGGCATGGGGAGAGGGGAGGAAGCACACTTACAAAACTGTAAGATAAAAAATTTTGTTCTGAGGGTGACCCCCCTCCCAACCACAGTGAATATTCTGTTCTGGGAGTTTAGCTTTTCAGTAGAGAACAAACAAATCTATGCAAAAAGTAAAAATTATGCAAATACTGCCCTCTGGGCCTCGTTCCTTTCTGCTACCCCACAGAGTCACTTACCAGCTCCCCTCAGAGCTGGCCAGGTCCACTGAGCACCGCCGCGCCCCTCCCCACCCTATCAGAGTGACAGACCACCCAGGTCCCACCTGTAGCTCTCTCTAATCTCACTCTGACTGAGGAAGGTGGTCTCTGGTGAAAAGAGAAGTGAATGCAAGACTGGTGATAACCAGCTATTGCAACAAATTGCCGGGGGCCCATTTAACAGCAGGTAGGACTGTCCCTCCCCTTGGGATGGATTCCGGAGTTCTGAGGTACGTTGGAGCATTGGTACTTTTAAAAACACCCCAGACGCTCAGTAAGGATTTATGGACTGGATATTGAATGAAGATGATTCTGGGGAGCTCTGGGCTCCCTCGTCCTAGAACCCTGGTACTCCAAACACTGCCAGAGCTCAGGCCCCTCTGAAGTTGTCCCCTTGTCATCCTCCGGCAGCTGAGGACCTGTGCGTCCTACTGCACAGAGCCACTTCGGGTGTCACCATGGGGGTAAGTTTTGGTGTGTGTGGTGGCTATCACCCTCATGGGCTGGGAGTTCTGGGGGGCAAAGAGATCCCATTAGATACATCTGTTAGAGGCAGGGGCTGGGACACAACCCAGGTATCCAGGACTTGCTGGGTGTAGCTGATGCTCAGGGGTGAGGGGAGGGGAGAGGAGGCTGGGGCTGAGCAGGGGTTCAAGTCTAGACCAATAGTTGGGGGTCAGCAGGGAGAGGTCAGACTGGTTGGTGGTGGTCCCCGATGCAGAGCAGCCCCATGAGCTGCTAAGGGGCTGCAGGACTGACCTTGGAGTTCTGGGCTTGGTTGAGTGGGGTGGGCGGTGGCAGGAGCTGGATGGAGTCAGCTCGGCACCCTCCTTCCCACCTTCGCCCAGCGAGAGGCTGAGGGCTGAAATTGCAGAGGCAGTTTCCAGTCTGGGGGTGCAGCTGCCATTAGCTGGGGCGGGGGTGGTGATGGGGACTCTGGGTGGTGTTTGGGAGCTGGAAGGGAAACAGTTGGCAAAGCCCGAGTGAGTAACTGCCTCTCCTGAGCAGCAAATCTTGCCGCTTCAGGAAGTCCCACAGACATTCTGCACCCCCTCCCTCGCCCACACCGGGACCTTCTCCTTGCCCACGCTTACCGGCACCTCCAGCTTAGCTCACGCCTCACTCTCCCGGCCGCCCCAGCACATTTGACCCCATCACTGATACCCACACAGTCCCCATTGGCCAACCACCCCTGAGGGTTCTTCCTCCCTCCGTTGTCCCACAGCATCTCCACGCCCTCAGATCTTCAGAATCCAGGCAACAAAACCCCGCGTTCCTCCCTGTTCCCTGGGTCTCGGGAGGGGCCCCTCACACGCCTGGGCTGTGGCCCCAGCAGGTTTGCGGACCTTTGGGGAGGCGTCGCCCTCTTCTGGGAAGACTCGGGTACTGCTTCACTTCTACTTCCTCGCGTCCTCTCCCTGCCCCCCTTGAGTGCCCGGTTTCAGACCTCCCTTGTCCCTCTTGGGCTGCTATCCGGCTTCTTCCTTTGACCTGAATCCTGGAGGACACGGAATATATAGATATCAGTCCTGGTCCCAGCTATGCTACAAACTATCTGAGTCCCCGCCTCCCTGAGGCTTGGGTTCCTACCCTGTGAAATAGCAGCTGTGAAGACTAAGTGCAAGACAGTGAAAGAAGATAGTTGGCAAACCCAGAGGGAGTATCTGGGTATGGGGTGTGATTGCTGTAAATGCCAAGGGCGTTCTCTCCTGCCTTCCGGGGGTTAATAATCTTTCCCCCCCGTCCCTGCCTGGCCCACAGTGGAAAGAGGGCATCATTCATCCATCCTTGGAGGGCAACACAGTTTGATGTTTTGCCATACTCTGCATGCTGTTTTATGTACTGCCCCCCCTTTTTCCCTCCAAGTGCACATGATTCTTGATTAAAAAACCTGGATTCTGGAGTCAGACAAACCCAGATTTAAGTCCCTGCTCTGTGACCTTAGATTTCTGTTGTTGGGCAAACTGCATAGCCTCTACCTTTCTCAGCCTCAGTTTCCTCATCTGAAAAATGGCGATAATGCCAGGAATACCAGTTTATCAGGCTGTGGTTAACCCTCAGACACTGCCAGCTCCGCACTTGTTAGTCGATGTCAATGTATTTGTATTTGGAGCAGGGCCGCTCGCAGCCGTGTGGCTCTGGGAGTGTGCGCCTACTCTCCCTCTCACGTGCGTCGAAACAGTAATAAAGAGGCCCAAAGTTTTGCCACCCGAAAATGATGCTTTTTGAGGTATTGATTTTAAACTGGTTATTAAGAAACAAAAGATGGTGTCAGGTGGATACTAGACTTATTGGAGTGATCACTTCTTAAGTTATATAAATGTCTAATCACTATGCTGTAGTTCTGAAACTAATATAATGTATGTCCACTGTAATTGAAAAACAAAAATAATGAATTTAAAAAGAAAAAGAAACAGCTTTTGCTTAGGCAGAACATAAACTAAAATTGGAGCGATACAGAGAAGATTAGCATGGCCCCTGCGCAAGGATGACTCGCAAATTCATGAAGCGTTCCATATATTTCTTAAGATTTTATTTATTTATTTTTAGAGAAAAGGGAAGGGAGGAAGAAAGAGAGGAAGAGAAACATTAACGTGTGGTTGCCTCTCACACCCCACCCCACTGGGGACCTGGCCTGCAACCCAGGCATGTGCCCTGACTGGGAATTGACCTGGCGACTCTTTGGTTTTCAGGCCAGTGCTCAATCCACTGAGTCACACCAGCATATTTTTAATTCAAAAGAACTTATGCACCTCTATGTTCAGAGCAGTGTTATTGACAGTAGCCAAGTGCTGGAAACAGCCTAAATGCCCATCAGTAAATGAATGGATCAAGAAACTATGGTACATTTACACAATGGAATTCTATGCAGCAGAAAGAAAGGAGCTCCTACCCTTTGCAACAGCGTGGATGGAACTGGAGAGCATTATGCTAAGTGAAATAAGCCAGGCAGTGAAAGACAAATACCATATGATCTCACCTATAACAGGAACCTAATCAACAAAACAAACAAACAAGCAAAATAGAACCAGAGACATGGACACAAGGAATCAGAGGGAGTGGGAGGGGTGAAGGGTGAAAAGAAGGGGAAGGGTCTAGTCAAGGAACATGTATAAAGGACCATGGACATGGACAACGGAATGGGGATTGACTGTGGGAGAGGAGGGGTGGGCGGGGCAGTGGAGAGCAATGGGGGAAAATTGGGACAACTGTAATAAAACAACAGCAAAATAAAAAATAAAGGAACAAAAGACACAAAGGACTCTGCCACCACCAACCCCCAACCTGTAACCTGCCTAAAGAAATTCAGGTAGAAAAACCTGCTTGAAGGAAGGGAGCATCGCCCTAGCATCGCGCATGAACTGCGAGTTGCAGACCCCTGTGTGTTGGACTCCCCTCTGCATCCCATCGTTTCTGGGTGACCCAGAAGGCTTCGTTTACCAAGTGTTTGCCTTTTCTCAGCTACTTGTAAATTACCTGCTTTCTGTTAAAATCCCAGACCGACATTCCCCGTCTTCTTTGTCCAACTGGCATATAAACCTTAACTGCCTGGTGCATCTTCCGCTGTCATGGCACCCCCGGCATATGCATCCATAATGAATTCTGGACAGTTTTCTCCTGTTAATCTATCTCATGTTAAGAATGACTTTTAGCCCAGTAGAAGAACTTAAAAGGGGGGAGGAAAAATACTTCGTGCACCTCCAGAGAAAGAAAGGGAGCCATACCCATTTCTGAGCTCGCCCTCTCCCCAGCCCTGCACTCAGCCACAGGGTCTCGTTTTTCCTTCAGTGCACCAGGAGTTTCCCCTTCTTGGTGCCTCCAGCGCACCCTCTGCCTTGCTGGCCTTGTCCCCAGATAAGATCCTTTTCCTCACTTCCCTAGGATCCCACCTACGTTTCTCTATAATTAACAACCTCTGTCATTTTTTAGCCACTCACCTGCTCTATTTTTCTTCATAGCACTTCTCATTGCATGGCATCATATTCTACATTTTTATCTGTATTCAGCACCCCCTATCCCTGCCCAATGTATCACCATGGAGAGTAGGGTTGTTGTGTGTTTCTCCCCCTCCTCTATGGTTCCTAGAAGACCGCCTGGCACATAGCAGGCCCTGGAGAGATTTTTTTGTGTGAATGTGAATAGAGGCTGCCCTTCCCTTTCTCCCTTCCGAGGCAGCAGTACAGTGGAGGCCACTTCTGTCCAGTAGAGGGCACCACCACACAGCATTTAGGGGTCTCTGGGCTGGGGCTAGGATGGGAGATATTTATAAAATCCCGAAGGCCTTTCTCCTCCCTCTCTGTGGGCGCGCAGCAGTCTGGCTGGGACCGGAAGCAGGAGGGCCCCCTGCGCTAATCTGCCCTGGCAACGCAGAGCTGGCATGCCCTGGCCACATCCTCGAGGCCACGTGCTCCCGCGGCGGAGGTCGGAATACCCTGACCGCTGTTCTGGGCACACCCCTTAGCGGCTGATGCTTCTGGACAGATCACACCGTGTCCCTGCTCCGCAGCAAAAAGAGGGCGATGACACGAGCTGCACTGCTGTCACAGGTGTGCTGTGAGGCCCAGACAGGAGTACCTGTGAAATATTTTGTGAATGTAAACACCAGACAAATATAATTTATACAGGTCTTTATTGATGGTAGCAGCAGATTAGCAACAAAAGAGGAGAGATTAGAGGGCGCTTGCAAGGAACTGCACAGCTAAATGAAGGTGGGTTTGTAAAGAGGGTGAAGATGGTGAAGGAGAAAGAAGCAGCTAAAAATAACATCTACCTTTCACCAAGAGCTTATTAGGAGCCAAGGCTGAGGAACGTGATCTCCAAACATTGTCTAATTATAGCCAACACTTAGACGGTGCCGACCTGTGCCAGGCACTGTGCAAGTGACTTATGCATAGAGATTCACGGGATCCTCACAGCTCCGGGAGCTGGGCGACATCACTGTCCACATCCACGCATGAGGATACTGGGGCCTAGAGAGCTTAAATAGGCCGCCCACGGCCACACGGGTAGGGCTGAGATTCAAACCTGAGCATTGTGCCTCCCAGAATGAGCTCCTTAGCCTTCATGGCCACAACTGTATGGAGAAGAAGGTATTATTGTTCTATTTCCCGGATGCAAACTGAGGCCCAACAAGTTTACAAAGCCGCAACATGAAAAAGTGTATTTGAACCCCTGCTTAACCACCCAGTGAAAACTTTCGGTCCCCACCAGAGTCAGAAAGGGGCTGCAGAGATGGGTATGGGGTTCTCTCAGTGGGGCCAGCAGCAAACACACCTGCCTCTTCCTCTGAGGGTCACGGGAGAGAGAGAGAGAACAGGGGTTGTTCAGGGCTGAGCGGGTAAAGAAGCAGCTACTTGGTGACCTCAAATTCCTGGGAGGAAGGAGGCTGCGCCACCTCTGGGCCAGGCTGGGGGAGAGGGGGTGGAAAGTGTGCCGGCAGACACCAGGCCATCCACAGGATGCCACCCAGATGTGTAGCTCCCCCACTCTGCATCTCCACAGGGGGCATGGGCCTTCGAGAGGCTGGCCTGACAGTGGGAGGTAGGAGCATGCCTTACCACAGTGCCCCTATAGAGAAGATGGTCCAGCCCCTGGCTTCCAGCCTGTTATATAATCTGCTTCATACCCTGAGACTGGAAATAGCCATGGCAGGGATAGGCTGGGCTGGGCTGGGGGCATGATGAATGGCCCCGGGAGCATCAGCTGACTGTGTCTGAAGTGACCTGAGGGCCTGCCAGCAGCTCAGATTACCCAGCCCTCCCTGGGAGCAGGCAGTGCCTGGCCTGCAGAGGACAGTTCCAAAGTGACTCTGCGTCTGGACATTTATGGTGTGAGTGTCTGAGGGATTATCCCACTCGCAAGCTTGAGTGGCTGAGGCAGTTCGCAGCCACGCCACGCCCATGGCAGCCTCCCTAGGTTCTGGGAGCCCAAGACTTGCCCAGAGAAAGTGCACTGGGATTTCTGCAGCCCTCACCAGGGAGAGCTGGGAGCTCTGCTCCTTGGTGTTTTCTGCTAAGGATCCCACAGAGAGCATGAAGGGCCTGAGGAACTGGGGATGGGATGGGGGCTGCTGGAGGCTGCAGGCTCCATTATTCCAGGGCTGCACCCCACTGCCATGCCCACACCTCTCCTGTCGCAGCCTACTCTGTCACTGCATTCATGGCCCCTGGATCCAAGGAGGTACCCACACACTCTGATGCCCCCTCTAGACAACAGGCACACACCCCCCTATATCTGAGAGCAACTTGAACAGACTTTTGCAGACCACTGGGGCATGGGAGGCTGTTTTCCCAGCGTATGGTGATGATATGTTAAGAATTATGATCATGGCCATTCCAATTCTATGCCTTTAAAATGCCTAGTCCTTAAAAAAAAAAACCCTCTTCTTAAAAAGATAAAAGTTATGCTCTAATGCTTTAAATTACCTAACAGTTTAATCACTCAGTTATTTCTCCCTAAGTCTGTCAGCGGGTTTGGCACAGCCAGGGAGTCAGGACTTCTCTGCCCCATTACCCCACAGCAAGGAGGCACTCCCCATCTTCAGTTGGAGAAGTGTGGGATTTTTACAAGAGAGAGATGGAAGGTGGGTGAGTTGTCCACCTTCCTGACCACACTGCCTACTCGGTGATGGATTGGATGGCCACACACATACACATGCCCCTGCTCTTCTTGGGGCTCAGGTGTGGAGGCAGGAACTTCCACCAATCTCCTGTAGCCAAACTCATTCAAAGGCCCTGCCTGTGCCGAGGTGCTGCCCATGCCTGTGCCACGTTCCTTGTGTGCCTGTGGGTCCTGCACTTCTGAGTCCACAGCGGAGGCACAGGCGAGACAGGTTCCCAAAGGCACACCAGACAGCTAGGGGATACCCACCCCACTGCCAGGTAAACCTGTAAGGAGAAGGGCTCAGCCTCTCTGCTTCCTGCCTCCAGATCTCTCCAGGTGTCCCCCCCCCCCAGTTGTCACCAGTAACCAGAGCTGTTCCCAACAGTGCGAGCAGGAGGGATGGTGTTGCTTGGCAACTGGGACAGCACAAAAGATCCAGCTAATCCGAGCTGCCTGGGCAGGCCAAGCCCTACAGCTTGGACGGCAGGGTCCTACTGGCTAGCAGCAGCCCCCCAGAGACAGATACTCAAAAACTTCTATGTCTTTCCATGTCAGAAAACCTCAGGCTCTGGGCGAGTTGTAGCAAACCCCAAGGTTTGCGGGAGGACCCTTTCTCTCCCTACCCTTCCTGTCTCTCACCCCATGCCCGCCCCCATGAATGTTCCCTTTCACAACCTGGTGAAAAATCTTCAGACCTCTCTGGGCATCCCAGCTCTGTTGCAAGCCATGGAATCTGGGGTAGATAACTTCACCTCTCTGAACCTCAGACTCCACTCTGGGAGGCAATACTAGTGGTTCAATGCATAGGCTTTGGGGCCACATCGACCTGAATACAAATCCATACTCTGCTTTCCCAGCTGTGTGACATAGGGAACATTATTTAACCTCTTGGAGCCTCAGTTCCCTCAGCACTGAACACACCTTGTAGGGCTGTTGAAAGAAGGAAAAAGAACCAAAGCAAGGATAGTGCCCAGCATAGGACCCCACAGGGCTGGCCCAGGCACTCCTCTCTGTCTTCATGGCCACCATTCATTCCCCTGTTCTGCTGTTGAATGAACCAAGCTCTATCCCACCTCTGGGCTTCCCCTTATATTGTCTCCTCTCCCCGGAACTCATGCTATTTCCCCCCATTCTCCACCTGACAAATATTCCTCAGTTGAAAAATCACTTCCTGGGAGAAGCTTCCCTTATTCACCACCCACCTTTTGAATGGCAGCTCCACATTAAATATCTCATTAGCATGCTGCATTTCGTTTTCTCTTTATGGCACTATTACTTATTTGCAAGATAGTTTAACATTCGTTTCCCCTAATGGGCTGTACGCTTGGGCCAGGGGCTGTGTCTGATTTGTTCTTTGCTATGTCCCCAGCGAGAGGGTTGGCCTAGCTGTTCTCCAAAGTACGTTCCAGCTTTCTGTATCTTTTTATTTCTTCCTTCTCCTTTCTAAGTTGACCTAAATAATTTCTGCACCACTTCTTAGGTTAACCTGAATCTTCAAAAAGCAGAGTCTAACTAGAAAAACAGCTGAAGAATTAAGGGCACCGACCCTTCATCACACTCCATTTCCTTCAGGGCTGGCTGGACCAGATCTGGGATGGCAAATCCCAAACCAGCCGCCTACGAATTTCAGGACCCCTCTCCGTCCGCATCCAAGGCGCCCATGCTCAGAGACTTCTATTTGCGTACATCAGGCCCAAAGGGAGAGAACGCTCCATGGCTGATTTGCATACTCTCGTGCTACTGGTTGGAAGGGCGGCCAATGGTTTGCCGCAGTGTTTGCCCTGCGACCGCTCAGCGCCGCCGGGTGATGTAATGGAATCCTGGCCGGACCCAGCGTGGGCTTCCTCCGGTCAGCTTTGTGACGCAGCGGCTTCCCCCGGCTCCAGCCGGCCCAGCCGGGCCTGGCGCGGGGCAGAGCGGCCGCCCCCGGGAATGCGACGTGAGGCACGACCGAAGCTGCGGCGCTGCAGCGGGCCCTGGCCCTTTTACTTCCGGCCCGGCGTTCCGGTCCAGGCTCCTCCAAGAGGGCCCGCGGCGCCAGATCCGATCTCTGGAGGCGCGGACAGAATCTGGAAGGCGACACCAGATTACCAAACTCGACTCCGCTGGGAACGGATTACCGGCCTCTCACTTCGTAAATCACGTAGTTAACGTTTTGCATTTGTTTACAACGAACGTGTTTGATTTTGTAATAATAAAAAATAGTTACAGAGGATTTCTGTTTGTTATTATTAAAGAACCTGGCTTGGATTTAGAGGAAATATTGGCATTAATTCCAGCCTGCTGACCCTGGCCACTTTTTCGCTCTGTCCCTGCCAGCCTTCCATGGCAACCACGGAAGAGCAAATGTGGAGGCAATTCAAAAAAGCCCCCAATTGGGCTTCCTCATCCCATATATAATTCAGAGCAGGTAACCCCATCCCCGTGGTGTCCCTCGAAGGCTCGCAATCTCTGGGACAGCCCCAATAATTGCCTCCAGTTTTTCCCCTTTAATTGTTCCTAAGCCTGGGGAGGGGTGGGTGTACCCCAGCCAGATATTTCTCCATCCTCTAGACAAGGAAGGGAACCTCTAAGGGAATCCCCTCCACGGTCCCTCTCCTCACTCAGGGCCAGATCCTGGGCAGGGGAGCCCCTTCTGGGCCCAGATGGGCTGGAAAACCCCCTTCACATGCTTTTACCGTGCCCCAGTGGGCCAGGGTGAGATGAGGTGGAATGGTATCTACCTGGCTGGGTGAAGTTAGATGAAGGGTTTCTACTTCTGCTGGATGGAGGGGCATATGGGAACCACCACTAAGGGTCTGGCTGACTGACCTGGGTCAGGGGGCTTAACCACCCTCAGTATCTAAACCCTGCCCCCACCCTAGTCCTATGAACTTTGAGGTCAGCCTTTCTCCTTTGAGTGATGACCTCCCTTCTCTCTGACTTGCCTGGTCCAATCTCTCCCTTCACACTGTGCCCCATGTTCTCTTCTTCCAGGGAGGCCTCTTGGATCAATCCACCAGGTTCCACCCCAATGCCAGCTTGAGGCCTCTGGAAGGCTTTCTCTTGGACCTCTTGGCAGTATGTTATAACTTGCTCTGTGTCCTGCCTCCCCATAAGCTTAGGAGCCAGCTTTCGGTGACACGATCTTGTCCTCCCTTAGGAATTTTCCAGAATGTGGGACTGCCCTGGCCAGGGTATCTGTTTTCCCCTCTAGTCCTAGCTCCTGAACCATGCAAATAGTTGACCTTTTCCTTCCTCAGTTTTCCTATGGGCGATAGGGGCTATGTGGTAGTTACTGGAATTTGTGTAGAAAGAGGAGGGGTTGCGATATGAAGGAACAAGATGGTGGAGAGAAACTAGAGCACTCACCTGGAAGTCAGAAGACCCGGACTGTGGTTCTGGTTTGACCACTGACCAGCTGAGTGACTTAAGGCAAGGAGATGACAAGGGGACTGAAATGTACTGGACATGTGTAATGACACTAAGAGATGACATTGCCCCCATCATCTGTGCAGCTCCTCGAGCCCCTAAATACCAGCTGAGTAAAGCCCCGGTGAATGCTTTCCACACGCAGCTTTCAGATGAGTTCCCCAGCCTGCCTTTCCCGCTAAGGCCTGTATGCAAATGATGCCAGATTCCTTGCCGCCATTCTTCATCTCTGCCAGTGCAGATGCCTTCTTCATGACAACCCTGTGAGATGGTTATGTTACCATCCTTGTGTTTCGAATGAAGCTCAGAGAAGGTAACTTCCCTGAAGTCCCACAGGCGCTAATAGTGGAACCGGTGTCAGTCCCAGGCTTCTTGAGTCCATTGTTCCTACCTCCTCACACCACCGTCATGACCCACACAGGTGTGTTTTAGCATCACATATTTTCATAAATATTTTACTTGATTATAAAACAGGAGAGTATATAATAAAGCAAAGTTGTGCTAAAGTATTTATAGAAGGCAGAGACCTCTGTGGGCTGGAAACCTTCATGGAAAAACTGGTAACTAAGCATTTTTTAAAAACCCTGTTCAAATAAATGTATTTCTCCTACACAGGCAAATATTTTTTAAATTTATTTCAAAAGTTAGATTTCTGGAAAAAGAAAAAGAAGAGCTGGGGGTAGTGGTTTCTTTAAAAAGTCCATTTGGAAGGAATTCCTGGGGTAGAAAGGAGAGGAGGGTGACGGGGAGGAAACAGCCAATCTCGTGGCTCCCCTCCTCTTGTCATTTTTGCTTTTTAATCCTCACATGAGGATATGGGGGAGGGGGTTTGGTTTGTGCGTTTTTTTTTTTTTTAATTTTTATTTTGAGAGAAAGACAGAGACAGACAGATATCAGGAGAAAGAACAGTGTGAGAGAGAAGCATCGACTGGTTGCCTCCCATAGGCACCTTGACCTGGATTGAACCTGCAGCCTCGGTACGTGCCCTGACTGAGACTCACACCCATAACCTTTTGGTGTATGGGATGACACTCCAACTAACTGAACCACTTGGCCAGGGTGCCCTTGCCATTTTTCAAGCCTTAGTTTCTTTATCTCTATTTTGGCCTAATCCTTGGATATGGAAGAAAAATGTAAAGGTCCTGAGAGATGATTTTGAGACAAACCAGAGATTCTTGGGATCGTTATGGAGGACGAGGGAAAGAGGCTTCAGATTCGTAGGAGGTTAGGACAGGTCCAGAAAAAGGATTTCTGGGAGTTGGCGGGGGAGGGGAGGGGAATGTGGGCCCTGGAATGAGGGCTGAGTGGAGATGTCGGACCTCTTTTGGAGAGTTTTGAATGCAGAAGAGATTCTTTGCTGTGTGGGACTTGCTGGGTGCTGGGGATTGGATGGCATGCTCATAATTTAAGATGGTTCCCAAAATAAGCAGGCATTGGTGGCTGGTGAAGCAGAGCACAGGACTGGGTCCTGCTGAATGGCTGTTTCCCAAGGCCCTGCCTGCCTAGCAGTACAGGAGCAGAAATGGTAACCTCAACCCCACTCAGCGAGACCCCAGCTCCCCTGCTCCAGCCTCCACCTGGCCTCCCTGGACCAGCCACTGCTGAGTGGGAGGTTACTGGAGAAAGATTTGCTCTGAACAAGATGGTTCTCCCATTTCCAGAGTGTTTCCGTCAGGTGAGAGAGAGATACCTTCTAAGCACTCCCACTGTTAGAAGGTTCTTACTTGTGAGGCCTGTGCTGGGATACCATGGTCAGACGAAGGTGGGCCACTCGCAGTTTCCCAGCCACCAGGGTGAGCCTCTGGGTATTTCTTGCACTAAGTACTCCTGCCCCTTGAGGAAGTCAGACTCCAAGAGGAGATAGGTGGAGATTATGAGTGCCTACTGTGTACAAGGCACCTCTATAGCTGTTCAATTCTCCCCCAAACCAGAAAAGGTGGGTAATATTATGTTCCCCATTTTGAGTTAAGGAAACTGATGTTCAGAGTGGGAAGTGACTTGCCCTAGGTCATACAGCATTAAGGGAGCAGCCAGATCAGTGAATCCCAATCCCCTGGGGGTCTTGCCCCTGTCTGCACACTCTATTCTCTGGGAATGCTTCTCTTCAGAAGAAATTTTACCCTCTCAAGAAGTCTGCTTCTTTATGTAAGAAATTGCCTTCTGGCTGGTTGCCCTGGGTCCTGGGGCTTAACCACCCCCCTGGGCACCCTGCTAGCTAGGTTCATTACCCTTGGGGTGGCATGCAGGCCAAGCAATGCTGTGAGGGTGGCCAGGCCTCAGAGAGTTGTTTTCCTGTCCTCTCAAGCCAGCTTAATTGCTGTGTGATTTTAGGCTGCTGCTAAGCCTCTCTGGGCCTCACTTTTTCCACCTCTTCCTCGGGGGAAGCCCCGGGTAAATTTATACGTTAGCTGCAAGTTTGCCGCCTCAGATGCTGTTAGCAAGAGCACAGAACCCTTGCCTGAAAAACAGCACCCCCCCCCCAACCCAGCTTGCGGCGGGGTGGATTATGTAACCGGGTGTTCAGCGCGTGTGTTGGGGATGGGGGGACGCGGGGCGGGGCGTTCGTGACTATTCCGAGCGCCTCTATTTTTAGCCCCATTGATGAGGCTGCGTCCGCCGCCGCAGCCGGGATTCCGGAGACGTCAATGAGCGCGCGTCACGGTCCCTGCCCGCCTGCCGGGGGAGGCGCACCCCAGGCTGGGACAGCGGCGCCGGCGGCCGCGGGGGCGCAGGGCGGGGTGGGGGGAGGACGCAGCCGAGGCCGGAACTTCAGGGTGGGGGGCTTCCTGGGGGCGCGGGGTGGGGCACGGCGGCTGAAGCGCCAGGCGGCGGCGGAACTGCTTGGGGCCTCGCGTGGCGTCCGCGACCCTTGGGCATGTGCACCCCTGCGGTTCGGAGCTGCCACCCCGCCGGCTGGTGTGCGAGCCCGGAAGGCGTGGGGTGGAGAGGCGAGCCGAGCTCGCCAGGCCAGGTGAGGGGGCCGGGTGGAGAGGAGGTCATTTGGTCCCGGAGAGGCCTGGGAAGAAGGGGGTCTTGCGGATGCACTGGGATGGGCTGGGGCTACGCCGGGAGTCCTGCTTGGAGGCCGGGGAGCGTGAGGGTAGGGACTGGATTACCAGCGGAACCTGCTAGCTCCGACTAAGCTCCCAACTGCGGCAGCCAACGCTTTCTCTCCCTGGCCCGCCAAGGGTGGGGTTTGGCCCGCGAGGGGTGCTGGAGGTAGCCAGGCCGGAGAAATTCCTTCCTTTCTCCCTCTGGCTTCGGAGAACGAGTTCCAGGAGTTGGGGAGCTCGGCTGCCAGGACGTCGCTGGGACGGACTAGGGTTGCCCGTTGCAACTCCTTCGTGGGACTGAGTGGAGAAACCAAGGCCAGAGAGGGTCTCGAGTCAGGGGCAGACCTGGGATTAGAAACGCTGCAGAGGTGTCATTTACAGTGCTTTACAGTTATGTATTAATTTGGGTTTGGGGCTAGTTTTAGGGGAATGCTGGGAAAATAAAGGCTAGGCAGAGGTAGGTGGGCTCATGGCAGTTCCACCCTAAAGGGTGCTTATAGATTCGGGGGCTGATAACAACCCGGGACAGGGGCCTCGATGGTGAGCACAAGGCTTTGCTTGATCCTAGGCCCACTCCAAATGAACGGTTAGATCAGTGACTTGGAGGAAGACTTAAAAGGAAGGCCAGCTGGTTCCTGGTAATGATGTAGAGTGGAGAGGAATGACAACTGTACAGTCAGATAAAATCAAGATTCCAGATGGTGGCAACCGGGCAGAAGGATGGACCAAGACTAACAAGATGAATGTGACTGATAGTAAATGTTCAGGCCTGTGCTGAAGTTAAGAAAATTAGGTCAGGAATTCAGGTCTAGAGCCTGGTGGAGATGCCGGCAGCCCGGGCCCTGGAGCTTCCCACTTGCTCTCTAGGGTTGGCTGTCAAACTGCTCTATGCAGAGACCCCTACCCACTAAACAGATCCAAGGGGGAAGCAGAATGCCTGGCCCTGGGCCTCCTGGTTGGGCTCCCTGGGTTTTAATTCCAGCTTTACCACTTCTTAGCTGTGTGGCCTTGGGCAAGGGGCTTAACATTTCTGTGCCTTAGTTTCCTTATTGGTAAAATGTTCATGATAATCATCCCTTCCTCATGGTGTTTTGAAACTGAAATGAGAAAATGCATGTAAAGTGCTTAGTAATGAATCTAGCAAATGGTCTTCAACGTATATATCCGTTGCCGTTGTTATAGTTTGTTATAGTAATATGTCCATTTCTGGGTGAGGACATTGGCCAATGCAGAGCTTTTGCCTAGGAGGCCAGCAGGGCTCCAGAGGGTCTGCAGTCACACACTTCCTGTTGCAAGGGGGCGTTTAGTTAAGAAAAGACCCAAATACTTTAGGAAGGAGAAGAAGCTGCGGGCTCTTAGAGTCAGGTTTGTGGCTCAGCATAGGAAAGAATCTGCAGATTTTTAACCTACCCCCAAATGGAAGGGACAGCTCCTTAGCTAAATGCCCTTCCCACCTGCTTCCAAGCGACTTGCTGATCCTCCTCCCAGACCAGTTCCAATGCAGATATGTGTGGGTCCTCCACTCCCCCCATCCCACAAATACTTAGTAAGCACCTGCTAGTGCTGAACTCTGTTTCAGAGACTGAACACTGCAGTAATTGAAAGAGACAAGTGAACAAGTGAATAGCATCGGTCCTGTGGAGGTAATAAAAATAGGTCAGTGTGGTAGGGTGAGGGTGGAAGCTCTCCAAGGAAATGAGAGTGGAAACCTGACTGATGAGAGGAGTGAGCTATGTAGACATCCAGGGCAATGATGTCCTGACAGAGGGAACAGCTAGTGCACAGATCCCGATTGGGGATAGAAAGCCCATGTAGCTGGAATACAGTGAGGACAGGGAGCAGGAGCTGGGTACTGATGTCTGGCCTGATCCTCCCACCCCATTTGGGGGGTGTTACTCTTTCCTCCTCCAAGCTCACTCAAGCCCTTGGTTTGCCCTCTGCACAGTGCTGATTGTAGTTGACCTTGATTTGTTCCCCAATGTAACCTCTTGGAGCCCAGGGATTTTGGCTTGCTCCTTCTTGGGTCTCCCACCCATTCATGGCTCACTGCTGGGCTCACGTTAGGCCCCCAGTAAATATTTACGGAATGACTGTGGAGGAGAGGACTTTGATCTGGCATAGGAGTAGGGGTCAGGTACCTGCCCTAAGATGTTAGGACTCAATTCCTGGGCACCACTGAGTTTCCAACTCTGGCCCCTGTTCTCAGACAAAGGTGAGGATGACCTGGGCACTCAGGTGGGGCCTGACTAGCAGGAAGAGTTTGTCCCTCCACGCCCTTCCTCCTCAGCTGTGGGATGGTAGTGAGAGAAGGGAAGGGGACCCAGGGCCTGACTGCAGCCCTGTTTCTGAGATGCGGGAGATGACGATGTCACTCCTGGAAGCAGGTGTAGCCTGTGGGCTGGGGCCGGGTTGAAGTCTGACTTTGCCTTCTGTTCAGGGTTGGAAAGCCTCCAGATGCTCCAGGCTGCCCTCCCCTCCTCCTTTCCCTCAGCCTCCCCTCTCCGCTCCCATTACACTCTCAGGAACGGGAAGCTGCAGCTCTGTAGGAGGAGAGCCTGTGCGCTGTGGGCCCCACTAGCTCCCTTTGCTGAGGACGATGGGGCAGAAATCAGGAGGGCGGAGGAATCCCATCACCCACCCTCTGGGGCCCTACTCCTTACTCCCTCTGCCTCCTATCATGGCCACATCTACTTCTCTTTTCCCAGGCCTCTCCACGGCCTGAAGGCAGCCTGATAACCCGAGAAGGCCAAGCCTTGGCTGGTCCTGCCCTCTGGGGCCCAGTTGAGAGAGGAGAGGGCTGAATAAGGGTGAGAAAGGGGAAGGAGAGATGTGGGACTAAGGTGCACTGGCTGAAGGGGACTTTGCCCCAGTGGGGTCAGTGGGGAGAGCTTGAAGAGGCTGGAGGGGTGCGCACACGGTTGGCTTCAGAAGGAAAGGCCAGCTGCCCAGAGTGGCTTGGAACCAAGGTCTGGAGTTAGGTTTGCTGTGTCCGCATTTAATTTCTCTTCAAATTGACATCACATCTGTGTGTCTGGCACTGTTCTAAGCCCTGTATGCATAACTCGTTTCAAGCCTGATGGTAACCCTGTGGTTGTTAATTTTAGAGATGTCAGTTACAGGCTGTCATTTTTACAGATCAGGAAAGTGAGGCCCAGGAAAGAGGTTCTGTAAGTTGCCCAAGGTTACAAGTGATGAAGCCTGGATTTGAACCTAGACAGTCTGGGATCTAGCACATCCTGCTTTTAAGTTCTCTACTCTAAGCTGGGCCGTCCCGTTTTGGGACTGGAGTCCCTTCACAGAATGTTCCTGAGAGTCCCCACTACTCTGGTTAGAAGGTTGGGCTGCCAGGAGAAGGGGGCACGGAGCCCCTGCCCTGCGAGGCCTCTGAGGCTTTGGGGGCTACCTTAGGGGTCAGGAGAGAAGGTTGTTCCGCTCTCTCCTCACAGTAGTTCTCTTTTCTCTGCATACAAGATGCTCCTTTGTGCACATTAGGGGCTGAACGCTGGATTGAGGCACCCTCACCCAGAGTAGGGTGCAAGGCTGAGGGCCTGGGTGTGACCATGTGTCTCCATGGCCCTGAGATGCCCTAGATGCTGTCAGCATCTCCTGGCCACAACCCACATCCCCAAGAGTGTTTGCCGGGGGCATGGGACCCAGGCTCTGACGCCCCGCCTTGGGCCAGCTTGTCTTCCCCGGTAGCCTGGGTCCTGCCTCTGTTCCCACAGCTGTGTTTACGGCTTGTACTGTCTCCAGGGAATGTCCCTGCTGGCTGGTTTCTCCTCAGTCACACTGACTCCCTTTCTGCAGGCCTCTACCATGGACAGAAGCCAGTCCCAGCCCCTCCCTGGAGTCCTGGCTCCTTTTGCCAGGCCCCGAAGGCCCAGAGGATGGTTTGAGTGTTTTCCAAGGTCTGGCCGTTCATCCACGGTGGTAAGTGCTCTGCCCTCATCCTTTGTACACCCTGGGACCCCGAGCAGTTGGGGTGTGGGGGCAGAGGTGGGTGTGGGGCTGCCTGCAGTGGATGTGGTTTGGGGGATGAAGGGGAAGCCCTGCAGAGGCAGCAGCTAAGGTGCTGCTCAGCACAGTGGTGGGGGTCATGTGGGGGTGGGGAAGGGGGAAGCCTCATTTGCTTAGCAGGACAGGTGGAGGAGGGGCTCTCTGGGTTGGTCACATGGGTGATGGTGGGGGGTGGGGTGACAGCTGCTCCCAAGGCAACATGTGCCTAGTTTCAGGAGGCTAATGGGGTAGGGTTGAGTAGTTCAAAGCCAGGCTGGGAGCATAGTGGGGGATGGGACGCTGGCTTGTTTCTAGGGTACAGACACTGCACCAGTGGAGTGCATGCAGGGAAGGTGGGGATTACCCCATTCCTCCCTGAAAGGGAGCTGACGCCCCCTCCCCACTGTGGCAGCCCTGGAGGTCCTGTGAGGTCTGGTATGGGGAGGTGCCTTTGTGAATGAGGAGGGTCTTGCTAACCAAGGGCAGGGAGAGACCCTCCACTATTCATGGAACATTCCTGAGAGAGAAAATATCATTCTGGACATGGCCAGAGGGCTCCTTGGCCATCTAGCTTACCTCCCCTCCTTATGGGCAAAGAAACCGAGTTACTGAGAGGAGAAGTGACTTTTCAAGGCCCTACAGTGAGGATGTGCAGAGCCAAGTTTAGACCAGGTCTCCTGGATTCCAGGCAAGCACAGCGGCCTGATCTCTGGGGAGGACACACTTTCTTGTCTGAGCCTGTGTCCTGAGAAGGCACGGCTGATCTGCGAGTGAGAGGTGGGGGTGTGGGGATGGGGTTTCCACCAGCCCTTTCTTTGGGGACCTGAGATGCTGGGAGGGGGCCCAGGACACCATTATCCTGGTTCCTGTGTGTACCTGAGGGAGCCGGAGTGCAGCCTGGCACCCCCGACAGGGACCCTGTGCCGTCCCGGAACAGAGGGCCATTCCTGAGCAACAGCCCCCTCTGGCCTTGAGAGATCCTTGATGGAGCCAGAGCTGCTCAGTATCTCCCCTGGCCCCCCCCAGCATTGTTCCCCCCGGAGAGTTGGTGTTCAGGGTACAGAGCGCCCCAGAGAGGTGGCTGGGAGGGGGAGGGTGGATGTCCAGTCCAAGTGTGGGCGGAAAGAGAGAAAGCCCTGGGAAGCAGGGCCTCCTCTCCCAGGGGCTGTCCTGGGTGTGCACCTGGCCTTGCGCTGGCAGCAGGCTCTGTGCCACCAACCTTGGGCTGGGGACAGGAAGAGGAATCACTGTAAGTGGGAGAGGCAGGTGTCCCCGGTCAGCTGGAGATCATGACTCGGGGAGCACGTGAGTGAAGAAGGCAGCAGTGGGCCCAGTACCTTTCTCTCCGCTCGGCCCCCACCTCTGCCTGCAGCTCAAACCCGAGCCCTGAGCTCCCAGCCTTCCCTCTGGGTCCATAGCAGCCCCCCTGGCAGAATTTTTTGTGTTCACCTTGTTGTCTGGGTGATTGGATGGAACTCATGCCAGATACACTGCCAAGGCCACCCTGAGGGGCTGCCAGCTGGGGCCCCATGAGTGCAAGGGCTGCTGGTCTTGTGACGTGGCACCTGTCTGCCAGGCCTGGGCACAAGTCCAGCGTCACGCACACCCAGGGCTCCCGTCAGTTGACTATTTTGGGCTCTTGCTGACCTGGGCCAAAGTCAGGCTTTAGCCAAGAGGGCCCTGAGGCAGCTCCCCCTGTCCCCAGAGGCCGGCTCCAGTTTCTGCTATATAAACAGAGCAGGACATGCTGGCTTGGGGAGAGCTGCCTGTCCTGAGCCTGTTCAGCTGGTGTGCGGCTTCGGCTGGGCAGGACAGGCTGACCGGGCAGTCACGTCTCTTCCCTCAGGGCTGCCCAAGGCTGCCGGGAAGAGCCTGCATCAGTCCTGGGATTCTTCCTTGGTGCAGCTGTCCTGGGTCTCTGAGCCAAAGCAGATCGTGAGGAGGAAGCTGGTGAGTCTTAAGAATGGGGAAACTGAGGCATAAGAGCTGGACTGTTGGGACCTTTTTCCATTGTGACTGTCTGCTTTGTGGTTTCTCTAGCCTTGAGAGGAGTGGGGGCAGGGGAGGGAGAAGGGTGGCCAACATCCCGAGGAATGAGAGGTAGGGGCTTGATGACAGTTGCATGATGGGAGTGGGACCTGGGAGCGCTTCATGATTGAGAACCAGAGATGCGATGCTCTCTCTCTGCTCCCTTGGGGATTTCCAACAGGGTCTTGAGCCTCCTCTTCTGTTGACCCGGCGTGAGCGAGGCACTGGTGTGCCCAGGCCGGGGAGGGACACTGGAGTGAGCTGGGTACCCATCAGGGCACTTCAGCATTGGTTCTGGAGGAGGGTCCCCGGGTCCCCCAGCTGGTAGGGACTAGGAGGCAGACCCCTGGGCTTGGCTTCCCAGCCCCCCACCCTGACCCTGCTCTTCTTGCCCAGCTTCCCAGCTGGTTTTGGTGCCTGAGAAGCAGAGCTGGAGTGAGGCCCGGCAGGTCTGCCAACCAGCCTGCCACAAACATGCTCCCCAGGCCCTGGGCCAGGGGCTTGGGCCCGGCCTGGAATAAGCAGCAGCTCCTTACGTGGGAGGCTCCTGTGCGCTCCTTCTCAGTTCTTGAAAAAAAAAAAAAATTTTTTTTTTTTTCCTTTTCTGAACGTGAGTCTCTAAACGAATCCAGAGCCTGTGACTAAAAATACTTTAACAATAGGAAAATGCATCAGTCTTTCCGGCTGGAGCTCATTATCAGAGGGTTTTTATTTTGGAATTTGAAATTTTGCCCAAGGTGGCTGGGTGGAGACCCTGGGCAGGGGCAGGGGAACTTGGTGGGCGTTGATGTTCTGCAGGGTGGTGGTGGTGGGAGACCCTTCGAGGGTGGAGGAGAGAGGGGCTGGCCTGGAGCTGAGCAGATGGACTGGCAGAGAAGGGGATTTGAGGAGGGAGCAAATGAGGTGTGGGCCGACCTTTCCCAGAGGAACTCCATGGTCTTGTCTGGTTTCCCAGCTCTGGCTGTTCTTCCTGAAGTCTAATCTTACTCCTTTGTGCTGTGTATTAATTCCTTCTGGCCTGAGAAGGGAATGAGGGTCGAGAAATCACTGAATTGAAGATGACCTCTGTGGAAGAGAGGCCTGCCCTCCTTAATTAACTAGCGTTCTTTAGAGTATTAATTGAACACTTGCTGCATACAGAATCTGGAATTTTCTGGTGCTGGGTGGAGCCACATCTCTGGGCACGCTCTCACTTCCTCTCCCTGAAGCCCTGGATAGGGAGAGATGGGGGTGGGGTTGCTTTTTTTCTCCGGTTCTTGAAGAAGGGGGCTGCTGGCTCCTCAGTTGGTCTCTCTGTTCCCTGCACGCCCTAGGGTCCTGCTGCAGGTCCCCAGAGTCCCTGCCCCCAGCCAGTGCTCCATTTCACTGTGGAGCCTTCCGCTTCTGTTAGCAGATTGAACTCTTTTTTTTTTTTTTTTTTTTTGAGATTTTATTTATTTACTTTTAGAGAGAGGGGAAGGGAAGGAGAAAGAGAGGGAGAGTAACATCGATGTACGAGAGAAACATGGATCAGCTGTCTCCCACACGACCTCAGCCAGGAACCTGTCCCTGCAAGCCAGGCATGTGCTCTGACTGGGAATCAACCTGTGACCCCTTGGTTTGCAGGATGACGCCCAGCCCACCAAGCCATATCCGTCAGGGCAGCAGATAGAATTCTCACAGCACTGGGACCTGTGACGTTGTCTGCATTGGACAGATGAGGAAACAGCCTTGGAGAAGGCAAGGGACTGGCCCCAGGTCGCACACCAGGTTTGCTGGCCCCTGGTCACAGATGCCTCTGAGAGCTCCTCCATCTATTGCCCCTGCCTGGGGCTGCGGAGAGAGGTGTGGTCGTGGCAGAACCTGGGCCAGGGCTGGGACATCAGAGCCAGTGGCCTGGACCTCACTCTATATCCTCAGTTCTCAGAGCTGTCCCTGGGAAGCCCCTTGGGGCAGTAGGCAGTGTGTCCCCACCCTAGCACAAATCCCTGTGCCCACTACCAGGGCAGGAAGAGGAAGTGGCCAGGTCAGGGCAGGTGATAGGTCCTGGGGCTGAGGAGGGGAAGCTCCCTGGCCACTTCTCAGAGAGAGGATGCAAAGCTCACTCCCTCTGCCCACCCCAAGGGAAGGGTGTGGAGGCCTGTGGGTGGGGATGGTCTTGGTGAAAGTAGGGCAAGTTCCTGCCCTCTGCCCAGCAGTGGAGGGGGCCGGCCCGAGGTCTGGGGACGTTGTGGGAAAGGGGCTCTGCAGTTCCACTTCCTCCATGCCCTGTTCACCCAAGTCCACACCCTCCCTCTTGGCTGGGGAGCATTGGCTGCCCATCTGGGGTGGCCCTGGGCTACTTAATGTTGAAGATGCATGAGGGGTCCCCCTGCCAAGGTGAGGGAGACAGGGTTTTGCCCTCATGTTCACATATTGGTGGGGGCAGGATGTGGCTGAACACATGGTAAGAACCCATAAGATGTGACTAGGAGGGGCAAGGGTCACTGAGTTGTTCAGAAAACACAGTATGTTGACAGAAAACATACTGTGTGAGGACCCTTTTCTAATGTCAGATATTATGGCCTCTCCTCACTCAGAGTTGCGTTCTGAGTATGTATGGAGAGAGCAAGTAAATAATGAGAAACAGCCACTGCTTTTCTGTGATTTCAGGAACACACGCTTGAATGAGTTTGTACTCTGTAAATTCCAGCAGCATCTGCACCTTTTGCATACATATATTGCTTTCATCGAGGCGTGGCTGTTTTTTAATTAAAAGTATATTTTGAAAGTATAACAGATATACAGAAAAGAGTGTGAATGATAGGTGTGATGTTTTAAAGGGTAGTTTGAAGACTTTTCCCGAGTGAGCGCACGCGGGTGACTGTCTGCAGAGCGTGAACCGGCGCGCTGCCAGTCCTTCCGAAGACCC
This sequence comes from Anoura caudifer, assembly GCA_004027475.1. Classification (NCBI taxonomy): domain Eukaryota; kingdom Metazoa; phylum Chordata; class Mammalia; order Chiroptera; family Phyllostomidae; genus Anoura; species Anoura caudifer. Next base: position 64,844 of record PVKU01002513.1, on the reverse strand, counting down.
CTCACGGCCGCCGCTGTTTCCCGCTTACAGGCCGTGCTGTATGCCTGGTTCTGCTGTGCCCTTGAGAGAACTGGGGGGGCCCTGGGTCCGGCACAGAGCCGAGAGATGGGGGAGCTGAGCTTGAGTCCTGCTGCCAAGCCTCCAGCTCTTCATTTCTAAAGCGTGGGTCAGAATTCAATCTTGGAAGGCTGGGGAGTGGGTTAAATGGGAGAATCCATGTGAAGTGCCCTGGGCTGACCCTTGACTAGTATTCCCCATGCCCCCAACTCCCAGTGAGGGTGTGCTTATTATGAAGTTATGCTGGTCTAGGACGGTGGCATGTGAGCTGAGGTCTTGGAGGATCAGCAGGGTTACAAGGAAGAATATGCCCAGCGGGTGGTGGGAAGGTTTAGCCCAAGGCCCTTAGATGGGGGCAGTGGGAAGTGGGGAGGGTTATGAGGGTAGATTGGTGGGCCAGGCCTGCTGTGGGAGCTTGACACGGTAGCTGTCTTGCTTCAACTCAACTTCTTCTATCCCTGCCCTTCCTGTGTTATCACGGCCCTTCCTTACCTTTTAGTTCTCCCCTCTAGTTTTAGATACCTCTCCCATCATTACCTGCTTCATCACTACCTGCCCCCCCCCCACCCCGCCCCTGCTTCCAGGAGCTATTTTGCTCTTGAAGACTAGACTTCTTAAACAGGGAAGGGTCCAGTCTGGGACCAGCTTATACTCTAGGCCTCCCAAGGTCTGCATAGAGTATGCTTTTCCCCACAGTCCTGCTTAGCCAGATGCTGCCCCCAATCAGAGCTCCAGCCCACCCTACCTGGAGGGCATTGGCCAGCAGGAATAAAACCCAGGGCCCCCAGACCCCCCTCACCTGTCTCCCCTCTGTCTTAGGTTAGACCGTCCGCATGGGTGCCTAATATTAGGGTAGCCCTGGGTGTGCTCCCACAGAGGGACTCTGCCTTTTTCTCCTATTTTCAGTGTAGTGTGTTCAGACCTTCCAGCATCCTCCACCTCTACAAGCATGGCCAAGCGGCAGGTGCACTTGCAACAACCAGGGAAGGTGGGGCCTAGGCTGCAGACACGGATTTGGAGGCTAGTGCTGAGATGCGGAGATTTAGGCCAGGGCCCTGGACAGCTCCTCAGCACACTTGGTTTCCTGGGGCTCCTGGGTGGGCCTCCCCAGGGAGAGGAGGGATGGTCTGTGCTGCTTTTTACAGAGGGAGAGTGGGGGAGGAAAGGCAGGTGCTAGGGCTCCAGGCTGGCCCAGCTCTCAGAGAACTGTTAAGGCTGGGCTTGAGCACACACAGGTCACGCCACAGCTAACACACCTGTTTGTGTGGTGGGGGATGGAGAGAAGAATGCTGATCTGTCGAATCATCTTTTGCTGACATGTTAAAATTATTTTTATCTTTTGAGGAAGGCCCTGCTGGGTGGAGGGGTGCATCCCCGGGCAGGATGGGGGGCTGGGTGGCAAGCCTAGTTTCACCAACCCAGACTTGCGTTGTGGGCCTGAGTAGGGTGCAGCTCCTCTGGGAGCTCCTGGGTCCTAATCTGCAGAATGGGAGAACGGGAAGTATATTGGTGGCTCAAGCTTTTTTTTTTTTTTTTTTTACACTGGATCCTGTTTTTCCCCCTAAGCAAAATCTTTGCAAAAACCCAAGACAAAAAAATAAAAATGAAAACTTCTGCTTAAATTTGGGGTGGGGATCCTGGATGGGTCCCCTTGGCATTATCCTGTCCATGTTTCCCATTTATCCAGGTGGCCCTCAAGGGTCTCCAGAAAATGGCTTGGGAAAAGCCAGAGCTCTCTGAAGACTGGTCCGCATGGAGAGTGTAATGGGGGAGTTCTGGCAGGTCCTGACCAGATCACTGAATGAGATCGGCATTACCAGAAGACTGTTCCACCCACGGTGGACAGTGGGGTTTGGAAAGTGGAGACAAGCTGGTTAAGGGGCAGTTTTCTTAGTGGGTGAGGGCAAGGAAAAGAGGAGGTCACCGGCCTCACTCCTTTGGTCTGCTGCTGCTGCCTTCAGGTGCCAGGGAGGCATGGGCTGTGGCTGGCAGTAGGAGCCGGGGATCCAAAAGATTTCCCTGATTTCCTGAAAATAGAATTTCAGGAAAAAATGAAAAGTTACATGTGGGGCATCGGGAGCAGACACTGGGTCATAGGCAGGAAGTGCAGAGATGACAAGTGCTGTCTGGAACAGATGGAGTTGGAGGTGCTGGCAGGACCCTTGAGTGGGCAGAAGTGGGGGCTGAAGACAAGGGTGTGGGGAGTCTGCGACAGGAGATGAGGGTGGACCTGAGGAGCGGAAACGCCTCAAGGGTAGAGGGAATTGCTGTAGGATGACCAGATGAGGTGAGACTGAGGTGGGTGGGTTTGGGCTCAGGGGAAGCAGACAGTGGTCATGTTGACTTGCAGGGGAGAAGGGGGCTGGGTAGGGCCCATGTGTGCGCACGCGCATGCGCGCACGCGTGGCGCCCACGTGTAGGGGGATGACTCTCTTATGAACATTACCCTCCCTTCCGCTCTTACCTAGTGAGGGAGGGGGGCCTCCCCAGGCTAGGGGCAGAATGGGGGTAGAGGGGTGACAGCCAGACCTGGGAAGGTTCCAGGTGGCTGCAGCCTGGTCTGTGCCCTGATATAGCCCTGGAAGGCCCTTCCTGCTCCTACAGAGCAGGTCTGAACTACTCTTTACACAGGTGTTGGAGGTGAGGTGGGAGTGTGGGTGCTCCCTTATTAGGGACAGGGGAAGGCGAGAAAAGACCTCCTAGAGACACAGGCAGTGGCCCTGGGTTTCATCCTTGCCCCCCTTCCCCACCGTGAGCCACTACTTTCCTGTGTGACCTTGAGCAAGTGCCATTATTTCTGAGCTTGTTTATTTATGAAATGGGGAAGAGTCTGCACAAATTCTGAAAGACTTCTCAGGCTCCACCCGGTTCTGAAATTCGGTAATTTCCCACCAGAGTTCACTCAACCTGGAAGGGACTGTGGAGGGGACTGGTGCATAATGAAGTTCCGCGGGTGGAGTAGAGCCCACTGGCCCGCCCGTCTTCGCCCTGGCAAAACCCTGCCCTCTGGAAGGTACTTTGCATAGGAAAGTGCGGGGAGAGAATAAGGCTCAGACTGAGCCTTGGGGCAGCTTGAGAACTTGCTGGGGAGACCCTGGTGGAAAAGACTGATCAAGTGCATGGGGCTGAGGTGGGGGTGCAGGTGCTTCAGGTGTGTCCCTGAGTGCCCGTCCCAGTCCCAGGCCTACAGGAAAGGCTTGGGAGGGTGCAAGGCGGAGCAGGTCCAGGGAGCCGGAGAGAGCGGGCGCGGACGGTCATGGCTCCGGGGAGCAGCTAGAGGGTGAGACGATTCTCCTCGGGGAAGCCCTGCGGCCGCGGCTCTAGAGCGCCTTCTCCTTGGGCTCTGGCTCTCCCTGGAGGGTTATTTCGGACCTGGGGACCCCGGGCCGGGTCCTGAGTCTGGCGGGGGGAGCCTCGGGAGTCCACGAGCTGCTATTTTTAGCCTGCGCAGTGGGCGCGAGGGGACTATTTATAGATCAAACAGTCCGGGCTCCTTGCGTCAATGGAACCCCGCGTGCGTCACCCGCGCAGACATTCCAGGCCCCCTTCTTGCTCCGCCCCCTCGGGCTCCCCGGCCCGCGCCGCCTCCTGCCGGAACCGCACCGCCCCCCGCGCCCTTGTATGGCCAGGGCTCGCCGGCCGTGCGTCAGAAGCGCCCCCGCCCCTCTCCGTGCGTCACGGAGCGCTTAAGAAGAGGGTCGGCTCAGCCGGGGAGCCCCAGTGGCGGAGGCTGCGAAAGTTGAGGGTGTGTGCAGGACTGCTGAAGCGCACTCGAGATCAGGCTGCAACTCGGGGCGCTGGTCCAGGGCAGGGGGAGCAGGAGCCGGCCGGGTAGGTATCCCCGCGGGGATCGCGCAGCTCATCAGAGCTGTTCTGGTTTTTTAGGGGTGTTGCATGAAGGAGATGAGTGTACGCGCGGGTAGAAAGGATGTTGTAGGGTCTTCATGCAGGAGAGCGGGTGTAGGGTGCAGCTCTGGCGTTGGGGTGGGAACGGTTGGAACGGGATGAGGACCCAGATTGGATTAGAGTCTACTCGGCGCCGGGTAACGGGGTAGGGGGGCAGGGGGAGTGTCTGTGCAAGGTGGAAGCCTCAGCGGGTTAGGGTTGGCGCCAAGAGTCGAGACTTGTTCTGTAGGAAGCTGGCTGTAGTTCATTCTTCCAGGGTGTCTAACTGGGCACACGGCACCCTGCACTGGGGTGCTGATGCGATTCTCAGTACAGTGGGGGGAAAGGTGCACACAGCTTCAGCTGCTGGGATCCATCCGACTCCTACTAAGATTGGATTTCCAAAAGGATCTCCTCCCTGCCAGCTTGTCAGCCCCTTCCCCATGCCCCTAGTAGTTTTCTTTACACTTTGGAGGCTGTAGCTTAGTTTGCAGGGATCTACCCTGAAGTTTCTGCCTGAACTGTTAGGAGACCTCTGGGTTCCCCAAGGAAATGTCCAGCATTGGTGGCTGAACTGTGGAGGGATCGCTGCTGCATGCTGGAATAAAAGAGTCTTCTTGGGGCAGGAGCAGGACCTCTGGAAGCACAAGGAAGATCGTTTTAGCTGTAGTTTGGATCGTGTGTGTGTGTGTGTGTGTGTGAGAGAGAGAGAGAGAGAGAGAGAGAGAGAGAGAGAGAGAAGAGAAGAGAAGAGAGAGGTGGAAACCCTGGTCCTTGGGATTCCTGGATGGCAGTTGCTAATGTTGGAGTTTCTGTTGTGGTACTACCTGGAGGGTACCCCCACTTCCTGACCCCACAGTCACCCCTCTACCCCCATAGTACTTGTTGGATCATACAGGTAGGGTGAAGCCTGAGGCGGCTTCAGCATAACAGGTGCAAGCCACATTGTTGCCAGGACCTGCCTGAAGCCGGATTCTCCCCCTCCCTCCTTCAACCCCGCCTCTTCCTCCTCCCTGTGGGACTGCGCAGTTGTCCCCACCCCCATGTGGGTACGTATCTTGTGCCATTAAGTACCTGCATGGGGGTGGAGGGATAGGTTGGTGGGGGTTGATCCGGATGTGGGATGTCCAAGTGGAGAAACAGGATTTGAATAAAGCTGGAACGCCCAGCCCTCCGTGGCAGCTGCCTTTCCTCCACCCCAAACCCATCCCTGTCCAGGCTGTCCTAGTGCAGGCAGAGGTGGCCACCCTTATCTCTCACAGGTGCTGTGTGCCTGGGGATAGGTGCCACTGGGTGAGTGGGGCCAGAGCTTCCAGGGGCTCTGTTTTCTGGGCTGGTTGGGGGAGTGTTAGGTCAGGGGTGGTGCTAACCCAGCTAGGGCCCATGGAGGTGGGAGAAAGGCTAGAACCAGAGGACTCCTTGGATTCTTGGCCAGGAGGTGGTGGCAGCCCTTGCCCCTTCCCACTGTCCCCATTGATTGTGGTGCTCTGTTCTAGCTTGCTTTCTTACCCAGCTTCCCTCCCTGACTGGTGAGGCTAGAGCCATGCAGACCCCAGGCATGGAGATGGGAGGGGACACTGTTCTGGAGCCTCTTCTCTGTTGTGACCAGTCTGGGAACTTAAGGATCCCCCGTAACGATGCTAGCTCTGCTTCTTCAGGCTCCTCAGGTGGGAGTGTAACCCCCTGTGTTGGAGTGCCTGAATTTTTCCAAGCGCACTTTAGTGGAGGGGCCCAGGCAGTGGTGGGATGTCTCCACCCTCCCACCAGCAGGCTCCTTCTCCCTGCAGAGCCACCTCAGGTCCTCCGGAGCACTCCAAGAGTTTTCTTATAAATATTGCAGAGAAAAATGCTTTGGGGGCAGCAGAGAAATTCCTCCTCCGGACTGTCCATTCTCCTGGGCGTCCAAAGGGCTGTTCTCTCCTCCCTCCAGCCTCCTCTCAGACCTTGTCAGCATCTGGCCTTTCAAGGTCTGAAGCTGGACTACCCAGCCCACTGGGGAGCTGGGGACTGGGTGAGGAGGGCTGAGCCCTCTTCCTCTTTGCCCCTGGGAGTATCCCATGCAAGGACAGAATGGATACTGTCCCCCAGATGGCAGGACCAGGCAGGGTGTGTGTGGGATCTTCAGGCTTTGCTCAGTAGGCAGGGTGGGGCTAGAGAGAAGGCAGGTTCATTGCTGCTTAGGCCAGTTTCTTAGACAGTGAGGCCTTCACTCTCAGCTCCTCTTCTATTGCAGGATGTCCCTCCTCCTCAGTGCTGTGGGGGGAAGGAAGGGGGGCTTGCAGAGACTAGGTGGTGCCTGGGAATATTCCCATGAGTGTCAGGTTGGAGAAACGGCATATCTGTTCGTAGGGACTGGGCTAGGGCTGGGCCTGGCTGCCTAGGCCTGCTGCCTCTCCCACCCACCCTTCTCCCATCCCTCACCCATGCCTTGCCCAGTGAGGGAGGGCAGGGGCTGGAGGAACACAGCCCCCCCGCCCACCCTGTTCCAGCAGAGAGATGCTGGCTGGGTGCCTTCCTAGGGTTCCCAGGCTGACTGGGTGTGGCCGGCCTTCCAACTGAGCCCACTCTCACTGGGCCTTTGCCCAGGGGTTTTTTGTGACAAGGAGGTTGAGATGCTGCTGTGGCTGGGGGTCAGGATTCCTGGGTTCCGTGGTGGGCTGTGACCCTAAAACCTCGGGATCCCATGTCTGGTTGGCATTCTCACCACCTGGCCGCTCGGGGGTCTGTACTTAGAGGTCAGGCTCCAGGCCTCTCTCACTGATTCCCTCCCCGCTTCCAACCCTTTGGTGTCTTCCCTCTCCAGAGATGCCCTGTATCCAAGCCCAATATGGGACACCAGCACCAAGCCCAGGACCCCATGACCACCTGGCAAGTGACCCCCTGACCTCCGAGCTCAGCAAGCCTACCATGGACCTGGCCAGCCCTGAGGCGGCTCCCACTGCCCCCACTGCCCTGCCCAGCTTCAGCACCTTCATGGACGGCTACACAGGGGAGTTTGACACCTTCCTGTACCAGCTGCCGGGAACAGCCCAGCCATCCTCCTCAACCTCCTCCTCAGCCTCCTCCACATCGTCATCCTCAGCCACCTCCCCTGCCTCTGCTTCCTTCAAGTTCGAGGACTTCCAGGTGTACGGCTGCTACCCCGGAACCCTGAGCGGCCCCCTAGATGAGACCCTGTCCTCCAGTGGCTCTGATTACTACGGCAGCCCCTGCTCAGCCCCGTCTCCGCCCACGCCCGGCCTTCAGCAGCCCCAGCTCTCTCCCTGGGACGGCTCCTTCGGCCCCTTCTCACCCAGCCAGACTTATGAAAGCCTGCGGGCATGGACAGAGCAGCTGCCCAAGGCTCCTGCCCCACCCCAACCGCCAGCCTTCTTTTCCTTCAGCCCCACTGCCGGCCCCAGCCCCAGCCTGGCTCAGAGCCCCCTGAAGCTGTTCCCCTCTCAGGCCACCCACCAGCTGGTGGAGGGAGAGAGCTATTCCATGCCAACGGCCTTCCCTGGCCTGGTGCCCACCTCTCCACACCTTGATGGCCCAGGGATGCTGAATATGCCTGTGACCTCAGCTAAGTCCCGGAGTGGGGCTCCGGGTGGAAGCGAGGGCCGCTGTGCTGTGTGTGGTGACAACGCTTCGTGCCAGCATTATGGTGTCCGCACCTGCGAGGGTTGCAAAGGCTTCTTCAAGGTACTGGGCTGCCCTGGGTGTGGCTTTTCATGAGGAGTGGGGACGGGCTGGTCTCTCCCTCCAGCGGGGTCTGTGGTAGCCTCCCTTGGGTTCTCACAACTAGTCCTGCCTTCTAGGGAGGTGCAGCCCTGCTGTGTGGGTCCCCAGGGGGTGGCACGGGGCTGGGCCCTTTCATGTATGTACGAGGGCACTCACGGCTGTGTGACCACAGTGCAACAGAGGGAGGTGTGAGCGATGGGCAGAGGGTGTGGGCTGCAGGGGTACCAGGGGGTCCGTCCCGGTGGCCAGCCTCGGGGTTTCCTCTGCCCATCCTTCCCCTACTCGAGATCCTGGTGGGAAGGGGCCCAGGCGCTCGTGTTCCTGGCCTGAGATGAAAGGAACTGGGAAGAGGGCTTGGTGCTTGAGGGCTGGGGGTGGACTTGGGAACAGGCTCTGGGTTTGTCCCAGCTCTGGGTGCTTGCTTAGCTTCCCGTCCCCGCTCCCACCCCCACCCCTCCTCGGCCCTCTCTTGTCTGCCCCAAGGAAGGGACAGTTGGATGCAGGTACATAAGAAGTACAGGTGCCTGGGCTGCCAGGGAGCCCATAGCCCCTAATCTGGTGTCCTAGGGGTCTTTCTCCTGATGTGGAACCTCCCGCAATGTCCCCAAGACGTTTTCTTCCCCCACCCTTCCACCTCTCCCTCCCCTGCCACCCAAATGTTAGAAAAATAGCTGTGAACAGAGAGTGCTTTTGTCTGTGATGGCAGCAGGATCTGGACGGTCCCCTCCCCTGGGCTCCCCCCTCCCCACGCTCTGACAGCCTGTTCCGTGTTGTCCCCCCTCCAGCGCACAGTGCAGAAAAATGCCAAGTACATCTGCCTGGCCAACAAGGACTGCCCTGTGGATAAGAGGCGGCGAAACCGCTGCCAGTTCTGCCGCTTCCAGAAGTGCCTGGCTGTGGGCATGGTGAAGGAAGGTGGGTGGCTGGGACAGAGGCAGGCCTGATGGGGCGGCGGAGGCAGAGTCCCCCAGGCATCTGTCCTGGCGGGCCGCATGCCTGGACCATATTTCCACCCCACCTCTGGTCCACCTGCCTTGCGCATGGGCAGTGGTCCCTGTGGGGTCTCCCTGGGTCTCAGGGGCTCTAGGTCCTTGGAGCTTCCCAGCTCTGTTGTGCACAGCTTGGGTTGAAAGGCCCTTTCCGGGGTCCCTTCCTTCCTCACCCTTGCCATCTCTTTGCAGTTGTCCGGACAGACAGCCTAAAGGGACGGCGGGGGCGTCTCCCTTCAAAGCCCAGGCAGCCCCCAGACGTCTCCCCAGCCAATCTCCTCACCTCCCTGGTCCGGGCGCACCTGGACTCAGGGCCCACCACAGCCAAGCTGGACTACTCCAAGGTGAGCCCCGCCAGCCCGCACCCAGGGCGTGTGCACGTTGGGAAAGGCCCCTCCCCAGCTGGACAGGCTGAGAAAAGAGGAGCCCCTGTGGGCTGATCAGATGGGAAAATGTACCTCCTGGGGTGGGTGGTCAGTCAGAAAAAGGTGCTCCTTCCAGCAGCCTCCACCGCAGGCGAGTGTTTGAGGACTGGCAGGCACGAGGTGGACGGTGTCTCCGTTCCTCTCTTACCCCTGGAAGGCCTGATGGGGCTGTGCACGGTGGGCCTTGTCCAGGGCCCTGTGCCCTGACACCACCGGACTGCCCCCTAGTTCCAGGAGCTGGCGCTGCCCCACTTTGGGAAGGAGGATGCTGGGGATGTGCGGCAGTTCTACGACCTGCTCTCCGGTTCCCTGGAGGTCATCCGCAAGTGGGCTGAGAAGATCCCTGGCTTCGCCGAGCTGTGCGCAGGCGACCGGGACCTGCTGCTGGAGTCGGCCTTCCTGGAGCTCTTCATCCTCCGCCTGGCCTACCGGTGAGCTGCCCGCTGTCTGCCGAGCCCCTCCCTTGCTGCCCTGCCCGGGAGCCCCCCTGACCACCATCTGTCTCCCCACCCACCAGGTCAAAGCCAGCTGAGGGAAAGCTCATCTTCTGCTCCGGCCTGGTGCTGCACCGGCTGCAGTGCACGCGAGGCTTCGGCGACTGGATCGACAGCATTCTGGCCTTCTCTCGGTCCCTGCACAGCTTGGTCGTCGATGTGCCTGCCTTTGCCTGCCTGTCTGCGCTTGTCCTCATCACAGGTGAGTGGCCAGTCCTGGGAGTTGGGGAGGGCTTGAGGGCCCTGGGTGGGCTGGCATCGGACACTGCTCGGCCCCCACATTGTGAAGTTAGGGTGACTAGATGCAGAGAGGGGCAAGCATTTGCTGAGAGCAACACTGCTGGTAGGAGGCAGAAGTGGGGTTCGGGCCCAGCTGGCATCTGACCGCAAAGCCCAGGCCAGTCTGCGAATGGTCCCAGTTGACCCAAGGTCCAGACTGTGTAGGTGTTGTGTGTGGCCTAGGGCTGTGGTTTCTTTTTAAAGTCTTGCTGAATTATGTTGCATAATTGCTCAAAGGATAAATGTGCACAAGCTAATAAGCACACTCACGTAACCAGCACCTAGGTTGGTCGCAGAAACCTTCCCTGTGACCCTTCAAGTCGTTGGCTCCCCCAAGGGTATCCTGACTTCAGACAGCACGGGTTACTGTCCCGCCTGCTGGGTGCTTTATGTAAATATAATTATGCAAGGTGGGTTCTGGGTGTTAAATGTGGAGGTTTCCAGATCTCTCTGTTTTATTTTTTAAAGCACCTGAATTTTCCCCTTTCCCATTTTTACTTAAATTTCACGGGGGACCCAGCTATATAGGACAGACTCTGAGGCTCTCTGGGCAGAGGAGGGAGTGGTGGGTTTGAGGCCAGCTTTCCCTGGAGGCGGCTTCTAGGACACAACCACTCAACTCCAGGGCTCCTTGGAACAGTTTAGGGAAAAACAAACTACTGGCCTAGTCAGAAAACTTGGCTAGGATTTATGCTCTTTTTTTGTAACCTTGGGCAAGTCATTTAACCTCTCTGGGCCTCAGTTTCTCCCTGGGAAGATGAGGATAATACTTTCCCAGACTTCTGATGAGCTCGTGTGTGCAAACGTGCTTTTGCAAAGTGCTGGAGGAGTTCCGGAGGCGGGTGAGGCCAGGTCTTGGGAAGGTCCGGTCCTCGGATGGGTGGCTGATCCTGTACCTTCCTCGCAGACCGGCATGGGCTGCAGGAGCCTCGGCGGGTGGAGGAGCTGCAGAACCGCATCGCCAGCTGCCTGAAGGAGCACGTTTCAGCTGTGTCAGGCGAGTGCCAGCCGGCCAGCTGCCTGTCACGCCTGCTGGGCAAGCTGCCCGAGCTGCGGACCCTGTGCACGCAGGGCCTGCAGCGCATCTTCTACCTCAAGCTGGAGGACTTGGTGCCCCCTCCGCCCATTGTCGACAAGATCTTTATGGAGACGCTGCCCTTCTGACCCAGCCCAGGAACACGCGCCCTGCGTATGCGCACTCCCACGCCACCCCACGTGCCTTGAGCCCACGGCCCTGACTCCCGGAGCACTACCCCCTGCCTGGGCTGCAGCTGCAGACTGACCGGCCTCCTCACTTGCTTTGGGAGGTCATCCCCTGTGGGAGGGGGATGCATTCTTGGGGGAGACCCCTACTATTTGTCTTAACCCCCCATCCCAGCCCTGGCCTTCGTGTTTTTGTAAGATAAACCGTTTTTAACACACACTGCCATGCTGTAAATAAGCCAAATGTTGCTGTAAATACAGGAAGGAAGAGGTTGAGGGGGGACAGTGGAGAGGGAGGGGTGGGCCCCCACCAGCCTTTCCCAGCCTCTTCCATACTGGCTCTCTCTCCCGCCTCCTTCCACATGTACATAGCCTCACTCTTGGAGGACGACACGTGACAGATTCTGACATTTATATTTGTGTATTTTCCTGGATTTATAGTATGTGACTTTTCTGATTAATATATTTAATATATTGAATAAAAAATAGACATGTAGCTAAAACTGGGATCCTACCTCCGACACGCCCGTCCCCCAGCTCCATGACAACGCAAGAGACAGTGGTACCCGGATAAACCTTGTATGTTACCAACCTGAGCTGACAGGCCTCGCTCACCCTGCTGCAACAGGTGAATAACAGTGACGTCTACTTTACGGGCTTGTTAGGCAGAAGCATTCAGACTGGATTTGGACCCTTAGAAAGCCGCCACTCTCCTGTCCTGTGGACAGGCCTGTGGTGGAGGCCGGCTGGATAAGGGCAGCGCAGTCCTAACCTGGGGCAACCATGTCTGATTTGGCTTCCACGTCTGTATAAAGCAGAGAGAGGCGTAGCCTGCCTCGGGTGGCTGCTGGAATTCCGGGAGTGTGGGTGTGGTGCTCAGCCTGCGCTGGGTACAGGGCAGCCGGGGTGCTGGCAGCAGCTGTGGTCACTCAGCATAGGTTTTCTCCACCCTCATCTTCAGCGTTCCTCCCCGTGTGCCCTGCACCCCGGCAGCAGGTCCCAGGTTGCTGGCAGGCTTTGACTTCTTGGCCAGAAGATTGTTCTGAGGTCTCTACCTGTGCCCACGTGTCCCCGGGTAGGTTTTCCAACCTCAAAGCTCATCAGTTGCTTCGCTGGCTTAAAAATGCAGATTTCTAGACTCCACCTCAAAGACCTGAATTTGGTGAGGGGTGGGTCCATGAATCTGAACTTCTACCAAGAACCTGGGTGCCAGTGATGCAGGTGGTTGGGGGCGCCACTCTTCGGAGAAACGTGAATCTCGATCTACCCAACCTGGGGCCCAAGGGAGCAGCTGTGCAGCAGCCCCCCCTCACTGCTCTCGGTGACCGTCTAGCTGCACAATTTCCTTCTTGAGGCCCCTGAAGGCAGTTCCCCTCATACGTGTTCCTTATAACTGACCCATGGGGTCCTTGGCCTAGGAGCCACCTCCTGGGTAAGTCTCCACATCCCCTGGGCCTCTGACCAGATGAGGGCCACACCTGTTGGATGGAAGTCGAACAAGAGAGGGCTGTGCTCAGGACTTGGACAGAATCAAGGGGCCTTCCCCAGGGCTCCAGCCAGCCTGCAGTTCCTCAAGGAGGCCCAGCTACGTGTCCTCACCCGGGCTCTGGGAAGACAGTCCAACGCTAAGCCCCCTGAATGGTCCACTCGGGGGTGAGGTGGGGAGCCCTGGGGTCTGTGTGTGGTGACTGCTATGTGGGCTTCTGAGCATGTGTCCCTGCTGCACCCCACCCCCTCCCCAGAGCTCCCAGTGAGCTTATGTTGCAGCACCTGCACCTGGCTGGGCAGGGGGCAGGGGTGTCAGGAGATCTGCCTCCGTTCCCAGCCCTGCCTCCAATTCCATTGAAGGAAGTCGTTTTCCTCAGCCTGGGGGGTGCGGTGGAGGTAAGTCTGGTGGCGATTCCGTGGTTAGGAGCAAGGTTGCTGGGAAATCTCCCACCAGCTGTGGCTGGACTGAGTCCTGCCGCCTTTGTGCCTTCTCCTCCATGTCCTGCCTCTTTCCTGCACAGACGGGCGTGGAGCACGAGCAGCTCCTGGGGAAGGACCACTTGGATGCCGGAGGAGGGGCCAGGCTTGGGGAATGGGGTGGGCAGTGGAGAATCTTGGCCCCTAGAGATCTCTAAGCCCCGCAGTGCTGATGGCTGCCACATACTGTGCTCCACTGCCCACTGGGTTCTTTTCATACGCCAGCTATTTCAAGCCCTTGCTGTCACCCTATAAGGAAAGCGTGGTTATCCTCACCTCACGGCAGATGGTAAAGGACTCTGGAACCAGACTGCCTGGGTTTAAACCTTGGCTACAGCTGTAGAATTTGGGGCAAGTGACTTCACCTTTCTGTGCCTCAGTGTCTTCATCTGTAAATGGTGAAAAATAATTGTACCTATTCCATAAACTTGCTAAAATGATTCCATGAATGAATGCAGCAGTGTTTCAGACAGTGCCCAGCACATAGCAAACACCTAATAATAATAGCTATTGTTTTTACAGAAGAGGAGAATTCATGTCAGAGAAAGGAAATGACTTTCCCAAGGTCAGTTGGCTTGGAAGTGGCTGAGTTGGGTGTATCTGGCCACCAGGTCTCCCTGCTCAGGGCCTCTGATATAAAAGAAACTCCAGGAATGGTGGCTCCTTTTCAGAACTCTGGCTACTGGGGTATAGGGTGGGGGGCTGATTTCTGCAGCCCTGCCCCGCCCCGCCCCGCCCAAGGGCCAAGCCTGCAGACAGGCCCTTTCTTTCTACTGAGCAACTGGAAGAACTGGCCTCCAAGCCTTGCTAGGGGCTGGGAGGGCGAACAAGGGGGCATTGAGCCTGGTGGGGCCTCACAATGGCGGCTCTGTCCCGGCTGGCCGGGGGCTGGGCCCGTTTCCGACAGGGACAATAGTCAAAAGGCAGTGACGCTAGCAGGGCCTGGAATCCCGGGCGGGATTTTCCAAGGCCTCAAAGCCTGCTGTTTGTCTTCACACGGAGACCCAGGAAGCCTGCCTCCTGTGTCCCCCCATCCCACCCACGCCAGGGCTGTGCCTAGGGGCCCTGGCCCCCTCCTTAGCCCTAAGGTGCCACTGTGACAGGCAGGCAGGGGGATGGTGGTGGCTTTGAGGTCTAGGGTCTGAGGGGGTGCTCTGCACCCCAGGGGTCTGTGCCTAATGCCCTTTCCCTGGGGCCTGGGATGGAGGAAGCTGCCCCACACTTGGGTTCCAGCCATTAGGACTTGGTTATAGAAGGAGGTGGTGAGGGTCAGCCTCAAGGAGGCTGAGAAGCTTCTGAAGGTCACGGGCAACCTGACTTCCACACTGGACTTGAGCTGTACGGTGCCACATGGTCGGGTCTGATGTCCAGTGTGCTGGGCTGCGCGGCAGCCAGCTTTGTGGCTACGGAAGGAAGTCTGTGAGAGAACCTGTCAGGGGCTGAAGGTCGTTGTGATGGGACAGTCGGCAGGTTGCTAGTGATGTTCTTTCATGGCGGTGAGGCAGCTGTGTGTTGGGGGTGGTGCTAGGTTCCTGTCGTGTGGAGCTGGGCCTGGGGAGTCCCAGAAAGTTTTAGGTTAGACATGGATAAGCCACAGTGCCCACCAAGCCCGTGACTGCAGCAGAGACCCTGGGCCACTGGGCTTTCTCAGAAGATGAGGCTGAAGGGGTAAGACTCTGTCCATTGGCCTTCTAGCCCGTGCCAGGCCTGGCCTTGCAGCCTGACTGCTCAGTCAGCAGCTGCTCTGTCCTCTCTGGATTGGCCAGGCCCTTCCTGGAACCTCTGCCTCCACCCTAGCTCCAGGCTCAGGCTTCTCCCAGGCTCTGCCTTGGCTTCAGCAGGGGGTCTGCCTGGCTGATGGGACTTTGAAACCTCCAGCTCCCTGTCGTGAAGACAGGAAGTAGTTAGTGCAGAGCTGAGGGAGAGCCTCCTTCCCCCACCCCCAATCTCTCCTTCCCCACACAGCCAGGGACACTCTGAGGGGGGGAGGCACATTCCAGGGTCCCCAGCAGAACTCAGAGCTGCCCTGGAGGCTATGGGGCCCCCGGAGACTCCGTCCTTGGCTTCTGCCATTTGCCCTCGCTCCTCGCCTTTGGGTTCATGCTCTAGGCATCCTCCCCACAACCCTGGCTTTGCCTCCTGCGGACCCTAACCCTGCCACTTGAGGTCTCCTCAAGGTCTGACTCAGGAGCTGGCAGTGTCCAGCCCCTACTCAGGCGTGGCTGAAGGGACTGGGGGTGGTGGCTGGGCCAGGGAGCAGAGCGCTAGGGGTGGGGTAACACAGCTGTCCTGCTGCATGCTGTGTTAGCAGGGAGCAGTGTCCAGCTGCAAGCCAGGCAGGCGGGGTACCCTCCTAGTTTCGCACATCAGAGAGAAGGGGCCCCTGCCTGGGGAGCCCAAGCAGGAGGCCTGCACCCCATCCCATGGAACTGAGATATCGTGAGGATAGACAGAGATGTCCGCAGCTCCACAAGATGCCAGGGAGAGAGAATCAGCCCCTAGGGGGAGATAGACTCTCTGAGAAGGGTAGGTAAGTGGTCCTTTGCTTTTGCAGTAACAGTTACACAGAATCCTGTGCCCCAAAGAACAACAGATACGCATGTGCCTCCCAAAGGAACAGACGTACAGACTTTGCAGGATGGAGAGAGGACTTCTTACCCCTGTGGGACTAACACAGATAAAAAGGCTCACCCCCACCCCAACTTGGCCAGAAGGACAAACACAGAAGAGGTGCACCTCCATTCCCCCATGTGGGGGGGCAGACCCCCAGGTCCCCCAGGGGAACTGGCAGCAGACGTACCACCTCCCAGCCCAGCCCAGTTCAGGTCTAGAGGCTGCCTGGTGATGTTAGGCTGGGAGGTGCCTCTTTCTCACGCTCTCTGTCACTCTCTTGTCCGCCCAGCCATTTCCTTTGCCTCGGAGGAGGAGGACTGGGAGTGACATCCCAGAAAGGGTGGGGGAAAGAGGAGCCCCTGCCCAGGATTCCAGGAGGCAGATGTCAGAAGGGGACAGCTGGTCCCCCTCACCCCTGAGACCCAGGCTGGTCAGAGTATCAGCAGGCAGGGTGCTGGCCACCCAGCCAGGCTGGTCACCGTCAGGAGCCCCCAGCCTGACGTCAGTCCCACTTATTGTTGTTGCTGGAGCCTGAGTCATCCGTGTGACGCCACAGGGGTCAGCTCTGGAATGGCTGCGGGTGGCCGGCAGGGCCAGCTTCAGGGATCGGCTCTCCCTTGGGGCATGCACTCGGATGGGTGGGGACATCCGAGGTCACACTCATCATGCACAGCCAGCTGCCTACTCCCAAGGTCTCAAGGTCCCTCCAAGGGGCCTCCAAGGTCCCTCCACTGACCTTTGCTGCAGGCCTGGCTCAGAGGGCCTCAGCCAGTTGCCCATCCACCCGCTGGCCGCGGCTCTGGGCTCTGGCTGAGAAGCCCTTGCCTTTCCTGCCTCGGAACCCTCAGTTTCCACCCTTGGTCTTCAGTGAGACCTCTTCCCCCAACTCTTTTCTTTCCTCTTCCCCAGGAAGCCTCCCCAGAATAATTCACTGTAGCCCCAGTTCTTTCTCGAATCACTTTCCAGAGCCCCCTTCCTGCCCTCCTCCACGGGCTGATGTCCTGTGTTCTCTGCAGCTGAGGTGGTTTTCTTCCGGTGCCCAGTCACCTCCCAGCTTGCTGAGAGCACGGCTTGGGGCTCCTCTTCACTCCAAACACTTCATTTTCCACCCAGGCCTCAGGCATCTCTCTGGAGTGACAGCAGTGGCCACCATGCCGCCCCCCTCTGGCCCTGCAAAACCTGCTGTCATTTCTTTCATGCCACTTGTTGTGTTCTCTTGCCCAGGTGTATATCCTGGTCCATTTCCTCTTCAAGGCTCTGAACTCCCAGAGGGCCAGGGTTGTGACTTGTCCACCTTGGAGTGACATGGGCCTACTAGCATGTGGACAGTTATATATGTGTGGCATGAATGAATGAATGAATGAATGATTACATCTTGACTGTCAGGGGTAGTGGCACAGGGTGGGAGACTTCATTCCACATAGTCTCTCTATTTTGACCAAGGCCTGCCTTGCCTGACAGGACCACCCACATGGGTATAGGACCCAAGGACTGAGGTACCATGAGAATTACCCCATAAGGATTCAGGGAGGCAAGAGGATGCAAATCTTGGCCAGCATCTGAGCTCGAGATAAGAGAGGTGAGAGGGTTCGGCCTCACCCTCAGGCAGGAAAGGCTCCGCAGACAGGGTGTGTTTTGGAGCAGGGACGAGAATGGGTAAAAGGACTGGCAGGATGAGGAAAGAGCAGCTGTGTGGCCTTGGCAAGTACATTAGTCAGGGCTCCCCAGGAAAACAGAACCAAACAGGAGATATGTGGAACTGGCTCATGTGAGTGTGGAGGCCGACGGGTCCCGAGACCTGCAGTCAGCAAGCTGGAGGCCCAGGGGAACTGAAGGTGCGGTTCCAATGCTGGGAGTCTCAAGACCAAGAAGAGCAGATATTTCAGTTCAAGTCTGAAGGCCAGAAAAACCAATGCCCCGCCTTCGAAGCTGTTAGGCAGGAGGAGATCCCCACTTGCTCATGCCAGGGTCAGGCCTTTCATTCTGTTTGGGGTGATTGCATGAGGCCCACCCTCACTAGCGGTGGCAATCTGCTATACTCAGTCTAGGGATTCAAGTGTTCATCTCATCCAGAAACACCCTACAGACATACTTAGAATAATGGCTGACCAGATGTCTGGGCATGCTGTGGTACAGGCAAGCTGGCACATAAAATCGGCCATTAAAGCCCGTCACTACATATCCCTAAGCCTCAATCGCATTCTGTGTTAAGTAGGGGGCATGTGATATTTCCCTTCAAAGGTGGTTGGAGAAATCAATGCAAGGGTGCATGTGAGGTGCTGGCCTGGTGCCTGGGAAGTCTCAGTGAATGGTGGTATGGATGATGATGATGATATCATGGATGATGATGATGTTGAGATGGTGGCAGCAAAGGGCCCTGAGACAGACAGACTGTCAGAGAGAGAGGGCACTCACTCCCCTCACTCACTACAGTGCTTGGGAATCAGGATCTGGTTCCCCCTACTCCGGAGTTCTAGCCTCCCGGATTCCCCATCCTTTGGCTCCTCGCAGACCCTCCCCTCTTAATATTTTATCCTGATTCTCTCCGGGTTAAGTAAGGCCAGGCTCCGGAAAAGGTTGCTGGCCTGTAAGGCGGGCAGTTTTCTCCTTCCCCAGGCTCTGCAGGTACTCTGAGGCTTCCTGGGGAGAGGTAACAGCTGGGACAGAGACAAGCCAGCGACCAAGGATGCATAGGACAGAACTATGGGGATAGGAAGGAAGGAAGGAAGGGGATAGGGAATAGATGGAGTGGGGAGGTCAGCCAGAAAAGGGGGTTGAGTAGGGGTTTGGAAGAACTGGGTGGGAGAAGGAAGCCTAAAGGGCAGGTGGGTGACAATGGCTTGCTGGAGCCAGCTGGTCCTGGTACTCTATAGCCAATTGTAACTCTGATGATCAGAACATAATCTTTCATTCATTCTGGACTCTGCATTCAGTGATGGCTTGTAGCTTGAAACTGGCTGTAGTGAAAAATTGGCAAATTCTACTAATCAAGGTGTTTCTCCACCGGAGAGCAAGTGTTGGGGGCAGCGTATTGGAGTGTGGTGGTGTGCCCAAGTGGGAGAGTGGAGAAACCCGAAAGAGAACTTCTGTAGAGGTAAGGAATCCTGCATTTGAACTCCAGGCTCTGCCATTTACCCAGTGACCTTAGCCAAGTAACAATGTCTCCCAGCATCAATTTCTTCATCTCGTAGGATTAAATTAATTACCATATATAAAATACTTAGAATCATGCCCTTTCCATTCCATTCAATAAGTGTTATGTATTACTGTTTGGGGAGAGAAAGTGCGTGTTAGAAAAATGAGCATCTTAATTCCCAAGTAAACAATTTAGGAGCGCCTCTTGTCGGGTCGGGGCACGCCAGGTCCAGTGGCATTAACAGAGGAACTGAAAAGCCCACGTCTGCCCTGGGCGTATAACCTCCTTGGAGAGCCACATGTGCTCCCAGGAAGTTACACAGCACTAAAAATGCACTCATGTTCACGGAACACTTTACAGTCCACAAAGGTTTTCCATACGAATTATCTCTTGCGATCTTTACAACAGCTCCCGGGTTAGAGGAGGAAATCAGAAAGGGTGAGAGACGTCAAGAGGCGCAAAGGCAATGGCAGAATTACCAGCCTTACAAGAACTGTCACCAGATTGGTCAAGGTACAGCACGGACTGTATGATGATAACACAGAGTGAGGTGAAGTCCCTTTCTCCAGCCTCTTTGTGGGATCAGGGATCCTGGCTATTATGCACTGGAAAAGCTCAAGTTTTGCCATCCATTCAGCGTCATGCAGCACACTGCCCTGGACTCACCCCCAGGGCATCTCCCCACGTAGCATGCCCCTCATCTTGGGCGATCGGTACCCCTTTGGGGTCTCTGAGGTCGGAGTTAGGGATCATGTCTCTGCCCCAGGGGAATGACTCGCCGCGTAGGACTCCGCTCATCCTCGGGAGGCAGCACAGAGCTCATCGTCCTCTCCTTCCCTCTCATCTCTATGGCGGAAGTTCCGGCCAAAACACAACAACGTTCTCGGTGGTGGAAGTGAATGGAGTCGTCCAAATGTGGGGGTTACTTCTCATCATCAAATCTTAAAATCCTAGAGGTAATCAAGAATAAGATAGCATCCAAGTCACCGAGCAGTATATAACTAAGTTTGTGCACTCGCGTGAATGTTAAACGATCCGGGCAGCTGCACTCGGCCAGCCGTGCTCCCCCCGCCGGTGGTCGCTGGGGCAAGTGGAGCCATCCGACGAGCAGGGGCGGGGCACAGGTTTCCGGGGCCGGCATCACCTCCTTCAGAGGCGGTCGGGCGCCGCCGGGGTCGCGGTTGCCTGGCGCACGAGTCCGGGGCGCGGGCTCAGGGAGGAAGGGCACTGTTCTAACCAGCTGCCCCCTTCTCCTGGGCAAGCGCGGGCGTTCCCCGAGCCGGCCGGAGGGAGTGCGCGCCTCGAACTCCCCAGCCGGGCCGGGCGGGTCGCGGAGCGCCGCGCCGGAGACGGACCTCTGGGGAGTCTCCAGCTCCACCCCTGGTATCCGAACCTGGAGGTTCTGGGGGAGTGGCGGTGGGGAAAACGGGACCCGGACCAGAAGTCTTTCCTGAGTCCTACCTGAGTCTCTTGATGCCTAGCCGAACGCTTTCTGTTTTTGCTTTTAGTCTTCTTGCGCTCGATCGTCCGCGCGGAGGTTGGGGCTGACCTGCGGGGATCGCAGCCGGGCGTGAGGAGGAGGAGGAAGACGGGGATGATCAGAGCCTGAGTGATCCCGCTTCAGCCTGTACACGTGAGGTGGGTATGGGGGTGCTCTGGGCCCCAGCCTGGCTCTGAGAAGACATCTGTCAACCTCCTCCCCTATGCTCCACAGACCTGGGTCTGGGGGGCGGGGGGGGGGCAGAGTGACTGTTCTTCCCGGGCCCTAATTTGGAGAACTCTCTGCTCACTGGAGGCAGGGGTGAGAGCAAGAGGACAGGCAGGCTCATCAGAGACCAAAGGTGGGTGCTGTGGGAAGGAGGCTGGAGTACTGATTTCCTGGAGAAGTGGAGCCTAAAATAGTGCTGACAATGAGGGAAGATCCTGGGCTGGGGACGGAAGCGAAGCGATGTATATGGCCTGTTTGAAGGTTTGTGGGGGCACCAGAGGGGGAAGTTGTGGAAGAAAGGGGAGCCGGACCAGAGCTGGGATTCTCTAGATGGAGTTCAAGTAGAGGGCAGAAAAGAACAGGAGAGCCCTGCTCATCCTTGATCTAAGAGTGAAGGGGAAATCGATCCAGCAACCCTTGGAAAGACCTGGAATTTCAGGGTCTGGGTGAATTGAGCAGTGACTTTGTGCTAGGTTCCGGGTCCTGTGATGAATAGGATACAGGCCCTGCCCATCAGGAGCTGTCTGCCCAGTGGGAGAGATGAGACAGGGCAACACCTGTGAGAGGTGACTGCCAGTACAGGTGGCCCTGGGCTGATTGCCACATGAGAGGCGGGGCCAGGTTGATTTCTGACTGCTGCCCTGTGTGTTCAGTAGTGAGTGCCACTGTTTACTGGGGATAGAGACAGACTGAAATAAACAGAGAAAGAGCTGTCAGGGCCTGGAGGAGAGAGGGTGGGATTGAGCGGGCAGGTTTATGGGGAATGAAGATCTTTAATCTATAGAAGGGGTGAAGGGGTGGTGAAGGGACTTGCCTCTAAATATCTGAAAGGCCTGTTTGTTGAAAAGGGGTGAGATTTATTCTGTGTGGCTCTGGATGTCGAAACTGTGACTAGTGGTTTGAAGCACCAGGATACAACTTCCTCCAGGAGAGCTGTCTAAGGAGGGGATGAGCTGCCACAGGAGGTCCTGAGTTACTATCTTTACTCTCTGAAGGCTTTGTTGTGAAATGTCTATCAGGGCACTGGCAATTGCAAGGCCTGGCTGAAACGGTGGGCACAGCGGCTCTGCTCCCAGCATGTGGGTTGATGGCTGTGGGTTTGGGCACCCGGTTTGGAAGGGCGGAACTTCCCAATCAGTTTCACCGGGTCTCAGTCAAGGTGTTGGCAGGGCTGCATTCCTGCTAGGGACTAGGGGAGGATACGGCATTTCTTGGCTTGTGTCTGCATTACTTCAGTCTCTGTCTCTGTGGTCACACTTTTTTCTTCTTCGGTTGTTCCAGAGTTAACTTGCCAATGTCTGTCTGGTGTTGATCTTGGCACAGCGATGCACTGACTTGTCATTGCCTTTAAGGCAGAGTCCAAATCCTTAACGTGGTCGTTCAAGGTCCCAGGAAGTCAGATGTCCTTTTCCCTCTCCTACTGAGTAGTCTCTCCGCTGTGGTAACATTGACTCACCCAGCGTTCCTCCGTCTTGGCTTCCACAGCTGGTGCCTGGCAGGTGTGGCATAGCGAGTGGTGCTGGGAGCTGCAGGGAACGCCGCAGTGGAATTCAAGCCTTGGCGGGTGGTTACACCTGGTCACTTTGCAGCTCTCCCTGGTTCCACTCCCAGTAGTCTAAGATTCTGTGATAGGCCCTGACTGGTGTAGCTCAGTGGATTGAGCTCGGGCCTGTGAACCAAGGGATCTCGGTTCGATTCCCAGTCAGGGCACATGCCTGGGTTTCGGGCCAGTTCCTAGCAGGGGGCCAGTTCCTAGCAGGGGGCCGGTTCCCAGCAGGGGACACACAAGAGACAACCATACATTGATGTTTCTCTCCCTCTCTCCTTCCCTTCCCCTCTAAAGATAAATAAATAAAATGTTAAAAAAAAAAAAAAAGAATCTGTGATAGTAGGTGCTGCTGAAATGCAGGGAAAGGCTGTGGAGGCAACGGCTGCGATGGGCCTGGGAGGAAGTGGGTTAGTAACAGGCCGATCACCCCGAAGGTGGCAGCATTCTGACCCGGCTCCTCTTGCAGGGCAGCCCCTGGGTGGGGTGAAGCTTCCGGTCTCTATTCCTGTCCCCCACCCCATCGCGGGCTGCAGGCTGCGGGATGAACTGCCGCTCGGAGGTGCTAGAGGTGTCGGTGGAGGGGCGGCAGGTGGAGGAGGCCATGCTGGCCGTGCTGCACACGGTGCTCCTGCACCGCAGCACGGGCAAGTTCCACTACAAGAAGGAGGGCACCTACTCCATCGGCACGGTGGGCACCCAGGACGTCGACTGCGACTTCATCGACTTCACCTACGTGCGAGTCTCCTCGGAGGAGCTGGACCGTGCCCTGCGCAAGGTTGTCGGGGAATTCAAGGTATGGCGTGGAACGGTCCTGTCAGGACTTGAGAGAAGCATCCTTACGCTCTTGTTGGCTTTCCATGACCGAGACGGAAAGGGTTCTGGCTGCCTGGGGCGGGGAGTGTGGGGTTAACACATGCCACGGGGGTGGGGGGAGTATGAGCAGAATTATTGGGCTAGGTGGTCCCGTTTGCTTCTCAGATAAGAAGAGGGAGAAGCAGCCAGGTTTGGTTTGTCCTTTCTTTCCCTTTCCTCTTCTGTTCCTTAGCTTCTTTCTTTGTAATCAAGAATCATTGGGCTTTATAGTCCCCCCTCCTTTTCTGTAGAGGCCATGGGCTTAGGTTGTCTTTGAGCCAATGAAGTGGAAGCCTTGTGCTTCACTGGTGGTGGAGAAGGCAAATAGGATTTACCTGGGGAGTAGGAGATGTTAGAGTACATTTTGAAGGATGGGGGCCAGAGGGGTGGGGTTGTGAAAGGAGAAGGAAGGCCCTGCGTGTAAAGGTGAAAAGCAAGGATTTTGAAATTAGACAACGTGGATTCAGACCCTGGCGCAGCCGCTCACTGGCCTGTAACTTTCGGCAAGATCGCTTGGCCCTGAGCCTCATTGGCCTCAATTCTCCCGCATCCCAGAGTTGTGGAGAGGGGCGAGTGGGAGCAGGAGGAGCACGTGTGTGAGTGCCTGGCCCAGAGTAAGTGCTGAGACAGGAGCTCTGAGCAAAGCCGGAGGGGTTGGGTGACAAGACAGGTTTTGTTGTTCTGCTCGAACCACTCACTTTCAGGTGGGCAGTTTGCTGTGTCCCATTGCCCGAATCCGTTACCTCCTCTGCCCCTTCCCTGCCCTCCCTGAGGGACTGACAGAGCTGGGACAGCAGAGTTCCCTGGGGTGTAGGAAGCAGGTGCTCACAGGGCAAGAACTCCTGTCTCGGTCTGCTCATCTGTTACCTACCCCTTCTTCCCCAGGATGCATTGCGCAACTCAGGTGGCGATGGGCTGGGGCAGATGTCCTTGGAGTTCTACCAGAAGAAGAAGTCTCGCTGGCCTTTCTCAGACGAGTGCATCCCCTGGGAAGTGTGGACGGTCAAGGTGCATGTGGTCGCCCTGGCCACAGAGCAGGAGCGTCAGATCTGCCGGGAGAAGGTCGGGGAGAAGCTCTGTGAGAAGATCATCAACATCGTGGAGGTGATGAATCGGCACGAGTACCTGCCCAAGATGCCTACGCAGTCGGAGGTGGACAACGTGTTTGACACAGGCCTGCGGGACGTGCAGCCCTACCTCTACAAGATCTCCTTCCAGATCACCGACGCCCTGGGCACCTCGGTCACCACCACCGTGCGCAGGCTCATCAAAGACACCCTGGCCCTCTAGGTCTTGCTGGGTGCCTTGGGTGCTCCTTGATGGTGCACGGACCTTGGTTCCTGGGGATTGTACTGTTAGGCCCGTGGGGCTCTGGAACCTGATCCCGGTCCTTGATAACACTTGGAAGGGCCGTCCCCTGGCTTCTTTGGTTTGGGGTTGCTAGTCTCTGGTCAGCCTCGTGACCTTTGCTGACGGTTAAGTCAGGCCAACACTGTCTCACCACCCCTGTGGTGGGTCCCCCTTCCTTCACTGTACAGAAGCTCCATCGTTACGATGGTGAATAAAATTGACAATGTGAGCTTGGGTTGAGCCATCTCTCCATCGTCTTGTGTTTGTTCTGCCCTGACATGTTAATGCTTCCCGGCAGACGTGTGAGGAGACAGGTGTGTGTCGGGGGCCTTACTCCTCGATGAGGGGAGTGGGTGGACAGGATTACGGAAGATGAAAGCTGACCGATTTTGTACTTAGTTGCTTACCCACATTGTGTAACCCACCCAGGAGTGGCCGTGGTGAGGCCCTCGAGTGAGGACACAGGTCAGGACCTGTTGCTTTTAGACGTGACTGTGTTTGTCCTCCCTTCCTCAGGAGGCCGTGACATCTCTGCCCTTTGCATTATGCGGTCTCACTTCATGGTGGCTCCGCAGAGTATCTCCCATCTTCCTAGAGTGCACGCAGGCCCAGCGCGCCCCAGAATGCACACTTGATCTGGGGCTTCTGGAGAGAGGAGGGAGGGCCAGCTGGAGACGGGTCTGGTGCTGTTTCCTCCCGGGGTCGGGGGTCGGGTTGGCCCCTGCTGGTGGTTAGGATGTTGCCCTGGTAACATGCTCGTTTCAACACCCTCATGCTCAAACCAGTGAACTCCACTGTGTGATTTTATTGACTGATTCCATATTTTACAATGGTTTTTGTTTGCATCTGGGCTGATATCAACGGGCTAACTACACTGTGCACAGGGAGGGTGCCAAGGGAGAAACGGTTGGGGCAGGGTGGGCGGGTGGTGTGCCCGTGGGCCTGTAGCAGGCAGCTGTAGCTGGATTGCCAGGAAGTGTTTGCACATTTTTCTACACGCAGTTTTTGGCCATGTACTACTTCATGACAGGTTTTGTGATGTTCTGCCCTTGATTTCTGGGGAACTGGCAAACTCTGGAGGTTCTCAGGGGTTTGGAGGTGGGGAAGGCCTGTTCTCAGCAAGTCCTTAATGGTATGTGATCCCTGCTTGGCCTGCTGTAGTCTGGGGGACCTTTTCCTCTTCCCTGGCTATTAGCTAATCTCTTCTGAGGTCTTGGATGATACAGGCGTTTGCTAGCACTGCCTTGGTTTTAAAGAGCTCAAGGTCGCTGTAGGAGTTTTCAGGAGACCTGGGCAGGAGGGTCTCCCCCCATTCCAGCTGTCTCTCTCTCTCTGCGGCCAGACTCTGCTCCACTCTGCCGCTGGCCTGCCTATTGGATAACCAGCTGCCAGCACGCTCCCTGTGGTGGGCAGGACGGTAACATCTCCATCCTTTTGGCATTGAGATTTCCTGGAGGTAGGGAGCTAATTTACTCAAGGGCAGAACCTAAGCTCTGGTGACTCAGAGCTTTCCCATTGGTTTGTAACTCTCCTTGACCTCTGGGGTCTGAGCAAAGGAATGGGGAAAGGAAAGGAAAGGAATGCCTTAAAGTCCCCCATCTTCCCGTTGTCTCTGCCTGTGTGGGGCCAAGGAGGCACTGGCCTGCTTGTCCAGCCCCAGGAGACTTCCAAAGGATAGGAAGGATTTAGAGGCTGCTCGTTGTCCCTGTCCCAGTGGCCACCTGGGCCATCTAGCAGCATTGAGCTTTGGCCCAGGGGCAGAAAGCCCAGAAAAGGCGGTGGCACTTGCTGGTCCTGTGTCCTGCTAAGCTGGCAGAACCCCAGCCAGCACCTAGGATGGGGTCTGGAAGAGCTTTTCAGGGTTCTGAGTAAGGTGCCCTCTCTCAACTTCTTTTGCCAAGGGGGAGGAAGATCTTGGGGACAGGATTCCTGGGTTTGGCCGGTTGGGCGAGGGTGGGCCAGGTTCATGTGCATAGGTGTGTGGGTCTTTGGGACTAGAAGATACGCCCCTGCCTGGAAGTCTGGGCCATAGTCCCACTGGAGGAGCCCTTTGTCTAGGAAGGGCTTGTCTGCACAAGGGGTGGGGGCTTAGGGTGTCTGGGATCCGCCCCTTAGGCCCCTCCCTGATGCTCGTGGGCCACCCTGTGGTCTTTGGTCCTCCAACCAGCCCCAGCTCCTGCATGCACATCTGACCATCTTACAGTCCCGCACACATCAGGGCACATCTGGGCAGCTGGCGCTGAAGCATGAATGCCTCGCAGGGCAACACTGCCGGAGCCGCCTGGCTGAGCTCCTGCTGCAACCAGTCGGAAGTGCAGCTGGAGGTCCCAGAGGCGCCACTCCCGGTGCAGGCAGCTGTGCTGGGCGTGCTGGCGCTGCTCGTGCTCTGCGGGGTCCTGTTCCTGGCAGGCGACCTCCTCCTCCGGGCCCAGGGCCTGGCTGCTCTGTTGGCCCGGGAGCTGCGCGCATCCCCAGAGGCTGAGCCCGGCAGCGACGACTCCTAGGCACCCAGCTACGCCTCCAGGGCTGTGACTGTCCAGGCCGCCCTCAAACTCCGTGCAGGACTGCGAGGAAGCTGCCGTGGGTGCCGGTGCCTCCAGGATCGCGCCAGGGGCCCCTTCGGAGGAGCGAAGGCTCGGGTTCCTTCCCTTGAGGCCCACAGGCTGCATAGGTGAGAAGGGGCAGAGGGGGTACAGTCATATCAGCTCTTCAGGGCCTCTGGTTCCCGCCTCTGGAAGTCCCCAGGGTGGGGACCAGAGCTCCCACCCCCGACACCGTGTGCAAGGATCTGAGGGAAGGGGCTACCCCCCGCCCCGGCCATCATCTCTCCTGCAGTGGTGCCCCCACCCAAGAGCTTTTTGTAGAGTAGGTGGTCACAAACTGGGAGGCGGGAGGTAGGGCTCACGGAAGAGGGCATCTAGAGGGGCCGAGGTGCACTTTGGAGTCTGTCTTCTCCGCGCCCACTGTGCTCCCGCCCCAGCTCCAGGGCCCCATCACTGTCCATTCCCCTGGAGGGTGGAGGAGAGACCAGGACAGGAACTCAGACAATCTGGGCCTTTGGTTGCTTCGTCCTCTCTCCCTCCTCGCCCCACTCCCCCCACAAAAGAAGCCTGTCTCTGCAGAGGGTTGGAGAAGGATTAAGATTCCTCACTGTGAGCAGGGGTGGGAGGGCAGAGCCAGGGGTCTGGATGACCCTGGGGATGGGGAAGTGTGCAGGGGGAAGTGGGACTCCCCCAGCCCCTGCTCAGGTTGGGGGTGGACAGGGGTGTCCCAGAGCAAGGAGCTTTGTGGCGCGTTTGGGGGTGGTGGAGGATGGAGGTTGCTAACAGCTGGGGGGCCTCAGTAGCACTTTCTCCAGGAGGCTGGGACTGACGGTTCCCAGCTGTGGGGTCTCCATGGGGCTCTCCTGCCTCTGTCCCTCCAAGGACAGGAACCATCTGGAGGGAAGGACCTGCGTGGCCTGAAGACTGGGTAATTCCAGGCCAAGGCCACCTTGGGCAGAGCCATGGGGTTTGGGCGGAGGAGCCTTCACTGTCCCTCTCCACCATTCAGCATTGTTTCTTGGGGGTCCTGGCGGGTCTGTGGGTGTGGCTATGCACTGGGGGTGCCTCTATCCTCCTCCTCTAAACCCCCCTTCCCTGCTTACAGAGGCGATGTATCCGCCCTCCATCTGAGAAAGGAGCTCGTGCATGTAAGGGGGGGCTGGTGAGTGAGGGGCAAAGGGACAGTGTGGGCAGGGAGCTGCTAGGCAACTGTGAAGCGGATGACGTGTGATCCCTACCCAGGGCAGCCCAGGATGCGGTGCTAATCCCACTCTGGCCTTGCTGAGCTGTGGACATCTCACCTCAGGACGCCACCCTCACCCCTTTGGAGAGAGGGCTGGCTGGGGCAGCGCGGGGTGTGTG
Organism: Anoura caudifer; assembly: GCA_004027475.1. NCBI lineage: Eukaryota > Metazoa > Chordata > Mammalia > Chiroptera > Phyllostomidae > Anoura > Anoura caudifer. The sequence goes on along the minus strand of PVKU01002513.1, from coordinate 36,714 downwards.
TGTCTGCTCCTGGCACCGGGGAAGCAGGCTGGGCCCTGGGGACACACCCCACCTCCCTTGGCTGTGTCCCGGGGCAGGGGTGGGAACTTCTCTGTTGCCTCCAGGTTCATCCTCCCTGGATGAAGCCTGGTTCCTTCTGCTGCTTTTCTGTCCTTTCCCCCTGCGTGCCCCTCCGCTCCCCCAGGTGGGTGGAGGAGTCTCCCTGTACACTGTGAACCCTTCATTGTACACATGGGGAAGCACAGAGAGAAGAAAGTCATGTGCCCAAGTGAGTGACAGAACTGGAACTGGACCCCAGGGCTCCAGACTCTGAGCTCAGGGGTGGGGGTGGCACCTGAGTGACAAGTCTTCCCTTAGCTTACCCCTCTTGCTCTGTCCCCGCCTCCCCATTTCCTACTACTTTTTGAGACTCTGATGCAGAATATGGCTTCTCCCCCAGTCCCCCAAAGAAATCAGGACCCCAGCCTCTTGTGTTACTGCCTCCCTCCTGTCCTTATTTCCCAGAAGCCTTGTTGGTTGCCTTCTTGCTGCTGGAGACAGCATTCCCCATACTGCAGCCGCTGCCCAGCCAGCTGGGCTCAGCTTTCCTAGTCCGAACCCGAGTTGGGGATAGGCTCAGGGTCACCTGGACTATAACGTCCAAGAGAAAAATCCCAGTGGCCAGAGTAGAGGGATCAGGTGTAAGGGTGATGCCTTTGGACTGGCCTTTGGTTTCAAGTCTGGGTGGTTTTAGGGGCCCAGAGAGACTCAGTAGAGGGCAGGGCTATGTCCCAGCACCATCCTGTCTGCTGACACCCAGGCAGGGCTGAGGGGAGGAGGAGGGGGTAGGGAAAGGCTTTCTTCATCCAGCGTTCTGCCTTTGCTGTGCCTTCAGCTCAGGGCTTGTAGAGTTGGAGTGTGTCATGAGCTGGGGACCTCAGTGTTCCTGGGGAAAGATACTGAGCTGTTTGCTGTGGAGCCCTAACCCTGGTCAAGGCTGTCAGACTGAGTGGGAAGGAAAAGAATTTGGAAAATTGGGAAATGGGAGCTGCTGTCACCCCACCTCCCAGGCCACAGCTAGGAGCGAGAGGTGGGGGAGCGGGTGCAGACCTGAGTGCCACAGAGTGAGGCTGGGCATCCGGATCCTCGGCAAGCTCTCTCAGTCTGCACTGTCCTTGGGGGAAAAGACTGGCCAGGGGACGGGTGGAGACCTTGCCTTAACTTTCCTCCGGTCCTGGAGTTTTGTCCTGCCCTGGAAAAGGCTGTTGGGGTTTATCCAGCTCATTCCTTGGCTTCTACATAGCCCAGCTCCCTTTCCAGCAAACACAAGGCCGGCTGTCTCTTACAGATTCCTGAGCCTTGCGTGGTCTGTTCTCCAGGGAGAGCGCCCTCAGCCTGCTGGAACTCTGCTGCGCTGCGGGACTGACTGGGGGAAACCGGATGCAGTGAGCCTCCACCGAAGACTCTTGCACTCGGCTGCTGCCTCTCATCACTCTGCTCGGCCTCCTGGCATCCTCAGGGGTGTGGAGCTGCAAGGTCAGGAATGAAAGCCCTCGGGCCGCCACTGTGTGTCCTGGGCACTGGAGCGGCCACGCACCCTGGACGCTCTGCAGCACAGGCTGGCTGTGCCCCCTGCCCACAGGGCCTCTGAGGACATGCGCTCATCCTGTCTCTGGTATGAGGTGGCTGTAATCTGACAGACCAGTGACCTGTCCTTGTTGAGAGCTGTGGGTCGGTGTCACCCGTTTGGAAGTCTTGGGTGCCCCAGCAATGACCCATCAGTTCCTGTGGCTTGTTATCAAACATGCTGGTAATGCAAGTTTGTGGAACACAGTCTGTGTTTCTAGCTCCTGGCATCTGTGGTGCCCCCCGCACCCCCTTCCAGTTTGAACTGTTTGTGGCAGATGCTGAAACAGCAGCCCCAGCCAGGGCCCCTCTCCCCAGGTCTCTCTCCCCAGTGGTGGCTTTTCCAGTGTCAGGTCCAGCTCTTTCTAAGCGTGTAAGAGGTGAGGCAGACAGCGACTCTCACCCTCTCACCCAACACTCTGCTGCCCCCCTGTGGCCAGTGTGGGCAAAAGCGCTGCTTCACGCTACCAGGTACACTGGGGCCTGAAGAGCGCAGCCCTGGCTGATGCCTCAAAACCAGAGTGGATTTTGTAACTGCTCAGTGAATCCTAGACTGTAACCCTCCCTGAACCTCGGTCTCCTAATAAAATGAAGGCAACAGTGTCCTTCTGAGGTTAAATACCCGAAGTGCTTGTCCATAGATAAAAGGCTTTCGGCACTGCAGCGATTGTGTGAGGTTATTACTGTCCCCCAACCTGACCCCTCCCAGAGAAGACAAGGGGAGTCACCCACTCTGCTTTTGGGACCACTTCATTTCCTCGTCTGCTCCATGAGTGTTGGTGGAGTGGCGGCTCTGTGCCAGGCGCGCGCTGAGGGCTGGGGACCAGGGGGTGAGAGGGGTGGAGCTGTGGCGCTTGAGGGCTCCCAGTCCAATGAAGATCATCAGCCACAAAACTGAAGCTAGCAGAGATGATAAGAAGTGCCGGTGTCGACAGGCCCAAGAGCACAGTGTGATGGGCTCGTAGAGGAGGCTGGTACTGAATGGGTATTCATGGGCAGGGACGGGGAGGAAGGACAGTAGGGGCAGAGGTGCAGGGGGGTGTGGGCTGGGTACCCTAGAAGCAGGGTAGTTAGGGCAGAGTGTGAAGGGAGGTGAGACCAGAGAGGCGGCAGCCTGGAGAGGGGTGGAATTGACCCTGGGGGATTTGCCCAAGGGGGGACCATGGTAAGATCTGGATCTTAGGTAATTAGGCTCAGTTTTCAGGCTGAAGGTAGAGATAGCAAGGAGGCTGTGGTCAGAAACTAGCAAAAATGGTGGTGGCCTGGACCAGGCTGGGAAGGAAGGGGATCGATCAGAGCGATCTTTGGGATTCAGGCTTAGGTCACTAGTTGGATGTGGGGGTGGACAGAGGGAGGCGGGAGGATGACACCCTGGCTCCTGGCCTGGATCACAGAGGGGCTGATGCCTGCCACCCTCTGTGGTGATGTGTTATCAGTCAGTATTTTGGTCTGATTTTACAGGAAACCCACATGATAAATGGCTTGAGCAGAAGGGAACTTATCGTCCCATGTGGCCGAAAAGCCGAGGGGGCAGTCCTCAGGCCTGCCATGGGTCAGGCCTCCGAGGATGAGGGCAGGACCTCCTCCCTGTCGTGGCCTGGTTGGTTGGTCAACTGCCCATCTAGGCCAGCATCCTGTGGACCGTCTTGTGGCCAGAGTGAGGCCGTGGAGCCATGCTGCTGGGCTTGAATTCGGGCACCGTGTTCACTAGCTGCGTGGCTGCAGTGAGGTGCTCACCCCTCTGGGGCTCCGTTCCCTTCCCTTCAGAGGGGGAAAAGTGAGGCCTGGCTGGTGCAGTTTCTGTTAGGACGAAATGTGATCCACACACGCAGAGTGTGCCTGTGATCAGTCCCACGTAAGGCAGGATGCTCACTTTACGGGCTCTTGAATCAATCAGGGAAGGGGGTGTCATCTCTGAGTTCACTCAGACCAAACCCCTGGATCCGCTGTGACTGGGCCTGTTTGGCTCTGTGCTAACCCTGAAGTACTGAGCTGTATGGAATGTTCTAGGCCTAGGTCACTGCTGTACTCAGACTGATGGTGGGGTGGGGTAGGACTCCAAACCACAGGGCCCAAAGGAGGAAGGTGTCTTCTCACCAGATCTAGGCCTGTTTCGGTCCTGGGGAGCGCAGACACTGAGTGGTAGCAAACCTGCTTGGCTGCTGCAAATGGGAGGCCACAGGAGGCGCTGATGAGTCCAGTTCTGGTGTGTTGAGTTCGAGGCAGTCAGGGACATCCAAAGGGAGCTGTCAGGTGGACAGTTAGCATGTGGGCCTGGGGCTCAGGAGAGAGATTTCTGGTCTGTGGTGCCACTAGGGATGGAAAAGGGAGCTGGGGGAACGAGTTGGGATGGGGTGGGGTCGTTGGGGCACGAAGGGAGGAGACTGAGCATGCAGGGGCCTCTGCTGAAAGGCAGAGTAGAGGAGGAGCTGGCAAGGAGGTGGGGGAGGTGCACCAAGGAGGTGGGAGGTCGCGGGAGGCAGGCAAGGAAAGATTTTGGAATTGAGGGTGGGACCAGGAGTGTCAGTGCCCTCAGCAGTTTTGGGGTGCTAGGAAGGGACACGTGGCCCAAGACCTAGGAGACAGGGCCAGGTGGGGACAGCTTCCTCAGGACCCCACAGACCACCTGAGCTGCCTCTACCGCTACCCTCAGCCTGGGGATAAAGGAGCCCCATACAGAAGAAAGTGGGAGCGTGGTTCCCTCCAGGCCAATGGATGCATTGTAGTGAGAAGAGGGTTGTTTTTTTAAACAGTATAAGCCTTTGGACTGTGTGAATGCTTTACCATGCACACGTCTCTCCTAGGCAAAACAAAACGATAGGAAAACAACACATGCACACAAAGGAACCTCATCCCACTGCGAGGCCGCTGCACCTCCCTCCCTTCCAAGAAGCAGGCGACTTTTGTGAGTGTCGCACGCCGTGGAGGGGCTGAGCCTGCAGCCCTGTACCCACACCCGCAGCCTCCGCCTCCTCTGTCTCTGAGCCCCGACTTCACGCGCTGTGCTTTACGGGCAGACCTTCTATTCTCTCAACTGCTCGTTCAGACGTCTTCCTGGTGGTCCCCTGACCTCATCCTGTCCCCTTCTTCCCTGCTCCTCAGCCCCTCCTGCCCCTGCTTCCTTGCCCTTCGGGTTAGGTTCTGGTGGCTTACTCAGTCCCCTTCCCACTCATTTCCTGACTTTGCTCCCATGGACCCCGCCTGGTAGAACCTTGGCCATGGAGGGCTGTAACTCCCTGTTCTTTGAACTTGCACCTGGGCTGCTGAGTGCTCCCAAAGAACGTCCCAGCCCTGGGCAGACTGATGGTGACAAAAATGGTCACCAGGACCTGCTGGCCCCTTGCCAGTCCTGCCCCCCACCCCTCCAGCCAGCTCTCTGCTGATGCTGAGTTACTGCACATCATCCCAACTCTCAATCCCTGCCCTTTCTCCCCTGTACTCTGCTCAGTTACCCTCACCTCCTACTCCTCACGGAAGAGAGGCCCCAGAACACAGGACTCCCTCCACTTCTGTCCCAGACCTGCAAACATACCTCCTCCGGAGCCTCTCCCCTCAGGGAGGATGTGTGCCCCACCTCACCACCCACCCTCTCCTGTGTGCCCATTGGCCTTCTTCATCCCAGTTTCCTTAAGGCCTCCTTAGTGGCTGCTGGCTTCAGCTTCGAAACACACTCAGGTTTCTTCCACCTTAAAATAGCTTTCTTCTCACCCAGTGCTTCTCCACTTACTACCCTGTGTCTGTCTTTGCAGCCAAACTTCTCTGAAGAGTTACCCATGCTTGCCACCCCATGTCCTCGGCTTCTGCTTACTCCTCAATCCTCTCCAGCAGCTTCTGTCTGCATTGGCAGGTCAAGGTCATCAGCCCCTGGGTGGTTGCTCAGAAGCCCCTTCTCAGCATTATCTCAGCTGCCTCCTGGACACTCACAGCTGGACACTCACACCGCTGCCGAGCCCCCCACCCCACTGCCGAGCCCCCCACCCCACTGCTCCCCCATGCCTTCTGTGACATACCCGGGAAGCTCGGAGACTGGAGAGGAGGGAGAGGCTGAGACCTTCAGTTCTGGAACAGCACTGGGCCCACACCCTGGGGTTGCCACTTACTGGGAATCGGAAATCCTCCCCTCATGAGTAAAATGGGAAAAGGATAATACCTACTTTGGGAGTCCCCATCCCCGCCCCCACCCGCAGGTGATGTGGACCTCAGCATATGAGAGCCTGGGCTCTGGATGCCTCCCTGTATTGAATCCAGGCCCTTTTCCCAGCTGCATTCCCTTGGGGACGTCTTGCTTTGCCTATCCCTGTCTCACCCCTCTCCGAGGGTCCTGGGCCAGCACCCTCTTTCTTCTCCCAGAATGCTGAGTGCCTCTGGACTCTGCCCTAGGCCTCTCTCTTACCTGTCCTTCTTGCCCTGGGTCCTCCCCTCGCTCCAGGAACTGAAATCACCATCTGTATGCTGCAGGTCTGAAATAAAAAACCGGCAGCCTCAGCCTAACCTGGCCCCTGAGCGTCCATCAGTCCTGCTGTCTCTCCTGCAGGGGTTTACTAAGCAGCTGCTCTGGGCAGCCACTGTTCGAGGCGCTGGAGCGTATGTGGTACCAGAGACAGGGTCCCTGCCCACAGAGCCCACGCTCTGACGGGAAGGGACATTTGATGCACATGTGGACAACTGACTACACGGGGTAATTGCACACAGTGATGGTGCTGGGAAGAAAATAAAACAGCGCAATGAGATGGAGACCTGTGGGTGTCTTTAGGTGGAGGTGGTCAGGCAAGCTGTCCCAGGAGGTGGCATTTGAGTCCATACCTGACCCACGAGGAGGATCCAGCCAGGCGAAGGGCTGGGGCACAGTGTTCCTGCCAGAGGGACAGTGGGTGAAAAGGTCCTGCCCTGGACATGAGATGGCACCTCTGAGGGAAGGGAAAGAGGCTAGCGCGGCAGGAGCTTAATGAGCGGTGAGGAGGGTGGCTGGGCCAGGGCACGGAGGCGTGAGCTGAGGGTGGCCTCGTTCCCAGCGCATGATCTTCGCTCTTGCCATCTTCTGGCTCTCAGTGCGCGGCGCCTCCCCCTCCCTTGCAGCCGTCCTTGATTCCCCTTTCTCCTTCCCTTCCACAGCCAGTCCATCACCAAATATGGTCCCTGCTACCTCTTGGAGCTTTGCTCCATCTTCCGGGCCACCATCCTCCCCTCTCAATCTAGATGACTTCACCCCATGGTAGCCGCCCTTCATTCGCACTTGACAATCCATGTGAACCCTTCTCTTTTTGTGACTTTGTACCCCTTCCTTGCAAAATAAGTTCAGCTGAAGTAGACTTCCCTCCTTCTTGGACTGATTTTCATGATGAGAGCCACCATATTAGCTGGCAACTTCTCTGCCTGAGCCATCTGCTCAAATGTTAGCTCCGTTAAGATAGGGATTTTTGTGGTTTTGTTCACTGCACATGGGGGGCTCTCAGGAAATACATTTTTGAATGAATAACATCGTCTCTTAAACTTTTCTGATCACAGGGTAGGGAGGAGGGAAAACTGTAAATGCATTATAGCCCCTTTGTTTTCTCAAGCAAAAATGTGTTAATTCCCAGAAATGTGCTAGAAACTAACCGAGGCACATGAAGTGGATCATATGCTATGCCACTGGTGTAAATGGAGGCTTTAGAGAAATGGCAGCAACATTTAAGGGGAAAATTGGTGGATTTCCAGATAGTGTCATGCACATCTTTTGGAGTTGGCACCAGTGAAGATTTGCAAGGAAATCAAAGAACCACAAAATGCTTTTCACACTGTCAGTTCCTTAGACACCACTCTTCATGGGTTTGCAAAAAAAAAAAAAAAAAAAATCAGCATACTTTTTCCCAGTGTGGGAGCTGGATGGAGAGGGACAGACCTGTGTCATTGGCTGATGATTCGAATAGCAGGCTCTACACCTGGGAAGGTGTTCCAGAGGTTATGGCAACAGCGGGTTCAGGACCAGCCACTTCCAGCGCACAGGTGGCCAGTGACTGGAGCACTGTGCTGCTGGCTGGTTCCCAATTTTGGATGTATATTTTTTTATTTAAAATGTTTTTATCAGATACCAAATGTTCTGGGGCTTGTAGGTGAAATGAATTAAAAGTAGAAATAATATTTTGTCCTTTGCCATTTGAGAGAAATGATGAATATTTAAAAACCATTTGGCAGGAAGCAGTGACGTCCCACCTCCTCTCCGCAGTGGCTGAGGCCGGGTTTCTTAAAGGGGCTCATGTTCCTCCAGCCTCAAGGAGCTTTAATGAAAAAGACTCTGTGGCCTAATAAACTTGGGGAAGTTGTGGTGAGCAAAGTTGAACAGGCTTCTTTACCCCGGTTCTTTTAAGAGGCACAGCTGTGCCAATATTATAATGAATCTAAGGGAGGAATAGAGGACTTTTAAGCAGATTTGATCAAAGAATTATTTTTCCCCTCCTCTTCTTCCTCCCTCCATCTTTTAAAAAAATTTAAAAAGGACCATCTCATGGGGCTAAGATTCTAATAAATATACTTTGGGAAATGTCATTTAAAATCCTTCCTCTGGAAGGGAAGAAAAATTTTGGAAAAAAATAGATTATACCGCTTCAGATAGTGCATTTTTCTTACTTTGTCAAAACAGTATAAAATTAACTTTATTTCCCAGGACTGTAATGTCACATTACTAAATTTAAATTCACACCCTAGCCCCCCACAAAGAGTGTTTTAAAAAACACATTTCGGAACTACTCCTTATGTGAAACAAACCTCTACAAGGAGCAATGGCCAAATATGTTCATGAATTTTGTACAGGATGCAAATGTGATCCCAGAATTTCGATTTCGCCACAACCGTTCTCCCAGAGTTCGCTGTGGTCTGTGGTCCATGTGACCCGGTGGACCTGGGCCAGGCTTCCTTCGGCACAGTGTCACACAGAAAGCCCGTTCCTCGAAGAGCTGTTTTGTTTGCTTTGGTCTGACCCATCCGTACGACTGCCCAGTGCTCCTATTGCCTGAGGTGACCTGGGGTCAGTGGCTGGAGCTGCTGGCTGGGGACGGACGCTGGGGGCCCGGCCAAGGGAGCTCGAGGACCTGGCACACTGGCTCTGCAGGAAAGTTGGCTGCGCCGGTCAGGGGATTGGTAATATTTTACTGGACTAATCTGAGTTTCCTTTGGTATGTCTTATCATGTTGTGCATTCTGAACTTTAATTTCTGAGTTGTAACTCTGACCGTCGTGGTTGTGGCTGGAGGGTGTCGTGTGAGCTTTGTGGCTGGACTGAAAGAGTGGAAATGAACAGACTTTTTACGAATCCATTTTCTTATCAAAAAGTAAGTGATCACCCTGGCCAGTGTGACTCAGCGGGTTGGAGCATCATCCCATAAACAAAAGGTTGTGGGTTCCGGTTCCTGGTCAGGGTGCCTGCAAGAGGCAACTGATCAATATTTCTCTGTCACATAGTTGTTTCTCTTCCTCTCTACCCCCCACCCTCTGAAATCAATAAGCATGTTCTCAGGTGAGGATTTAAAAAAAAAAAAAAAAAAGCCCTGGCGGGTGTGGCTTAGTTGATTGGGCATTGTCCCACAAACCGAAAGGTCACCAGTTCAATTCCTGGTCAGGGCACGTGCCTGGGTTGTGGGTTTGGTCCCTGGTGGGGTTGTGTGTATGGAAGGTAGCCAACTGATATTTCTCTCTCTCTCCTTATCCCTCCCTTCCCCTATCTCTTAAAAAAAAAAGTAAATAACCCTTTTGGAAGAATTAACCCATGGCTGCCAGTTTGTGACTACTGGTGACTGAAAAATCTCTGTTTCCAGCTTTAATTCTCCTGAGCATCAGAGCCACATGCAGAACCAGAACTGCTTGCCAGATGCCTCCACCTGGGTGTTGTGTCCCGGCGCATCTCAACTCCACATGTCCAAAATTGGACTTGCTGTTTCCTCACGCCTGTGCATCCCTGGTTCCTGTTCTCAGTGACGATACAGCAACTGTCCAGCCGCCCAGGCCACTCTGGGAGTCCTGCTGCGCTCTCCTTCCTTTCCTCTCCGCATTCAGATCATCACCATGACCTATGGCTTCGTTCTAGTTGTTAACAATCTCTAGCACCCCACCCTCTTCCCCCATTCCTTGCCACTGTCTTCGAGCCCTTCTCTTCTCTTACCTGGACAATTTCCACAGCCTTTAAACTGGCGACCCTGACTGCAAATCTTCTCCCTTCCAGCCCTTCCTCTAGAGCTGTGCTATCCCATGTGGTAGCCACAATCACATGTGGCTACTTAAATTGATTAAAGTTAAATAAAACTTAAAAATTCAGCTCTTCAGTATTAGTAGCCACATTTCAAGTACTCAGTACTCACGTGGCTATTGGCTTTCCTAATGGACGGTGCAGATTCGGAATGTTTGCATCTCTGCAGAAAATCTACTGTATGGTGTTGTTCTGTGATTGTGTTGATGTCTAAAACCTCCCTGGTGTTCTTCTCCCTCTGGATGAAGTCCAGACTCCTTGGCCTATTTTACACCTCCTCCCCACCTGGCCGTACCTGTCCAGCTGCACCTCCCGCCTTGTCCCCACTTGCACCCTCCGTTCCAGCCATCCCAGCTCCCTGTGTGTGTTGATTCTCTCCTGCGTTCGTGCCTGGCCACCCTGGTCCTGCAGCCTGGAGCCCCTTGTGTACCTGCATAACCCCAGGCTCACCTCAAGCACTGCTCTCGTTTGGGGTTTTGTAGAGCCCCATCCCAGGCCCACACACCTGGCTGCGCCCCGTGCACATTACTCTTGGCGCTGCCTTACTGTAGCACTTAACGCAGTGTCCATAATTTGTCTGTCTCCCTCTCTGTGAGGTCTCGCTGTGCGTCCAGGCCATCTGCATTGCCCACGCCTAGCCCAGTAGGTTGCTCCAGAGGTAGGGATGGGGGTAGGTAAGGAACACAATCTTTTATTTTTTTTATTTATTGATTTTAGAGTGGGGGGGTTGAGACTGGTTGTTCCACTTATTTTTTTAAAAATATTTTATTTATTTTTAGAGAGAGGGGAAGAGAGGGAGAAAGAGAGGGAGAGAAACATCAATGTGTGGTTGCCTCTCATGTGCCCCCAACTTGGGACCTAGCCTGCAGCCCAGGCATGTGCCCTGACTGGGTATCAAACCAGCAACCATTTGGTTCACAGGCTGGCACTCAATCCACTGAGCCACACCATCCAGGGCCACTTCTTGATGCATTCATTAGTTGATTTTTGTATGTGCCCTGATCAGGAATTGAACCTGCAACCTTGGTATATTGGGATGATACTCTAACCAGCTGAGCTACCTGGCCAGGGTCTTTTTTTTTTTTTTTTTTAATCCTCCTGAGGATATTGATTTTAGAGAGAGGGGAAAGGAGGAGAGTGAGGGAGAGAAACATTGGTCTGTTGCCTCTTGAGCTCGCCCAGACCAGGGACTGAACCCGCAACCTAGGCATGTGCCCTGACCAGAATCGAACCTGAGACCTTTTGGTTTATGGGACAAAGCTCTAACCAACTGAGCCACACTGGCCAGGGAGGGAATACAATCTTGAGAAGCACTGGGAGTTAGCAGGAGTATTTCTTTTGCAATGACACTCCTCACTCACTGAGTTAGCAGTAAAGGGGGTTTATCAACTCGATCGACTGGCCAGTGCAGAGAAAGGATGGACATCAGGGCTGGTGTGACTTGGGCTCAGCTGGCAAAGGCCTGGGGAGCCTGGTGTCTCTCCTCGCAGGCAGGATGCAGCATCTACCTGAGACTGGCACCCTCGTGTGGCCTGAAGGGGTACAGCACCTTGATCCAGGGCTATAGCTTCCTGGTGGGGTCCTGAGGGGCAGGGAGGGTGGCTTTGGGAAGCTCTTCTAGGAGGATGAGGAAGCAACTTCCCAGGGAGCCCACAGCAAAACTCTCCTTGGCCCAGATGGATCATATTCCTACCCTGACTGTGTAACTGGCAGAGCAAGGGCCTGGTCCCGTATGCCTGCCCCGGAACCCAGGGAGGAGCTAGTTTGGGTTGCTTGGGGAGATGTGCAGATGTAAAATCAAATTAGGGATGTTACTAAGAACAGGGGGCATGGTTGCCCGGGAGGCACCTGAGAACCACCTGGGCACAGCAGCTGTCCCCTTCGTGGTTGGCCAGAGGGCAGCAGCACCCTTCCAATCAGGAGTGGGTGAAAAATGGGAGAGGCACCCCATTCTTTCTCTCCCCAGCCCCAGGGAGGAGCAGCCTCTGTCCACAGCTACTTACTGCAGGAGTCTGGAAAGGCCATGCCAGGGGAGCTGGTCAGAGCCCCCTCCCTCCCATACATGCTGTCTCCCCACCTGCATACTCTTTTTATTTTTTAGAGAGAGGGGAAGGAAGGGAGAAAGAGAGGGAGAGAAACATTGATGTGAGAGAAACATCAACTGGCATGCCCCCAACCAGGGACCTGGCCTGAAACCCAGGAATATGTTTTGATTGGGAATTGAACCTGTGACCTTTTGATTTGCAGGACAATGCCCAACCCACTGAGCTACACCAGTCATGGCATCCCCACTTGCATACTCTTACTTATGCAATGGGTGGGAGCGAAGGAGGGCCGTCTGTCTCAGCTTAAATTTTCTCAAACAAGCTCCTGGGGCACCATGAAAGTGTGCTAGGGGAGTTGAAGGACCCCTCATTTCTTCAGGGGGACACTCTGAGTCAAAGAATATAATCCAGATAATCCAGTCCAGAGTCGTCCTCTCCTGCGTGCACAAGGCCCCGGGGGACCAGGAAACAATGAAGGAATGGGGACCCAATGACTTCCAGAGCAGGACAGGCACCTTGCAAATGCAGAAATGACCTTCCTGAAATCTCACTTGTCTGAACTTCTTGTCCTGGGAGATGCTATAGGTGTTCATCTAGGCTGGAGTAGTCACCCAAGAAAAAACTGGGGGTCTCTAACTCTCTTTGGGGGAATCTGAAAAGGAATCAAATAGGAGGATTCTGGTCATTGTTTATGAGACTGCCCCCCACCTTCTCCCAGCTGCACCCTTGGCACTTGTAAGGGTGGGCAGCGAGGCGTTGCCTCCTGCCCCTCCACCCCGCTGGAGCCTGGGATGGTGTTTAGGGCTGCAGGGCTCAGACCTGCGGCTGTTCTGAAGGAAGGGCAGAGTTTCCTGGGAAAGGAGCAGGTGTCTGAGGGAGCGGGGAGGGAATGCACGGGGTATAGTGGCAGCCTGAAGGCTGGAGACCAGCTAGGAGCGGGGAGCTCTGTGTGGGAGAGTCCCTTCCCTGGAAAGACCCAAACTTTTAGGTACATTCCTTAGTGAAATGAAATGGAAAGTCCAAATAATTTGGGGCTTTAGCTGTTTCCTCTCAGAAGAGGTAATTCCCTTTTATGCAAACACTTCAGCAAATAAATTTGCATATGTAGTAAAATTGTCTTTGTGGGAGATTTAAGGGGCATGTTTTTTTTTTAGCATCATTCAACATTTATTTATTTATTTATTTATTTATAATTTTAGTTGTTGTTCAAGTACAGTTTTCTGCCTTTTACCCCCATCCCAGCCCACGCCACAGCCCTCTCCACCTCCCTCCCAGGGAAATGGTTTTAAAGGGAAACAGTGTCACCCTATGTTCCACCTTCCAGCAGAGAATATGTCAGCTTACTGAGGTCATGAAGTCCATGGGGGTGATGGATGACTCTAGAGGTGGCAACACAATGTCAGGAAAAATAAACCAGAGGACATGCTGGGGAGATAAGAAACCCAATTTCTGATTTACCCAGAGAACAGGAAGTTCCGCTCCGTGCCCCACCCCCATGAAGGGGACAGTGAACTCCTGCCTTGTCATCCATGCTGGCATTGCATGCTGGCTCTCAGCATCTATTCCCTTCTTGGTTGTGCCTCTTGTCTTACGGAGGCCAGAATGCCTGATTCCACACCGCTCAGGCTCCCTTGTAGCTAGGTGCCCCCAAAGATGAAGGCGTGGTAGGGGCTGTCTTCCTGTTGCCACTCCTGCTGACCAGCAGGGTTGGGGAAAGTGGTTGTGGTATCTGGCCTCTGTCCCCCAGGGTCTGCTCATGATCACCCTGGGTGACAGATAATAGCTGTGGTGGTGGCAGCATCAACAAGAGAGAATCTTGATCCATGGATGGCGATGTGGTGGTATGTTGGTGTGTCCTTGACGTCAACAGTTCCACTGGGAACCTCCTGCCTCCTGCCTCTCAAGCTGCCATCTGCCGCCTCCAACCATGGCTTTGGAGGCACCTAATTCCTTGTATTGAATCCCTCTTTTAAAGATAGAATGGTTTGTTTTCTGCACTGCTGGTGCAGTAGGCATGCAAAGAAGGCTGGTTTGAATGAATGAAAACAGAATGTCACATCTATTCCTAAAACAGATCTTTGGGGCCCTTGGCTCTAAAAGAGAGGGCCACCCCACAGTGACGATGGGAGATAGGGAGGAATCCTCAGAGGTACAGGGCTGGATGGGCATCCCGATTTCAGAAGCCAGTGGGATGGGGCAGGGAGAGCGCAGGCTGGGTGAAGCAAAAGCTTGTAGGAGGACCAGCCTCTGACTTAAGGGCAACACTGGCCCTTTACCCCAGGACCTTAGACATCCATCAGGATGGACCTTCGGTGAAACGCAATTGTCCAGGTGTTCCCTCCTCCTCTCTTAGCCACAGCTGCTCCCTGCAAAGACCTGGTGAGCCCATTGAGGCCCATAGCACGGTCCCAAGGGCAGTTGAGGTTGGAGGACCTGTTTTAGAATAAAAGTCCCTTCTAGATCAAATACGAAAGCCCTCCCTGGGAATTTCAGGCATTAGCTGAGGAAGAAGCGGAGTTATTTTTTGACATTGGAATACCCTGAGATCGTATAGGTGAGCCGACTGAGGAGATAATCCTCAGTGGGTGTCACTTACAGTGTTATGGGATGTAGCAATTTTAAGTATGGTCCCAAAGTCTTTGATACTTTTTTCCATTGAAAGGGGATCTATGTCCTGTCCTCTTGAAATTTGGGGGTGGGCTGTCACTGCTCCACCAATAGAATATGGTGGACACAGAACCATGTGCCTTCTAAGGCTGGGTCACAAAGAGCCTTCCACTAGCTTTGGTATCTGGAAATTCTGCTTTTCTACTGTTTCTCTCTGGGCATTTCCTGTCGGGACCCAGCTGCCATGCTGTGAGAAGCCACACGAAGAGGCCCTTGGAGGTCCCACACTCAAGGCCAGCTTTTGAATCATCTGGTCCGGATTTGTGAGCGCAGAAGCTGGAGTGACGATTCTAGCCCCAGATGTTCGAGTCACCTCTGGCCATTGGAATCCTCCCAGCTGAGGCTCCAGGCTCCCTTCCTGACACTCGTCCTGCCCCAAGCCCTTGACCTGCAGACTCTGTGCGCAGAACACAATGGGTGCTGTCTGTGCCCTAAACTGCGGGTGGTTTGCAACGATGTGGTGGCTGATGGCACCCTGGGGCCACCGCCCATGCAAAGGCCCTTCAGTGGGCCCCTGCCAAGCCCCACACCCAGTGGGTTATTGAGGGAACAAGGCATCGTTTAGAGTCAAGAAGCCCAGGTGTACCTTTTGAGAGCTGCCGAGTGACGGTCACAACTCATTACCCAGACCTTGGAGATCTGAGCTTAGACCCTGGGCAGGCTTTCCAAGGCGTGTTCCCCAAACACGGGCCTTTCGTGCTACCAGAATAATTGGCCTGAATTTGCTTGAGTGAGTCAATCACCACCCTCATTTCTGTCAGAGGAGCAGTGACTCTGAGCAGGCAGACCTGAATTTTGAGACTGGCTCCACTAATACTCTCTCTGAGGGTTTCAGCATGTCTCTGCGCCTCAGTTTCCCCACCTATAAAACAGGCTGGTGTCAGGGTGAGGTCACGTGTGAAAAGCCTCAGGTGCATCGATTTGTCCCAGTGGAAGCAGACAACCTCCTACTTGGAGCTGTTGATAATGGAATGGCCTCAGGGGGCGACGGGTGGTGGAACCCAGTGCCCAGGAGGTCAGGCCATGGCGTTTTGGGTAGTTCCTGGGTTCACGGAGATACTAGCTGGGCTAACGATTCACCTGCTGCCTTGGAGGTGCAAAGTAACAGTGGCTTAACGATGGAACCTTGGTTTTCTCTCACACGCATCCTGGCAGGAGCAATCTGGGGCTGGAATAGCAGCTCCACAGAATCGAGTCTCAGGCTTTTTCTGTCTTGTTGCTCCACAGATTGACAGGTGAGTGTGATCTGAACTGACTTGCTATGGCCACCTCTGGGTTCCGGCAAGCAGGAGGGGGCAAGGCCAGGAGAGGGGTGCCACAGCCTGGAGCCTGAACTCATGACCTCCAGTCACATCCTGTGCCCGACTACAACTTTGGGGCTCCATTACTTCTTCAGGCGGGGAGGGCAGAGATGAGGGGATGGAGGAAGTGCCTGCCATACTAAGCAAGGGGACTTGGGGATGGGCTTCGACCATCCATCCATCCACCCAGCTTTCCAAGCAGCTCAGCTGTTGAGGGCCCTGAGCCAGGAGCCAGGTTATAGACCCGGAAGGACTGGACCCTGACCTTGGGGAGCCCCCAGCTCCTCTCAAACTAAAGCCAGTGCAGCCTGTTTAGGCCATGGCTTTGGGGGCTGAGCTGTCCCGGCTGGGTCTCCGGGGTGTGGCCTTGGGGCAGTCTGCCCTCCGACCATGTTGCCTCTCTCCTGGAGGACCTGCTTCCCCAAGCGTGGCTCCGTGCAGTGCCCTCAGCGTTGGTCAACAGCCATCTGAAACGCGCTTTCCTTTTGCTCCTTATGTCAAGATCCATGTGAGCGATTTTCACTGGAGTTTATTATAAAGGGAAACCTTTGTCCCCACAGAGAAGATAATCTGCTTCCTGCAGATTGTAACAGATCAGATCTCCTCTTCCACCTTGGCTGCCTTGGGGCTTATGAATCACAGCATCTGCTGCCGCTCAGCAGCCTTTTACAGCCTCTGCTCTCGGGGGGCCTAGCATGTTAGCTCTGTGTTGGTCTTACGCTTCATCTTTGGTACACGCTGCCTCCCACATTCTTTTTAGGGAGAAGCAGGCTATCCTCACTGATAACACGGAGGGCTAAGGCCCTTCGTTGGGAAGAAAACGGAACTGTGCTTGAGTCGGTGTCGACTGGAGCCTCCCGCAGCCAGGGCAGAGGTCACGGGGCTGTCCTCAGGAAGAAGGGGCAGAAGCAGGCCTGTGTCAGTTTCTGAGGTGAAAAGTTGCAGCCCATGGAGCCCTCACCCCCCACCCACCCTGTCCACACTGCCGTCTTCTAGCGGTCCCTGTCTTGGCCTGTGGAATGGCTCCTCCGCCTACCCGGTTACCCAGCCTAGACCCTTGGGCACCATCCCTGATGCCTCTCCTCCCCCTCCCATGCCCAGCCCACCAGGTCTCTTTTGAAGACAGAGATGTAACAGGGCTCCAATGAAGTGTGGGGACTGTCCGCTGCTTCCGCCCCCACCCTTGTAGGCTCTTACCCATTCAGCAGCAGGAAGCTTCCAGGTACATCCTTCAGTCAGACCACATCAGCTCCCTGGTCCTGTGTCTCCAGTGTCTCGTCGCTTTCGCAGTGAAGCCAAGGCCTGACCTGGCCTGCAGGGCCCCGCATGACCCAGCCCCTCTGCCGCTCGCCTCCCCTCCCACCAGCCCTCTTTCCATTGCTCCCCTCTGGCCACACTGGCCTCTGGCCGTTGCTGCCACACACCAGCTGTGCCCCCACCTCAGGGTCTGTGCTCTTGCTTCTTCTTGGTCTGGCGGTCTTTGAAGCTGGGTCTTCACTAACCATCACCTTCTGACGAAGCCTTCCCTGGCCTCCCTACTTAAATTTATAATCTCTCCTTCTTGTCATACCCACCCCCCATTCCTGTTTGATTTTTCTCCACAGGAACTACCATCTAACAAACTTTTTTTAAAAATAAAGATTTTTAAAATTTATTTTTAGAGCGAGGGGAAGGGAGGAAGAAAGAGAGGGAGAGAAACATCAATGTGAGAGAGAAACATCAATCAGTTGCCCCTTATACCACCCTGACTGGGGACCAAACCCACAGCCCAGACACGTGCCCTGGCCGGGAATCGAACCAGTGACCTTTTGCTTTGCTGGACGATGCCTCACCAAGTGAATGACACCAGTCAGAGCCTACGTCTGTTTTTTAGGACTGACTAATTTGTAGGCTCAATATAAAATGAACATGCAGGCACCTTGTTAAAACATTGTTAAAAATTCTGAGACAGTGACAACGGAACACTGAACTAAGTGTGGGGGGGCTCTGAGTGTGCGGCCCTGGGTGACTGTGTGGCTCTCACACCCATGAAGTGGCCCTGACAACATCGTCGGTATTTGTTTGCTGTCCTTCCCCCCAGCTGGAATATAACCTCTGTGAGAGCAGGGTGCTTGGGCTTGCCTATAGTGGTATCCGCAGTGTCCAGAGCACAGTAGGTGCTCAGTAAGGATTCATTAAATGACTGACTAGGGGTCAGCACAGAGAAGGAGCTCCTCACCCGGCTGGGCCTGCAGGGAAGAGCTTCACTGAGGAGCACCTGCAGGCAGAGCTGGAACAGTGGGTCGGGGAGCCAGTGGGGGATGGGCAGCCTGTGAAAACAGTGCTCCTGCCCACGTGCAAGGCGTGCAAGGCAGCATCCCTGAGGGCGCCCACCCGGGAGGAACTGGGGACAGTTTCTGGGGCCAGCAGGAGGCTCTGCTGCACACAGGTGGGTGTCAGAAGCCTCTCTGATTTGGGCACTGATGTCAAAGTGGCCAGTTGTCACCCACAGGCTGGTGAGGCCACCTTGGCACAGTGCCTCCTGCTTAGTTTGTGCTCAGTAAATGGGAGCGACATAATCTGTGTCCTTGGCGTTCTCCACAGGGCTCTTCGGGAGACTGAGGCCCGGGGGTGGGGGTGGGCAGGGTAACGACAAGTGCAGGGCAGGCAAAGACCTCTGACACCGACACCGCCGACCCACATCACGCCCATTTTGGGAAGAGACTTGTCTAAGGGTGGGGTCAGAAGCCAGAGAGGGGAACAGCTTTGTAATGAATGTCCTCGCTTCCCTGCTGTCCACAGACTCTCCAGATATTTGGGGTGAGCGTCCACCTCCTGCTGGTCTCCACCCAATGTTGCTCACGTCCCTCAAGGCCAACTTGTCCATGATGAGTCCTTCAGCCACCTTCCCAGACCTGGCTCACCTATGGCTCTGGCCTTGGTCTCACCTTCTGCCTGGCGCCAGAAATCTGGGCGCCCAGTTCACCTTTTCTTCTCCAGGCCTGGCCTAGTCCATCACCAAGTGAAAGGCCAAAACCATCTGCTCCTGACTTTGAGGCTTCTCCCTCCACGTTTGTCTTCCTGTGGTCCCAGGCCTGCCTTTTCTCTCCTCTGCTCCTGGGTTGCCTCTCTAATTCAGGTGCTGGAGCAGCTCAAGAAATGGCGAGATAGGCGGAGGTCTTGGGGCACACAAGGCTTCTTTCTGGCCTGGGTTGGGTCCCTGCGCCCTGCCTGTCCCACACCGGTCAGCTGGGGGCGCTCCTGCCCCACAGAATCCTGCACTCTGCTCCAAGTGGGGGCAGGGAGTCCCTGGAGCCTCTCTGGGCCTGCACCACCCCAGCCTGTCTGGCTGGTCTGGGTGTGGACTGAGAGGCCGAGTGGAGGTGGGGTTGAGGGTGCATCATTGGTGCAGGCTGCTGTGTCAGGTTGTGAGTGCTGGGTTTGCTCATGCGCATGCGGCTTGGAGAGTGTGTGTGTGTGTGGGGGGGTAAGGGCTGTGGGACTGGGTGGGCATTGGTCACCTCCCTTATGGGCTGTGGTGGAGGTGCCCTGAGGTCCTGGACAAACTTCCCTTCCAACCCCCAGGCTTGGGGACCCTGCAGTAGGGTTACACAGACTTAGGTGACAGTCTAACCTTGGCCCTACCCCAGGGAACCCTACCTCCACACCCACTTAGGGCAAATCACCAGTTTTTTGGAGGGTGGGCTTTGAGGTCTGATTCCCTCTTCACCACTTGAGCAATCACTTGTTGTAGCCTCAGTGTCCTTGTCAGTAAAATGGGGACAGTAACACCAATGTCACAAGACTGTCATGAGAGCTAGAGCTATATGTGGGAAGCACCCAGCCGCTTGCTGCTACCCAGCGGCCTGCAGCCAGGTAGGGAGGGAGGGAAGTGTCAGGCAAGACCACCGTGAAACCATAGCCCCACCTGCCTACTGCACCAGGTGGTGGGAGTTGTGCCCAGATAGTCTGTGCCCTTGGAACCTGGAGGTCGGGGCAGGGGGCGAGGTGGGGCAGGGTGGGCAAGGACCTGCCACAAACCGCAGGACAGGGGAGGTGGAAAGGCCATCAGAGACAGAGCACAGTGGTCTGGGCTTCAGAGAAGGAGACCTCCCCTCTGATGGGGGAGGGAGCTAGCCAAGGTCTCTTGAGGAGGTGGGGGCCCCGTTCGGGCTGGTGCTTGAAGAACAGGTGGGAATTCTTCCCTGCCTGGAAGTGGAGGGGAAGGCTCTCCAGGCCGCGGGCAGCCCAGTGAAACCAGGAGGCCGAAAATGCGGAACCTCTTTGGAGAACATTAGGGGCCCTTGGGGCCAGGGCAGGGGATGGGTAGAGGGCAGTGGGGGTCAGGTTGCCGAGTGGGTTGGCAAATCGTGGGGGTCCTTGACTGCTTGTGACGAGGCCTGCAGTGGATCCAATCCGTAGGCAGAGGCAACTGGGAGAAGAGTCTGGGGTGGTGAGAAAGTGGTGCCTGGATAGAGCTGAGCTGCAGGAAGACTGGGCCGCTGGAGCAGCGAGGCTGGGTCCCTCTGCTCAGCACGGGGGCTGGAGTGGAGGGGCAGGGCCAGAGCCAGGGAGGCCAGTGGAGGGGGTGGGCTGGGGTGCAGTGGTCCCAGGCCGTAGGGTCTTGGGCCTGGACCCGGCTGGTGCCTGGAGGGATGGAGAGGAGGAAAACCTACTTCTCCCCTTGGACTGTATTGTAAGGAACCGGGGTAGATGACTGGAAGAACTTCCTGGGCCCAGGTCTGGGGAAGCCCTGGCCCAGGGGCCTGGCCCTGCCTCACCTGTCCTTGAGTCCCCTGCCTCTCCCTAGCTTCCGCTGCCTCCAGATGCCCCATGCCCTTACCCAGGCTTCTGGGGTGAGCCCTGGCCTGGCTAAGGCCTAAGGTGGGACAAGGGAGCCTGTGCCCAGCACTACGGGCAGTATGTGACTATGAGACTGTACGAGTCTCCCTTGCCCACTGCATTGGAGGGGGTGGGGCCGCAGTTCCTGACTGTCCCATTCCCTGGTCCCAGCTCCTCACAAGAAAGTGGCAGCTGGCTAAAGAAAGGAACCCTTTAAGATTGTCCTGTTGCTGCAGGTGCTGGGCCTCGGGTGGGAGGGTGGTGGGGTGAGAGAAGTCTGTGCAGGCCTGAGGAGTTTGGGGTGCTTGGGCCTGCCTGAGAGGGGTCCTGGGGAGTCTTGTGACAGAAGCTGTGGCATGAAGGCTTCAGGCTAGAGACGGGGGAGGGACCGTCCCATCTAGCTGCAGCGGCTACCCTGGAACTGGGAGGATGGGTGGAGGAGGGTGCTGAGCTTGTTTATCCGGGTGGCAGGCCTTGGCTTGTTGGGAATGCAGCCTGGGCCAGGGGGAAGGAGAGGAGGGCCAGCACCAGCCAGCCAGCCCTGCTCCTTCTCCTCCTGCCAGGCCTGTAGACCAGGGAAGGGGCTGGGGGCTCTGAGAGGGGATGCTGGCTTCCCATGGGAATGTTGGCATATGTTCTAGGGGCCTGGGTTTGATTCCCTCCAGCCCTGAGGTGCAAGTGCCCCAGGGTCTGGGGTGGAGGAGTGGGGTCCTGACCTGGGTAGGCACAGGGGGCTTCTGGATGCTCTGAGCTGTCCCCTGCCCTCACCTGCTGAGAGGGCAGGCAGGCTGGGGCAGGCCCAGAGTCTGAATGACCTCCCCTGTGAGTCCTAGCACGGGGTCCCCCGGAGCCTTGGCTACAGGGGCTGCTGGTGCTGGCAGAGTGCCTGCTGCTCTCACCTGGGGGCCCCATCCTGACCCAAGGCCCTGCCCTTCCACCTTCAGTCCCGGCCTGGGGATGTGAGACCTGCCCCACTGTGCTGAGCCCATGCCCAGCCTGAGCTCCCAGGCACAGCCTCATCCAGTAGGGGTCCCTGACTGTCAGAAGGTGAAAACCTGGTGGGCACAACATGGGCACTTGGGGTGGAAGTGGGTTTGTGGGGAGCCTGGGACACTTACGGTGGGTTTGGTGGTGAGGGTAGAGGCAGGGAGTGGGGTGCCCCTGGGACACGGACTAGGGATTAGGATTAGGGCAGGGCCTGGGAAGGCTGGGGCTGGAGGGGTGTTGTGGGTTTGGGGCAGGAGCAGGGCTGACAGTGCAGTTTTGGACCAGAGTCTGCTCTGAGGGTGGGTGCAGGTCAGAGCTGGGGGTGGGGTGGGGCAGGGCTTGGACACAGGGAGGCACTCAGATGTGCAGTAAGGTTGATTTAGGGTAGAGTTGGGTAGGGTTCAGATTTGGGTTAGGGTGGGGGTTAGTGCAGTGTCAGGTCTGGGGTGGGCTCGGGGTGGAAGGGCAGGCACAGGGCCCTCTGGGCACAGTTCAGGGGTGGGTTAGGTTGGACCAGGCTCTCCGTTAGGGTCCGGTATGGCTGAGGGTTTTGGAGACCTGATTGTCTGCCCTGTGGTGTCTCTACTGGGTCTGTCTTCTCTTCTCTTGGTGGGATGCCCTCAGCCTCGGTTGGAGAGACTGGGTCCTCTGGTCCCAGGGGTGGTGAGGCCTCCTCCACCCTCTGAGCCCAGGCTGGGACCCCAAGGAGGCTGTGTTCTGCAGCTGAGCCTCAGATTTTCTAGAGCCTGGGTGTTAGCTGAAGCAGGGGCTCCATTTCCCACGGGACAGAGCCTGGGGTTTGGGGCTCCTCCTTGCCAGTGAATTCAGTCCAGTCCCCCACATCCCCCTTGCTACCTGCCTTCCTCCCTGGGCTTCCTCTCTCACTCTGGAGACTTGTTTTGGAACCTCAGCTCCTTCTTTGGGTCACTATTGGTAGGGCGCTTAGCAAGGTGAGCCCCAGCCTCTGTCCTGACGAACCTCACTCCCAGGCAGGAACTGGGCCTGCTCCTCCCTAGGGTGCTAATCGGAAGAAGGCCTGATGCTCATGATTCCCACACATTTCAGACCCAGACTTGGGGGCTCAGGGTCAGGGCTGTTTACACAGCATGTCCCTGACCCAGACTGACCAAGGTCCATTGCCCTCATGGCAGGCCTATCCCCTGCCCCATTTCCCTCCCTCCCTGTCTAGCTTCTCCAGGAAGCCAGCCCTGTGGGCCCCAGGCCTGTGGTTCTGCAGGAGCTGGTACTCTGCTGCTTGGGCTGAGCTGGAGACTGGAGCCCAACCGTGGGCTGGTGGTCCTGGGCTTGGCCCGAGACCTCCCAGCTTCCCTGGGTCCAGCTGCTGTTTCTTAGCCACTTGCCCCCAGGCACCCTGCTGGTTGTCAGTGAGAGGCGCTGCTTCCACTCCACCACTGCAGGAGGGGGCTGGGGCTGCCTTCTTGATCCATTGGGGTCGGACCAGCTTGGAGGCATAGGGGCACCTGCTTAGGTGTGTCCGCATGTGACTCAAGCTGGATACCAAGGGCCTGAGCTGGTGGCTTTGTTCTCCCACTGGCCGTGGAGGGTGAGTGCCGCAGCCCTGAGTCACCAGGGTGTGGCCCAGCCAGCCTGGCGGCGCCCCCGACACGTCCAACCACATGCACAGACAGCCACGTACTGGGGTCAGGACGTGGCGACCTGGGGACCGAGGAGCCTGCTGGGAGTGGGCACTGTCCTTTTTTGGGGGAGGGGGGGTCTGTGAGCCCTTCTTGAGTGTTCCTTGGTGACCAAAGACCCTGTGGGCCTGGAGCTCTTTCCTGTTAGGGTCTGAGGAGCTGCACAGGGTGAGAACCTGCAGACACAGCCAGAGACCCTGAGGGGCCAATGGCCCTTCCCAGCTGCTCCATGAAGGACACTTGCAGGCCACCGTGTGCCGCCCTCCAAACCTCGAACCCAGTGGACCCCTGAAACAACTCCAAGAGGAGGGACTCTCACCCCCACTTTACATGCGAGGAACCTGGGCTCAGGAGGTGTAAGAGTTGCCCAAAGTCGCCCAGCTGATGAGTGGCCAGCTGGCCTTAAACCTCTGTATTGAGCAGTCACTGGGGCCTGCCTAGGCCAGGTGCAGGAACGTCAGGGACGGCGGCCTGGCCCCTGCCCTCTTCTTCAGCCCAGCTCGTGACTGGGACCCGTGGACCTTGTCCCTCACTCAGGGTCAGGCAGGGGCCCTACAAGGTCCGGGCAAATGAGTAACACAGTTGCCCCTTCCAGTCACTGGGCCTGGGTGCTAGGCCCTGTACATGGTGAGGATGGGACAGACGTGGCCCACTTGGCCTCACTGTCCCTCAGGGAAGGACAGGAAGTGGCTTTCCACATGACTACCCAACCTTCCACGCTGGCAGCTGTGTGTATGTTGTATGCAAGTGTGTGTTATATATGAATATGTGTGTTGTATGTATGCATGCATGTATGGATAAGTGTGAGCGTGCACGTGAATATGCCATGTATGAGTAGCTGATGGTACGTTGTATGTAAGTGTGTGCACATGTGTGCACATGCATGCATGTACGTATGCCGTGTGTGAGTGTGAAGGGGTAGAAGAGCCAGAGTGGCTGTAGGCCAGGTACGATGAAAGCAGTGCAGGTTAAGGGCATGTGGGTCTCCACCTGGACACACCAGCCAGTGAGCTTAATAGAGAGGGTTAACAGAACAGCAGGGCTGAGGCACGCCTGGAGATGGCGGTGCCCTGCTGTGGACCTCCTGTGGGCCCAGTGAGCGGAGCGGGTAACCCCTCCCACAGGGCAAGGACAGAGAGCCAGGGGTCCTGCTTCCCAGGCCAGGCTTGAGTCTTCAAAGAGCACCTGTAGGCTGTACCCCACCAGAACAGGGGCTGCTTCTGACCCTCCCGTCCCAGAGCAGGGCTACCCTGGTGCAGCTGGGTGGGTGAGTAGGGTGCGGCTCCAAGAGTTGGCCCCAGTGCCTCCACCCACAGCTCAACCTGGTTCTTTGTCAGAAGCTGTTTGAGGGAGAGGAGAAAGCACCTTATAAGGTAACAAATGCTGGTCTGCCAGGTGGAGAGGCTAGGCTACCTCCCTGCCTTCAGGCCTCCCCGCCCTGCCCAGGCAGAACAGTGGCTTCTGTGCTATCCCAGCCCTGGCCCTGAGCCCAGCACCCCCACCCCACTCACCCTCATCTCATAGAGTCCCTGCTGCCCACCCCAGACCCAGGTGGGAGCATCTGGCAAGGGGGAAGCCTGGCCCTCCCCACCTGGGTGGCAGAAGAGGCAGCCACAGTGCAGAGAGGCAGCTTGGTGGCCGTGTGATCTTGGCTAAATGAGCGCCTTTTGAGCCTCAGTCTCCTCTTTTGTACAATGAGGGGGTGGGTAGGCTAGGGACGGTGATTTCTCTTGAGGATCCGAGGCCCCGTGGAGCGACGCAGACACTTCCCAGCCCCAGGCCCGGGAACCTCCCTGCCTGCCCCACTGGGCTCTCTAGGCAAGGGCCCCACCATTCCTGCCCACCCTCTCTCTTCCAAGGGAGCTGGGGCCCGGGACAGTTCTCCTGGTCAGTTTTCCAGGTGGGGCTACCTAGCTCAGCTTGCTTACTTTCAAGAAATGGGATGTCCCCTCCTTAGATCTGTCTCCTTGCTGAGAACACCTCCACATCCCTTTCCTGCCTGCTGCCTACCTGGAGGAGCTAGCCTTCCTGGGAGTACCCACTGCACCCTGGCTGTGTCACCTTGGCCCTTGGGCACATTGGTTTTGCATTGTCCTATGCGGTCATCCTGAGGGTGCCGGATGCATCCTCTTGGAATTTCAACCTGGAGATCAAAGCACTGACTATACATTTCCAAAGCATTTTCAAACATTACTTAATTTGACCCTTGCAGTAGCCGTTCCACCAGGACACGTCTGTAAGTGAGTTTAACAGAGAGAGGTTTGACAGCTTGGTAGGGCAGAGGTGGGCCTGGAGACCACCGTGCTCTGCCTTGGGGCCCAGGGAAGGAAGGGGGCATTTTTTCCTGTGGGTCAGAGAAATATAGGAGCTGGGAGTGTCTTTGCATGTAATCTAGTCCAGCCTAGTCCATTTGCAGTGGAGCACGGGAAGCAAGGCCTGGAGCTGGGCCCAGAACTCCTGACCCCAGTCCGCCCCATTTCCTAGGGACAGACTGAGTGTTCCCCCCGCCCCCCGGCCCTTCTGTCTGGGCCCGGGCCTGAGGGGTGCTGGGTTCTACCTGGGGGTTGCACCTAGACCGCCCAGCTAGGAGAGGACAGGGTGGGGGCCAGGAACTGAGCCTGGCCTGATGGAGGGGCCCAGCCCTGGG
The DNA here is from genome assembly GCA_004027475.1 of Anoura caudifer. Classification (NCBI taxonomy): domain Eukaryota; kingdom Metazoa; phylum Chordata; class Mammalia; order Chiroptera; family Phyllostomidae; genus Anoura; species Anoura caudifer. The sequence continues at coordinate 10,769 of PVKU01002513.1, read as the reverse complement.
CCTCTCTCCCTCCACCTTCTGTTCTGGTGCAGGGGCCCTGACCTACCTGCTCCCAGCACAGTGATTCCACAGAAATTTTCCAGGGAGCTGACAGAGCAACTTCTGCTGTGTGAAAACAAGACCAAACACATGAGAATGGCTGAGTCGTCCTCTTTCATTCCCAACCTCCCCAGTGCGGTGCGGCCTTCCCTCACCCCCCTGCCTGAGTGCAGAAAGGACCTCGCTTGAAGAACCTGTGGTGGCATCCCTTCCTGAAAGCCCTGAGGGTCAGGGGACCCCTCGGGCTCTTGACAAACTGGAATTCAGAGAGTTTCAGCATGAAGTTCTCTCTGGTGCCTGGCTCTGGTCTCTCCTGCTGTGTGTTGAACCCCCTCTCTTCCTGTCCTATCCGTTGGAGGACACAGACTGCTCAGTGACCGCTCAGTGCTCGGCCACTGTGAGCTGGAGGTCAGGACTGCAAGTACCCTCATGCTGTCTGTCCTCCACCCACTGGGTGTGGGGGAACCTGAGGCCTCCATCTGAATTCCCACTGGAGACACCCTTCTTCACACCCCTTCCCCAACCTGCCGGCTCTGTCCTGCTGGCCCCCTGCCTCCCTGTCCCCCACACTTTGCACACACTCCCCTCTCCTGGAAGTGCTGTCTGCTGCCCCAGAGTCTGTCCTGACTCTGTGTCTGAGCTGGTTTTCAGCATTTCCTCTGTGTCCCGCACTAGCCTGTGTTCCTGGCACCTTGGGCGGTGCCTGGCACATTTTGGTGCTCAGTACGTGTCTGCTATGGGCTTGCTGAGGACAGGTCTTCAGGTACATGGTGAAAACCGTGGTCAGTTGACTCCTCCTGGCTTTCCAAATGGGAAGCTCCAGGGTGGACCCTGCAGGTCCAAGCCACAGGGACTTTTGGTCCATAGTGCTCTGATGGGGACGTTGGAACACCTGCGAGAGCTTGGACTGTCTACCGCTCCTGGCCTACAGGCTGGCGCTAGGCCCTGGGGAGCGTTAGATGGGGAGAAGACTGCTAGGCCTGTTCACAGACCAGCCCCTCCTCCAGGCCACTGACTTTTCTGGGCCTGGACCAGGATCCATCAGGGATTTCTAGAAGCAGAGGGGTCAGGGCATGAGAGAGAGAGGGTGCACTTCTTCCAGGCTCAGAGTGGTGCTGAGAGCAGGGTCACAGTCTGTGAACAGCCACTAGTTAGTTCATGCATGTAGTGGGCACTGACTGTACACAAAACAACTGTGCCCCGGAGAGAGGAGAGCACATTGGGAATGAACAAATCAGGCTCCCTCTGCACCCCAGACAGACAGGTCAAACATGGCCTTAAAAATGGGGGCCATGGAACTCAGAGACCCGGGGCTTAGAGAGGGGCACGTGCTGCCCTGGGCCACACAGCAGTGTGCGGTGGCTGGGACTAGAGTCCATGCTCCTTCCCCAGCTGTCCACAGAGCTGCCCGAGTGCTGGGCACAGCCGGGGGTGGGGGAAGGGAGGGGGCTCTGGCGAGGGAAGGACAGGCAGTGCACCAGATGTTCTGGAGCACAATTGCCAGGGGTGGGGGCCCGGACAGGAAACCACAGAAGCCCAGACCCAGCAGTGTGGAGTTACTGACAGGCACAAGGGATGTGCGTGCGTGAGTGTGAGTGTGAGAGGCAGGGTCCGGGCAGGGTTTGTTCTGGGCAGGGGTGTTAAGTATGTGAATGTTCATAAAGCAGGAAGAATAGTGTAGTCTGCTGTTGCATTAGCATTTTCCTGTTGATACTTTGGGGGGCTTAGAGTTGGCAGGCAAGAATTGGGTGGGCATGCCCGGCTGGGGCGTAGGTGGGAGGCGGGTGGGCATCGAGTGTAGCAAGACAGGTGGGACTGGAGGGCGTGTGAGCTGCTCAGTGCCAGGGAGAGGAGGAGGCTCCAGCTCTGCCCAGTTCTTGGGCAAGGGGAATCCAGAAACCGGGGGCTACCTCTGCAGCCTGGCTTCAGGGTGTGCACAGGGCGTGGCTGGGGTGGTCTAGGGGGTCTTGAGGGTGTGGCTCAGAGCTTTGGCAGGTCAAAGGGGGTGGAGGGCCCGTCCAAGGCTCTGGCTTGTCCTTCTGCTGCACCCCCACCCCAGTCACAGGCAGGAGGTGTTTGTCGAGTGACTGATGGGGGTGGTGGGACTTTGGGAACCGCTTCAGGACTGTGATTGTGGCCACCTTTTCTGGGATCTGCAGCAGCCCGCGGCAGCCGGCAGGGGGCGGCGCCCGACCGGCTTTCGGGGGCTCCTCCGCCCCTACCCCGGGCGGGGCGCCCGGGAATGCTGTGGGGCTTAGATGTGGCGGCGCCGCCCGCGTCCGTCTCGTCCGGTTTGGGCGGCCCGGAGCGGCCTCCGTGCCGGGGCACGCCGGCCCGCGGGAGGGCGGGCACCAGGTGTCTGGGCTGCTGGAACGGAGGCTTCCGAGCCCCGCCCCGGAGACCTGGCGCCACACCTGGCGCCTCCCCTGGTTGGGCGCTGTTGGGATGGACACCGAATTTCAGAGTTTTGGGTTCGAGGGAACCCACCGCTGGTAGCAGTGTGACGCTCACCTGCCCTGTTGTTGGGTGGCTTAGGGGGGGTGACAAGCCCCTAGCCTCCGCTTCAGTGGCCTCCCACCAGTTCCGCTGGAGGCAGAAGGAACCGTACTGGAGTCCTGGTTCTGGGCCTCAGCTTCCTCATCTGCTAACCTAGGACGACAACCCTCTCTTGCTGTGCCTTGGCCCATAGGAGAGGCTCATAGACAGCGGCCCAGGGCAGTGCTAAACGATGTCCCACCTCCCCCATCCGACTGGCAGCTCTGTCAGGGCAACTCCTTACAAGGGGGTCCTCATTGTCTTACCCACCCACCCACAGCTGGTGGTGGCTCTCAGATTGAGAGTGGATGGGGGGGGGGATGGGCAGGCAGGGTGGTTGAGAAGTGAAATGTGCTGGTCTGTGCTGGTAACAGGCCAGGCCTGGCCTCTCCTGTCTGCTGTCTCTGAGTGGAAGAGAAGGAGCCTGGAGGGGGCTGGAGAGAGCTCCGCCCCTCCCCGTTGCTGGCCCTATCCCTGGTCAGCAGGGCTAAGGCAGCAGAGTGGGGAGGCACACTCCTAGCTTGGAGGGGGAGAGTCAGACTGGGAGGGGCGTGTCTGGCAGCATGGGGTGGCAGTAGGCAGGGAGATCACAAACCCCATTTCCACCTGACAGATGGGTAAACTGAGCCTCAGTTTCCCCCCAGTGAGTTAGTGGCAGAAGCAGAAGCAGAACCAGGACCCCTGACTCCCAGTCCAGTGCTCTCTCTCCATTTCCTCACCCACATATTTGGGGCTGGTTTAAAATTACAAACCCATAGTGGTGGAGACGGTGTGGGTCTCAGAATATGTTCAGGGTCCCCATTTGCAAACCCAAGCATGTCGGTGGCCACATCAGTGACCCTCTCATTCTGGTCATGGTCCAGGCCCCAGGAATTCCAGAAGGGGCCTTGTCCGGGCCATGCTAATCCTGTCAACCCCAATCCTGTTGGCTGATTTTGGTGTGTCTGTCCTCACTTTCCCTTTCCACCCTGCCAGGTGGGCAGTCCCAGGACACAGAGCAGAGGTCAGAGTGAGAGATTAGCTGGAGCCCTGCAGTCTCCAAAGAGGGTGGGAGGGGTCAGGAGGCCCAGCTCCTGGCCTAAAGCCCATCTCTGCTGTGTGGGCCTTGCCCCGAGCCTCAGTTTCCCCATCTCTAAAATGAGATAGTAGGCTCCATTCATGTGCTGGTATGTCACCCCTGGGATCTCTGTGCTATCCTCTATAGCCCCATACCCGAGGTATGAGATGACCCTGACCTATTTTGGAGCGACCTAGAAGGGGAAGGGTCCAAGTGATGACACCAGTTGCCTTTAGTTTCCAGAGGACAAAAGAAGGGGCTCTCATCGCTAAGTATGGCAGCAGTTCCTTCCAGGTGCATGCTGGGGGGTGAGGAAGGGCAGGAGAAGAGTCCAAGATCATTCTTTTGGGGCCTGATGGATTGGGAACGTGGTGACTAAACGGCACACTGCTAAGAGGCAATCTGCTACATGGCTGTCTCTGATCTCTGGGAAGCTCTTCAGAGTTAGCTCTGGTTCAGCTCTGCCCTGGACCAGGACAGGGAGCTCCTCTCCCTCCAGGCCCAGGAACTGGGGTGGCCATGGCAGGGGTGGCTTGGGGGGCAGGGTTTTGTTGGGGACTTAGGGTCCTAGGGTGAGGAGGCTACAGGCATATTGGCTGGCTTCCTTCCTCCAGGAGGCCCTAGGGGAGCATGTATGTGGGACGGGGCACGGTGGGCCTGCTGTGCCCCCACCTCTCACCCCACCAGAACATAGTCTCAGCAGCCTTGGGCTTGTGGAGAGATAGAGTGGGGGAGAGGTTGTCAGGGACACTGAAGAGCCGCCAGGGGGACCCCTGGGTTCCCCCAGATTCAAGGAGGGCCCCTAAAGCACAGCCTAGGCAGGGCAAACCTACGATGGCTTGGAGGGTGAGTGTGTCCCTAAATCCTTCATTTTGTACCCCAATGCCTGTGGCTAAGAGGGAGAGGGAAGGCAGCAGAAACGCAGGAATCCTAGCCAGGTCCTGTCCTGACAGGCTGGGGCTGAAGGGCCGGGTTCCCACGTGGGCCCAGGTGCTCGTCAGTTCAGCTGTAGCTAAGCAGCCTTTGCAAACAGCAGGAACACACCGAGCAGCCCCTGCGTGCACGCACATCTGCTGGGCCTCCCAGGCTCAGGGGGCAGTCACATGCAGGCCTGACAGTGGGGCTTCTGCTTGCTGACATTTGCTGAACGCTCACTGTGTATCACAAAGCCTGGCCCACTCGTTAGCGCCTTTGATTCTGACAGCCTGACAGGCACGCTGATGGCCTATGTTTATAGATAAACTGAGGCTCTGAAAAGTTGCACATACCCAAGGTCATGGAACAAGTGAGTGGTAAAGCCAAGCGAGGCTTCCAACCGGGGTCTCTCTGACTTCAGAGTATGGCTTTGCCCCCAGGCATGTGTGGGTGTGTGCATGTGAGCACCGACTGATGGATGTGTGTGTAGGTGTGAGCTTTCATGGCAGACCTGAGTTGGTTTGCATGTCTAGGGATGCCTGTTTGTGGGTGTGGAGATACCTGTGCACCAATGGAGGCGTGCACCAATGCTCGTGTGTGAGCATGCGAGGCATCGTGTGCATGTGTGCATATTTGTGTATGTGTGTCACATGTACTCTCCTGCAAGCGCACATGGGTTCATGTGTGCGCATGTGCACATGTGGTGCATGCATGTGCATGAATGTCCGCACACAGCCGTGTGCCTGCACACAGTCCTCTCCAAAGACTGAGCTGGCTCTCCAGCTCCCCACCTTCTGTCCCCTTCCTAGGCTTCTGGCTTAGCCCATGAATTGGTGCCATGGCAGGATGTGTGATGGCCTTGTAGCTGGCACTGGAACTTCTGAGGATTTGAAGGAAGGGCATTTTGGAGAGGGGTGGGACTGGTGGGGATGGGGGTTGAACAAAAGACAGGCAGATGGGCTGACAGGGATTAAGGCTGAGGGCAGGTACTGGCCTGGGTTTTCTTCAGCCCCCAGGCAGGGGAAGAGGACCCACTGTGGACTGGTCCAGAGAGCCCTGGTCCTGCTCCCACCTCCTCTGCCCACCTCTCTCAAGGCTCAGTCCCCACCACATAAGGAACTTCTAAAGGGAGCCTGCAGGCAAGTCCCAGGAACCGGAGGACACGTCTGTGCTCTGCCCCCACATCTGTGTGTGTCAGGCAATACCCCTGCAACCTCAGAGGGAACAGATGGGGGACAGCAGCTCGGGATGGGAACCTTCTGTGGTTCATGGGTGTGGGGGAGAAGGACTGAGGCCAAATTCTAGCCCCAGGAGCTGGCCATTGCACCACCCCTTTGCACGATGCTCTACTGCTCCTGCTGGGCATAGAGGTGCAGGTGGAACAGCAGTCAGCAGGGGGCGCTCAGGGTCCGCGGATGGCCGGAGAAGCGTGGCAGGCAAGTCGGTGGGGATCTAGAGGGTGGGGCTGAAACACCGGTACAGACAGACCCACTGGCGGGTGGGGGTGGGGGTGGGAGCACCTGTTGTGCACCGAGAGGGTCAGATACACAGAGGGACAGATTCCCAACCCCTGCTTGTAGACTCACAGACCCTCAGAGGGACAGGCACAAAAGAACAGCTCCCTCCGCCTCAGGAGCTGCTGGGCTGCTGCTGGAGGGCTTTGGGTGAGCTGGATGGAGGTGGCAGGGGCCACACAGGCCTGACAGGGTGTGCTGGGCCTTTGTGACTGTGCGAAGGGGCCTGGGCTCTGGAATCAGACAGGCTTGAGGTCTCATTCCAGTCTGCCTCGGGGTGAGCCTAGGCAAGTGACTCAGCCACCCGTGAAACGGAGGCGAAGTCTGCTAGGGGCCCAGCAGCAGCAGTGACACACAGGTGGCCGTGGAGGTCATTGCGAGCTGCTAGAGCCTCCCTCACTGGCAAGCCTGCAGTTTATTTAACAAATACAGGGGTGGGCAAGCATAGGTTCACAGTTGTTCTTGTGGAGAAAGACATGCAGGTTATGATTGTTACAATAACTTTATTAACTCTGTGTTTCGAGCACTCAGAACGGAAGCCTACTTTTTCTCACCTATTGTTTAATGAACACTTGCTAAGTGCCAGCCCTTCGTGAGGCACTGGGGGTATGGTAAGGAGCAAGTCACGTAGGGTGTCACCTGTCTTAAGGAACTAACATTGTAACAGGCAGGCAGGGGTCATGGGGCCTGTTGAAATGAAAATTACTCCCCACCCTTTGATTCTTTGAGACAGAAATTATGGGGTAAAAGAAAGACTGGCTGAGAAGGCCCTTTCTCTCTTTTATTTCTTGTCAAAGTCAGGGCTAGGGAAATTCCAGATCTCCCTGTTTTGCTCTGGCCCTCTGCCGCTCCCCACCGAAGTTGGACCCGGTAACTGGCCACCCCAGACCCTCCACCTTAGTCAAAGCTGGAGTCCAACAATGACCCACGATGCCTGGCACAGTCTGGGCCCCACCTCTGACCGGTCTCCTCCTCCCACTCTCCCCTCTTCCCTCCACGGCTGCCACACTGGCCTCCTTGCAGAGCTTCTGCCTTTGCTACCCCCTCAGCCTGAGGGCTTGCCCCTCGGCACCCGTGTAGCCTACTTCTTTACCTCCTCCTGGGTTTTAGTGAAACATCCCCTTCTCCATGAGGCTTTCTCTGACCTCCTCCAACACCCCTTATGCCTGCGACTCCTTTATTTTTCTCCATAATGTCTCACGTTATTGCCACCTGGCTGACTTTGTCTTGTACAATGTGTTTCTTTCTTGTCTGTCTTCCCCTGAGACTAAACTCCATGGAAGCAGGGATGCGGGCAGATTTGTTCACACCACGTTCCCGGAGCCTGACACATGCCCGGTGAATTGTGACGTCGATAAATATCTGTTGAGTGAATGCTGAGCGCTGCTCCTGAGGTGGTATGCATCTCAGCGATGGGGGCTGATGGCGAGGAGGTGCAGTCCTCCTACTACAAGCCCACGTGATCCTTGGCCACACCCTCAAAACAATCTCCCAGCCTTTAAGTCCCTACTCTTCCCGTTAGAGGGAAAACATTTTACTCCATCCAATGCCCTGCCCCCATGTCCAAGAACTGTCCTGCTGGGGCCCTTGCTGGGGCGCTGGGGCGCTGGGGTTTGGTAAGACCCCTCTCTCAGCTCTCCAGTGGTTGCTTTCTGTGTTTACTAGTCTCTAGAATACCTCAGCATCCCCTCTTTGTTCTTTATGCTTTTGTTAGGTCGGAGTCGCTCAAGAAACTGGGCAGTCGCAGCGAGCTAAGGAGAACAGGGTTTGTTAGTGGGAAAGTGGAGCCAACCAAGGGAGGTTGGGACTCATTCGGTTGTTCATAGGTCAGGGTTTTTAAGCGAAGGGTATCAGAATTTAATTGGCTAGAGCTGGTTGCTGGGTGCAGGCTCAAGTTAAAGCTGCATCCTGTTATGCCGGATAGGCGGACCCCAGACCCTAATCTTCATCTGTTTTTCCTGGGTAGGGTCTGCAGGCAGCTTCCCACGGTGCCATTTTCTAGCCTGGTGATATTCCATTCCTCCTAGGCCTGCCTAGGTCTGTCAGCTTTCGATGCCCACACTGTCAGTTCCTTGCTTTGAATTCCCTCTGTCTGAAATAGACAGGTTTCTCTTTTCTGACTGGATCCCAATGGATACACTAGAGAAGGAAAATCAACAAGGCAAAGCAGGCTGTGTTAAATGCTGTGATGAACGCAAGACAGGGTCATGAGAAAGTAGGAAATAAAAAGTAGCGTGGAGGTAGTAGGGGGCTATTTTAGATGGGCAGGTCTTTAAGAAGGTAACATCTGAGCTGGCAAATGAGGAGCGAGAGCTGGAGGATGGGGTGAGTACTCCAGGTGGGGTCAGGGTCTCTGAGGCCTGTGGGCTGTGGCAGCCCACTCAGTGAAAGGTGCTAAGCCTGACCCTGTGGAAGGTGGGGTGGAGTGGGGGCTTACGGGTGGTACCAGCTCTGGGGGTTCAGCCCTGAAGGCTCATCCCTGGGAGCCTCTGAGCACTTAGTACTGGTATCTGAGCTGAGTGTGGGGACCTGAGGTCTGGGTTTTGCATTTGAAAACACATCCTGGGTCCTCCCTAGAGGAGGGGAAGCTCTGCGGGCTCAGGCTCCTGAGAAGTGCTGGTCTCACTGACGCTGGCAGGGGGCAGGGGTTGCCACAGTGTAGGCTGGCCTGGCTGGCACTGACCTTTCCCTAATGGAATGTGGGCATTCAGCTCCCACAGCGAACAGAAGGGTTGGGCCACTTGCCTACCCTCTCTAATCCCCAGCTGCCCCAAAAAGAGTCTGTGAGTCCTGGCCCCTCCTGGACGGGTGGGGTGGGGCAGGATGCAGGTGAGCCTGGGCAGATGGGGTGGACCTTCGAGCAACCACTTCACTGGGACGGGGGAAAGGCTCTCACAGTGGGCGTGTTGGCTGCTATTGTTATTTTTAAGCATTTAGCCTGTGCCAAGCATGGAGCTAATTTTTTTTTTTTTTAATTGTGCATCGTTTCTTTAAAGCTTTACAACAGATCTTTGAGGCAGGTACTGTAGCTCCCGGAGACTGCCTGAAACCACACAGCTACAAGCCTGCAGGTGTGTTGCCTAGGGAACTGAGGTGCACAGGGCGGGACAGCGGCTGTCAGAGCACTCATCTAACCCCTTTATTTTACAGATGAAGGAACAGCTGCAGAGAGGGGACACACCTTGCCCAAGGTCCCACAGAGAGCATGTGGCTTCTCACCACAACAGAGGGGACTTTGGCTCAACAGAGGATTGTGAGCAGGATTCTGGCCGGGGGCCAGATGCCCCCAGTCCTAGAGGGCGAGGACCCCATTGTGCCCTTTACTTCCTCCTACCTCTCTCACGGTGTCCGGCACAGGGTGCAGCACTGAGCAGGTGCCCAAATAGTCCTTTGTCATGCTTGCAACTTTTATCCCTCGGTAGCTGCAACCCCCCGCCATTCAGGCCTGCCTTCATTTGCCCAGCATTTGGTAAGCACCGACTGCGTGCTTGGCACCCTGCTAGATGCTGGGGTGCACAGTTGAATAAGACACGGTCCCTGCACACGGGAGTTGGCTTATCTCATGGTTGGGTTAGGGGTTATCCCTCGGTACCACACAAGCTCCCAAAGCTTCCTCACTCTCAATTCAGGCTTCCACAGCTCCCATCTGGTGACCTGCAGGCTGCTCTCTGCCCAGGCTGGAGGCAGAGCAAATCCGCTCCCTGCTCCTTCCCAGGCCATTTCCACTGCCTTCTTTGCCAGTCTTAACACCCCCTCTTTCCAAGCCACCTCCTTCCCCTCCTCCAGGAAGCCCTTTCTGACTAAGGTCCCCCAGCTGATCTGCAGGCCCCAATGCTGAGGTACTGAAGCTCTGCCTAGGTGCCTCTGGTTCTACCTGGCTCCCTTAGCCTTTAGAACGTCCTGAACAGAAGGACCGCTTCCCTTCTCGCTGTTTTTCCTTGGGCCTAAATAGACCAGGAGAAGGGATAGGAGGGGACATTGTATAGTCAACCCCCAGCACACAGGGCCTGCCTTGGGCTCTGGCCCCGACCACCTTAGAGGAAGGTCGCTCTGGAGCCACCAGGGCGCTGACTTGCCAGCCCTGCCCTAGATCTCTGAGCCTGGATCTCTCACACTGAGCTGGGGGGAGGTGTAGGCTGGGCACCAGCTATTGGGTGCCTGCTCAGCTTCACCGCCCTTTGTGTTTGCAGGAGAGGCCTTCATTCTCCACTTCACTGACTCCTGGGTGTGGCCATTTTTACTGCCCCTATTGCAGGCAGTTTGCAGGGGGAAAAATGGTTCCGTGGAACCCAAATGCTTCCACTTACCTGCTGGGCGACCCAAGGTACCGTGCTTGGCCTCTCTGGCCTCAGCTAATGATACCTGTTCTGCCCGTCTCACAGGTGGTTAGCAGAACCAGAGATCAAGGAGAAAAAAATCCCGAAGACAGGCAGGGGCTTATTTTTGTTAACTGCGCTCAGAGCAGGGGTGGCTCCCTTGGCCAGGTGTTCACTAGATCTCTCCAGAGGGCAGGAGTGGGAAGGAGGAAGGAGGGGGCTTGCATAAGGAAGGGACTGAGACTCCTGCCTTCTGGAGAACTGCCAGCTGGAGAGGACAGGAGAGTTTCCTCGTTTAGGTAGGAAAATTGCAGTTTCCCCTTCCTTCCTTCCTTCCTTCCTTCCTTCCTTCCTTCCTTCCTTCCTTCCTTCCTTCCTCCCTCCCTCCCTCCC